>OZ012736.1:496462845-497062845 GCA_963859935.3 Lathyrus sativus | reverse complement strand
CTTAAAACAAAAACAACATAAACACTTTTAGTAAACAATAACAACTTACAAACTCCAAAAATAAATGATAAGAAGTTGAAAATGGTGATGTTGTTGTTTATGAAGAAGACAAGGGTGGAGGTATTGTGCATTATGAAAGTGGTGGGTTGTTATGGGGTTGAAAATGATGAATAATAGTGGTTTTTTCCTTTATATTCTCTCTATTTTCTCTCTCTTTTGAAGCCCCAAAGTTTTGTGTGGTATTTGTATCGAACTCTAGTGTAGACGAGGATAACTTCATGGTTCGACAAAAGTTATGCATGCTATAGTCGAAATTTGTTCAAGCATGCTGTCGAGATATGTTAACTTTGTATTTAAGAATGTCAAATTAGGCCTTGCTTGTAAGCCAAATTTTAAAGTTAGCTTGTAGCCTAAGTTAGCTTAGTAGTCTATAAATAGATTAGTTTCCTCAGGTTGTTGAGAGATATTAATTATTGGTATTTACTTGTAATCTTTGAACCCTTATTTAGAAAATGAATAGTAAAATAGTTTTAACCAATTCGTAGTTTTCTTCTTCCTTCTTATCTCTCTTTCATAAAACCTAATAGGATTTCTTGTATTTGTTAAAGAAATTAAATCTTTATCTCATAACCTTTTTCTGTTATTGGCAACATCGTTTCACAACAAACTGGTGTGATGAGCGTGGAGGAGAAGATGCCGTTAACAAAGTATGAGATTGAGAAATTCACCGTTGTGAATGGTTTTGGTTTGTGATGCTTAAAGATGAAATCCTTTCTTGTTAAATAAGGCGTTTTAGAAGTGTTGAAAGGATCAGAGAAGATGGATGTTGCCCTATCGGAGAAGGAGAAAACAATAATGGTAGAAAAAACCCCACAATGCCATTGTATTGAGCCTTGGTGATAAGGTTCTCCGACAGGTTTCAAAGGAGAAAACTATAGCTGGTGTGTGCATGAAAATTGAAGGTTTGTACATGATGAAATTGTTGGTTAATCGCCTCTATCTAAAGTAAGCTTTTTATTCATTCAAGATGAGTGAATATAAAGCATTGGATGAGTAGCCAGATATGTTCAACAAGTCGATTCTTGATCTTGAGAATATCGAGGTCAAGATTGATGATGAAGATCACAGATTGCCATTGTTGTGATCTTTACCTAAGTATCATTCTCACTTCAAAGAAACTGTCTTGTATGGAAGAGAGTTGTTGACCTTTGAATATGTTCAATCTTCCTTGTACTCTAAGGATTAAATGAATGAAAGAAGAAAAAGCCATCAACAGTTGGTGAAGGTTTGCCCGTTAAGGGGAAATTCTTGAAGAAAGATGGTAGATTTGAGAAGAAGAAGGGTAAAGTTCTATAGATTTCTTATGGTGGTAATGCTTCTACTATTAAGTATTATCATTTTAAGAAATAGGGTCATACAAGAAAGGTATGCCCTAATCGACTGAACAATCATGGTGGAAAGGATAATGGTAATTTAGCCATTGTGCAAAATGGTTATGAATCATTTGATATCCTGGTGGTTTCAAGAAGCAACTATAGCAAGGATTGGATTATGGATTCAAGGTGTACTTGTCACAAGACTATAAATAAAGATGTGTTTGAGGAATTGTATGACCATGATGATGGACCAGTACTGCTGGGAAACAACAAAGCCTGCAAAATTACAAGTATTGGATCTGTGAGATTTAAGCTCTATGATGAGTCAATAAGGTTATTGACTGATGTCAGGTATATACCTGATCTTAAGAGGAATTTGATTTATCTTGGTGAATTCAATAAGAAAGGATATGTTTTCGAAGGATAGAAAAGTATCCTAAGGGTAATGAAGGGGTCGAAGGAAATCTTGAGAGGTGTGAAGAAACAAAGCTTGTATACCCTTGAGGCCGAGGTTATAAGTGGCTCAGAATATGTGGCATACACGAAACCTATATCGAAGACTGAGCTATGGCATAAGAGACTTGGCCATGTTAGTGAAAGAGGCCTGGTCGAATTGTTGAAACAAAATATGATTTACGATGACAAGGTTGAAAAACTGGAGTTTTTTGAACCTTGTGTATTTGGTAAATCCCGTAGAATGAAGTTTAACAAAGATAAACAAAGAACACATTAATCCTTTGATTATATTCATGCTGATATTTGGGAACCTACAAGGATTCATTCATACTCAAGTGCAAAGCATTTTCTATCCATAGGTGATGATTACTCCAGAAAGTTATGGGTATTCATCCAGAAGACTAAGGATGAAACTTTTATAAATTTCAAAAGTTTAAAAACTCTGGTCGAAAACCAAAATGACAGGAAGGTCAAGAGGTTGAGGATCGACAATGGTCTTGAATTTTTCAATGAGGCTTTCCACAACTATTATATTGCGTCTGGTATTGCAAGGCACATAACTACTGCAAGTACTCTCCAACAAAAATGGTTTGGATGAAAGGTTTAATCAAACCATTATGGAAATGATGAGGTTCATATTGATAAGTGCAGGATTAAAGAAGGTGTTTTATGCAGAAGCTACTGTGATTGCAGCATACCTGATAAATAGGTGTCCCTCGACAACATTGGGAATGAAGACACCTGAAGAAGTCTGGTTGAAAATCCACCTAATCTCGACAAAATTAGAGTATTTGAATGCTTAGCCTATTCTTACATAAGCAAGACAAGATTGAGCCTAGAGCTTTGAAATGCATGTTCCTTGGATACCCTGAAAGATTCAAAGCTTATAAGATGCGGTGTCTAGAGCCAGGTCACAAGAGGTGTATCACAATTCAAGATGTAGTTTTCAATGAATCTGAGATGGCTTTCAAGATAATTGATGACATTGGTCAAAGTTTGAAGATATTTGAAGAAGAGATGGAACAAGAAGAGATTCCTGTTGAGGTGGAGCATAGTGATTTTGAATTGAATGATCCAAATAAAGTCGAAGAAGAAGAAAAAGCTGTTGTCGAAGCTGAAAAGACTGATAATATCTACCTGCTAGCAAGAGACATGTCGAGAAGAGTCACCAAGCCACCTCAGAGACTTGGTTATGCAGATCTCATAACTTATGCCTTAGTCTCTGCAAGTGAAGTTTTGGACGAATAACCTAGAGTCTATTAGAAATTTATGAGGAGTCGAAATAAGACTGAATGGGTGAGAGCCATGGATGATGAGATGAAATCTTTTCATGATAATAACACTTGGGAGCTGATCGAGAAATCAGCAGGGGCCCGGTTAGTCAATTGTTAGTGGATTTTCAAGGTTAAGGAAGGAATCGAAGGAGTGATATTGAAGTGTTTTAAGGTGAGGTTGGTTGCTAGGGGGTTCACTCAAAAAGAAGGCGTCGACTTTAATGATGTGTTCTCACCTGTTGTAAAGTATATATCCATTAGAATGTTGTTAGCCATGATGGAGAAGTTCGACCTAGAACTTGAACAGACGGATGTGAAGACAACCTTCCTGTATGGTGATCTAGATGAAACAATCCTGATGAGACAACCTGAAGGGTATGCAGAAAGGGGAAAGGAAAATTATGTGTGCAAGATGAATGGATCTTTGTATGGCCTGAAACAATCTCCTCAATAATGGAATAGAAGATTCGACAAGTTCATGGCACACATTAATTTCACTAGGATCCAGTTCGACCACTGTGTTTACTTCAGATTTTAACTTGGTAATTCACCTATTATTTTGTTGCTTTATGTGGATGACATCCTCATTACAAGCAACAATGACGAAGATAATATGAAGGTGAAGGCTGAGCTCGATAAGAAGTTCTACATGAAGGATTTGGGAGCTGCCTCCATAATTCTTGGGATTGACATCCGGAGAGATAGAAAACAGTCGTGATTATGCTTATCTCAAGAGACATACCTAAAGAAGATTATCAAAAAGTTTGGTATTTTGAACTAAAAACATGTTCTTACACCAACTAATCCTCAATACAAGCTAAAATTTCAAGATCGAGTTATCACTGTTAAATGTGATAGTTAAATTGCAATACACATGTCAAAGAATTCAACCTATAATGAGCGAGTCAAGCACATCAATGTGAGGTTGCACTTTTTCCAAGAGATAATCGAGCGTGGAAAGGTCAAAATGCGGAAGGTTTTAACAGATGACAATGTTACTAATATGACCACCAAGACATTGTCAAGTAGCAATTTTTTCCACTGTATGCAGTTGATAAAGTTGCATGATGGTGTATAGTTTTTCCAAGGTGGAGATTTATGGTATTTGAATCAAAGGCTAGTGTTAATAAGGATAACTTCGTGGTTCGACAACAGTTGTGCATCCTGCAGTCGAAGTCAGTTTAAGCATGCTATCGAAATATGTTAGCTTTGTGTTTAAGTTAGCATGTCAAATTGAGCCTTGCTTGTAAGTTCAATTGTTAAGTTATCTTGTAGCATAAGTTAGCTTAATGGTATATAAATAGGCTAGTTCTCTCAGGTTGTTGAGAGAAATTAATTGTTGGCATTCACTTGTAATCTTTGAACCCTTATTGAGAAAGTGAATAGTTAAACAATTTTAACTAATTCTTGTTCTTGTTTTTCTTTCCTCTCTCTCTCTCTCTCTCTCTCTCTCTCTCTCTCTCTCTCTCTCTCTCTCTCTCTCTCTCTCTCTCTCTCTCTCTCTCTCTCTCTCTCTCTCTCTCTCTCTCTCTCTCTCTCTCTCTCTCTCTCCCTCTCTCTCGTAAAAACTAATAGGGTTTCTTGTGTTTGTTCAAGAAATTCAATCTTTATCTCATAACTTTGTTATGTTATTGATGACATCGTTTCACAACAAGAAAAGAATCCTACTCATGAGTTAACAATGCTCTCTTTTTATACTCTCACGATCATAGTTTTTTTTGTTAGGTTCCAAGCTTGAAGAAAAAGACCTCACATATGATGCCATGCTGAAAAAACGTGGCAAGAAGAATCTTGTAGTGTATTTTTCCAAAACCTACGAGAAAAGAGAGACAGATTTATTGAAAAAAAAGGGAAAAATGACATCTTTAACTTGGACTTTTCTTTTTTTTCTTTCAAATTTTAAAAAAATTGAAAACTAATAATGCTAGTAAACAAAAATGATATATTTTTGTGCTTTACTTTTAATTTTTCAAAGGGTTAAATATGTTTGTGATCTTTTTAAATATCTTAAATTTCGTTGTTAGTTCGTCAAAATATTTTTTTCAAAGAATGGAACTCCTAAAAATTTTTACTCACACTTTTGGTCCCTCTTTCGACTTAGCGACAAATTTTACAACTTAGTGACTAATTAGCGACGATTTTAGTGACAGATTATTACTTAACGACTGAGTTAATGACAGTTTTAGTATTAAAGACCAAAAGTGTGAATGTAAATTTTTAGGAGACCATTTTTTAAAGAAAATATTTTAAAAGACTAAAAATAAAATTTAAGATATTTAGAAGGACCACAAACATATTTAACCCTTTTTCAAAAAATAAAAATATTTAGATATTAAAAGAAATGAAAAAAATGATAAAATAAATCAAAATTTAATATTACATGACAGACAACAATTTTCACACTAATTCTTTCTCTCTCTTTTTATTTTGTGATTAAGTTTTACTCAAACACAAGTGACATCAAAAGCATATCAGAAACAATAATACACGTCTCGCACACAAGAAAATAACATGGGTGCAATTAATTTTTTTAATATTAAGTACTTTTATATTAGTTCAAATCTTCCACAAAATAATCTAAAAAAAGAAACACACAAAATCTAGCCTAGAACAACTTGAAATTAGTAAGTAAATTACTCTAAGAACAATTCTTCATAACGGATCAATAAAGAAATGAAAGGTTTTGTATTGGAAAAAGAAAAAACAAAGAAAACCACAAATGAAGCTATGAGAAGTGGAAGAAAAAAGATAAACTAATTGACCTATCAAAAATATAAAAAGATAATACTCCACTGTTTGTAGCCTCCTATTTGATCTTCAAACCCTACAAATGCATATTTCTAAGAAGCAAATTTCATAACAATAATCAAACTGTTTATAGAAGAGCTATCATATGATTCAGAATCCCTTTGCAGAACAAGATTTGATAGAAAAACGAGAAAATGAAACGGGGAGGCTATGCTTTTGCTTATTATTGGTGGATGATTTTTTGTGAAGATTTTTCTTGGAGTATTTTCTGAGAACACAAACATCACCGTTGCATATGTATCTTTTAGATTGTGTTGACGATGAGGATTCAGAGAAACATCCCAAGATGTTTGATAAATACAAAGCCATGTTGAAAATAAATGCGACTCTGCCACATGATATTTGTATGTATATATAGCATGGTTGTTGAAATTGGGTGTTGTGTTGTAGGGTCAATTTTGGTTAGCTGTTGGAAATGTTAAATACTGATTTCATTGAATAAATGTAACGATGCTATTCCAACCGACGTAAATTTGAGTATTAGAAATATTTAAACTATATAGCTGAGTCGAGTCGAATTCGTTGAAATTTGATTCGATTTAATAAAAATTGGTTCAATTTTAAAATTGACTCGGGTTTAATACGATTTATTTTTTAATTTTAAATTTGATTTGTTTTAAATTTGTAAACAATTTAATTTAATTTGTTAAATTCGTATAATTTATTTTATGAATTTTTTAATTAATATTTATATAAAAAGAAAATATTAAAATAAAATAAAAATTATAAAATAAAAATAAAATAAAATCAAAGACTAAAATTTGGGAGTAAGTATTTAACCCTAGTTTTGAAGTAAATATAAACCTTCTTTAAGAATAATGACATAGTGTGTTGGTATTTCATCACTTTCTTTTGTTCGGCAATTTATGTGTACACGTTGGTAGATATTAGACATATTAGTCGATTGATGTTTTTATTTTATTTTTTAGAGATAGTCAAATGTTTTTTTTTTCTTTCTAAAACATATATTTTGACTGAAATTTTTGTTTATAGTATAGTCAAATAGTCAAATGCTTAACTAGTACAAAACGCGTTGGGCTAACTTATTTTGATTGATTATTTCTCCGTGTTCACATATTCTCATTATGCTTTCTAGAACAACATTATATATATAATGTTTTTAAAAACAAAAATAAAAATATTCTAAAATATTAAATTCAATAAAATATATTTTATAAACTAGGTTTTTCTTTGAAAAATAAAGGTTATGTTGGAACAAATGCTGTGAAAAAGTAAGAAAGAAGAATGAAAAAACAATTTCTTGTAATTTAAGCTGTTTTTTTTTTTAAATTTGAATGATCAAATGTTATATTAGTAACGGAGGACAAAGATATAAGAAGTTTCAGGCTCGCAAAACAATGGAAAAACAATAAGTGCCAGGTTCACAAAATAAGAATTGTATGAAAAATGATTGTTCATAATGGAAAAATATATTTGAGCCTGTCTTGGAAAAAGAACGGTATGTTTTGGTTCGGGGTATTCAATGTGTTTCTATCTTTTTGTTTTTTTGGCTGAGCTGATCTTTGGGAAGCTCTTTGGTTTGGCCACCACTGTGCTTAGAAATAGCGATTGAAATAGAGTGTTCACAGTCTGAAGATTCAGTGAGATAAGTACCTGCATGAAATACATGTATCTTCTACTTGTTTTACTGAGATAAATGATACTTTAGACACCCCCCCCCCCCTTTAACCTCCATGGCACTCTGGGCGGTTAGGTGATTCACCTGGTGTGGACTGTGGCGAGGAAGAACCAAAATCTAGATGTTTTTTAAGGTAATTTATCATCATTTTAGATGGAAATAAAGTCTTCGCATTTTGAGAATGTTTCTCATTCTCGGCAACTATGCGAATGTATAAGTGTCATACTTAGGGTTGTCATGCACTCGTTTGAGAATGCTTTGTAACAAGTGGAACATTTTCACTATCCTCTAATTATTTTGAGAGAGTAGCTACGACCAGATCAAATGCTCAAAGATGGAGAAATTGTCTCTTTGTTGGGGTAGTCGTGTCGGCTGCTTTTGCATTTTGTGTGTATTGTATGTAGAGTGGTGTTGTAATGAATAAAATATAGGCTAAATACCCTTTTGGTTCCGTATCTTTACTTCGGGGTTCATTTTGGTTCCTTAACTTTAAAAAAATTGATTTAATCTCATATATCTTCAAACAGCGTCATGTAAGTCATTTCCGTCAAACTATCTCAAACATCGTATATTTGTGTACTCGTGGTAGCTGAGTTAGCATTCATTCTCCATCTTCTTCGTTTTAGTCTTTGTTCCATCCCCATTCTTTGAAATCGCGAGTTCTATCAACCATGAGTTATGGTCGTTGTTTATCCTCTATGAAACAGAAGAGCGCAAGAAGTTTTGAATCTAAGGATGCACAAATTCTAATTTGCGATGAAAACCTACTTGCCGTTGTGGAAACATAGTTGTTCTTCGCAAGTCAACAACCGTTAGCAATTTTGGAAAACAATTTTGAGATTGTCCAAATTTTAAGGTAAGATTTCTCAGTTTTGGAAAAACTTTAACGTTTATAAATTCTTATATAACATTTTTCTTTAGTTGCTTGATTTACACAGGGGTCTACGCAAGTTGGGTGTTGTAACGCCACAAACTACTTTAAGGATTACCGACGGACCCCACATTGCCCTCAATATCTCTACAACTTCTATTTTCTTTTATTCTAATAATATAACCAAATCATTATTTTAATTAATAAAATAATTCTCATTATTTTCTCTTCCTCTAATTACTCTCCACACCCTACCATAAGACCATACACCATCGCCCACATTCATTTAATTACTCTCACCTAATAATTAAATAAATACACAAAATTATAATTAAATTAATATAAAATAATTTACTAAAAATAGGGTGTTACAACTCTCTCCCACTTAAATAATTTTCACCCTCGAAAATTATAGGTTTAGATATTTACTCCCTTTTCTGACTCTCAATCTTCCAAACCACACATGTACCCTTGCAATAGTAGCACACTGAACCAACTTTGCACACCTGAAACATCTTAGAGAAGCAAAAGATTCTCCCCCACTTGTTTCAAACCCGTTCTTGCAAACCAATGGTTAGAAAAACAAACGAGTACCAACAATGTTTTCACATACATGTTGCATACAATGGAACAAATACATTATAACAACCTGGCCGAATGGTCCGGCCTACTCTGATACCACTAATGTAACACCCTATTTTCCCAACGCAAATTTATGATTAAATCATAGATTTTTCACAACATTTTCACATAGGATGTTACACCTCTCGAAACACGCACCTGCTAATCATGTAAAATTTATAATCAAACATATTATACAATATTTTAATGCACACAATTGCACTTAAGATGTTTACACGACATTCAACTCATATAATATCATGGTAGCGGAATCATAATTAACACATTCACCAATTTAAATCCCATAATAAAACTTCATATTATGATTAAAAATATCGACTCGTAAGTCTTCTCCAAATGTTTATCACACCAAAACATAAACATACAAAAGCATACATTGTCTCTCAGAAAAATCTCAACATAAAATAAAGAAATCGCCCCCCAGTCTTACATATTAGAGCATGACCAAAACTAAAACAACGAAACAAAACGAAATAGCTCCAGGAGTTAGCTTCCACTCACAACAGCGTATTTACTCTTGAGTATCTGCATGATGCCCATGTAAAGACAACATTCAAACAGAAGGAGTGAGGAATCACAATTAATAATAACATGCATATACTGCAAGGTAGGATATTAAACACATAACATATTCTACACAATCTTAATCAAAGTATATCAATTACATTCGCACATCCAACTCACCAAATCGACCACAACTCAACATATATATCTCAAAAAATGCACATATGACTCGCTATGCAATGCAACACGTATATGTGACTCTATGCATATGCATGTGGTACCAACTCAACATTTGATTCTCTCTGAAACCGAGTCCCCTCTTCTGAACCCATGACCCCCCTTTTCTGAGCTCCAAGCTCCATCTTCTGAGTTTGGGACAAATCACTAGTCTCTTCTTCTGAACTAGCAAACATGTTTCTTGACATAAGTCAACATGAATGTATGAACATATTGACAAAATTCAATACGTTAAGACCCCTCTTCTGATCCTAACATACATGCATTAACAAACTCGCGTAATCCTCTTTTCTGGATTACCACAACAACTCACACAATACTCAGCATACCAACACAACTTTAGCACATATAATAATTCAACTCAATAAACTTATCAATTCATATATATATATATATATATATATATATATATATATATATATATATATATATATATATATATATATATATATATATTTGTGTGTGTGTGTGTGTAACTCACATTTAACTCAATAATACACAACAACATACTTATAAAATCAACAAGTATTCAAGAAAAAACATAGTAATCTGACACAACATCATCAACTCGTCTATACATGACCATCTTTTATAAAATAAATAAAATCAATTAAAAATTATTTTTATTCATTTAAGTCACGCCAAACAGCCCATAACATTATCCAATAGTAGCTAACAATTCCAAAAACTCAAAAGAATCAAAAATACATTTTTATGAGTTCACAGTATCTCAATTGAATATCTTTATTAATTTATTTTATACTCTTAACTTTTAAAAATTATAATAATATATAATTATAACTCGACATAGTCTCTAAACAACTCTAAACAACTCTACAACAGTTCCTACAACTCTAAAATAACTCAAATGCTAAAAAAATGCTCTACTGACAACTTTTACATATAAAAATAACTCGTATGAACTTAATTGGTTGATGGTCTAACTCAAGTAATAATAAAACAACTCTAAAGGGTCAAATTTCTTTAATTTTAACTCTACGACTCATCAGATTTAACTCTAAACAATGTGAAAACTGCTCTCACAACTATAAACATGTTAGAGTTACTCAAAACAAATAAAAATATAATTTTTAATAATTTAAAACAACTCTGACAATTTCATTGATAACTCTAACAACTTTATTGACAATTCTTACAAAAATTGAAAATAACTTAAATCAGTCAAATAACTTAATTATTTATCTCTAACTCAGACCTCTTAAAAAAATATAATATTAATAATATCAAATCTTTATTATTATTATTATTATTATTATTATTATTATTATTATTATTATTATTATTATTATTTATTATTATTATTATTATTATTATTATTATTATTATTATTATTATTATTATTATTATTATTATTATTATTATTATTAGTAATGAAGCATATAAGTATGTATGTTAAAATATTATATAAATGAATATATAATGTTACATTACTTAAACAAAATATAACAAATCAATATATGTATTAATGAATGAAAAGTGATATAATACGAATATCAAGACAAAATTATATGCTTCATATCACATGAAATTAACATTAATAAAATCAACAAAACATTAAGTTCTAAAAAAAACACATAATTTATCAAAATAATCATTTTTATTGGATTCTCTTTTTACACTAAAAACCTAATACCGTTTGTAACACTCCAAGTTGCTTTCAGGTTTATCGACTGATCCCACAAATCATCACGAGTCTTTTTAACATGTTTTGTCCTCACTCACGTGTTTTCTGAGAAACTTTTCAGAAGGTCACCATCCCAAAATTATTCCAAATCAAATACGTTTAACTATAAAGTTCTTATGAAACAGGCTACCGGAAAAAAAAAAGTATCTTGTTGGTATGGGTAGCACCAATTAATTCTTATAAATTTTCCTTTAATCATGCAGTCTCATCCCTGGACAACCTCAAGATCCCTCTCATTCTGATATGAATTTAGTTTTTCCTAGAAGTTGTTAGGAGTGTCTCATTGTCATGTCTCGTACACCGACAACCACTCTCACGCCCTCAGATGTTACATGTAACCACTCTCTTTCCTCTTCGACCTCGAGTGTTACATGTCCACTAGCTTCCACTTAGTTCGCCAAATCACATTGTATTGAGAGAGATCTTTGATACCATTTGTAACGCCCCAGACTGCTTTAAAGATTACCGACTGACCTTACATTGCCCTCAATATCTCTACTTCTTCTATTTTCTTTTATTCTATTTATTTTATTCTAATAAACAACCAAAAATTATTATTTTAATTAATCAAATAATTCTAATTATTTTCTCTTTCTCTAATTACTTTCCACGCTCTAGCATAAGATCATACACCTTCACCTACATTTATTTAATTACCCACACCTAATAATTAAATAAATACACAAAATTATAATCAAATTAATATAAAATAATTATATTATATACCTTATATGTTACCCCTTATATACCTTATATTTTATCCCTTATATTTCCACAAATTGTATCCCTTATATTTTATACCTTAAATTCGACTTGACTCGACTAATGCAACTTATTTTCGGGTTAGGATCCTCTCCATTTCTTTGTCCCTCCATTTTCTCCATTACTATAGTTTTGTTGTATATAAAATTAACTAAATATTAATTATATGTCACATGTCTTAGAAATGTGTGTTATTTACACACAAAACTATAGTAATAGAGAAAATGGAGGGACAAAGAAATGGAGTGGATCCCAACTCCTTATTTTCGGCCTAAAGATTTGCAACATCAACACATTACAATTTATAAATAACTATAATAAAATTATGAGGCTTGCTAACGAGCTAAACATTCTAAATAAAGAAAAATATCTTATAGAAAAATTAATAATTCAAAAATTCCAATACATTAAATATACACATTTAAAAAAAAAATTGTTATTTAAGACTTTAAAGAACGTTCTAAGAGCATTAGTTAATATTTCTCTAAAATTATATATTTCTTAATGATTTAATGGTTGAGATTGAGTAATAGTATATAAACTTTACATTTATAATATTCCTAAAATAAAATTTTAATAAAAAAAAGTGATATTATTGAAATAAATAATTGTGAGCTAGATAGGGGAGATGCATTTTTTAAAAATTATGAAAACAATTTTTTTTCTCATTTTCATTGTTTAAAAAAATATATACAAAATCTGTTGAATTTAAGAGAATGATATTTCTTTGTTAGCACGTACATAACAACATTTTAAAAATGAATAAAAAAAAATTGTTATAAAGTAAACGGAGACCTATTGTTTTCTTGTAGTTTTTAATGTAATTCTTGTACATCAATTAATAGAGTATATGAAGTAAACGGGCACCATATTTTTTTTAAAAGGAAAATGGAAAAGTTTAATGTTTTTTTAATGTCAATTTAATTAAAAATATTTGACTTTTAACCACCATAAAAATGTCAATTTAATATATATAGATATAAACTATAATTGATATATACTTTCTTTTGCTATGTCAGCATCTTCAATACAAACTTATTTAAAAATGTATCACATCACCATTTTAAAAATAAATACAAAATGGATTGAGAACAAAATTACAGTAAATACTAGTTTCAAACATTCAAATAATTTCGTCTTTCAATTTAAAAATTAGAGGAGAACTATGTATCTTTTCCTTCATGGTTGGTGCTTTGTTCTTCTTCTTTACTTTATAATTGATTTTGGAACTTAGAATTTAATTATTTCAAATTGTTTAATGTTTATTTCTTTTAATATGTTTTGATTTAATATAATGCAAATACATGTCTTATAAAATGATTCATGTGACACATTCCACTTCATCTATTAATTGTCACGTATTAAAAAAAATTATTAAAATGAAACAAATTAAAAACAAAATAGAGTGATTAATTTTGTAAATATGCCTGAGAACTGAAAATTAGCTATTTTTTATTATCTCTTTCTGATTATTTCAGTTTATTGTGATTATCTATCGTATTTTCTATTCAATTAATTTTTGAGTTTTCTTAGAAGGAATACAAAATAAGCTTTCAACTAAATAAATACTTATAAAATCAAAGTGCTTAATGATTTCAATTTAAAGATTAATTATTGTTCATAAAAACTCGAGTTTGAATTTTAGGTAAAATTATATTTTGTCTAATTTTACTTATGTTTTGTCCAAACTTTATATCATAAGAATATTTTTCTCTAAATATCAAACGGTTAATAAAAAAAAAACTAAGTATTTATTACTTTCCTTTCTATTTCGAATTTCTAATAGCCAATTCTTGCTCAATGCACCTCCACAAATTTCACACACTTAACACAAAAACTTTCCTTCTAAGAATTACCATTATCAAGTAACATAGCCGTTTGAATTTCCTTATTGAACATAGTAACTACAATATAAATCATTCACAAGATTTTGTGAAAGATTACAAGAGCAAAAATCTAGAAAAAATATATTTTCTATTTGGATTTGATTTTGATATCATGATTTATGGCAGATGTGCTGCTTGCAAGAATCAAAGAAGAAAATGTCCTTCTAATTGCATTTTCTCTCCTTATTTCCCTCCCAATGATCCTCAAAGATTTGCTTATGTTCACAAAATCTATGGTGGTAGCAATGTTGGAAAAATGCTTAAGGTACTTTTAATAATAATATAATATAATATAATTTATTGTATGGAAAATATATATTGAAGTTGCAAAAAAAATATTTTATAGAATTATTTTTTTTTAAACAACTTAATGACCCGAGTCCATCACGGGTTCGAATTCGCATTCTTGTCGAGATACAGCTACTAACTAAACTGTTATATAAATCTAAACTCTTATATAAATTTGCAGTACAATTTGCTATAATCTAATTTGGCATTGTGGATTTTTTTTATTTAATGTTGCAGCAATTGCCATATTATGTAAGAGAAGATGCTGCAAATAGTTTGTATTTAGAAGCAAAAAGTAGGATTCAAGATCCTGTTTATGGATGTGTTGGAATTATCTCTAAATTGTATCAACAAATCCATGATACACAAGTTGAGTTGGCCAAAGTTCAAACTCAAACTCAGATTGCTTTTGATAAGCTTCAAAAACAATTTCAAGATGAATCAAACAACAACAATGTCTTGTCTACAGTTGATGCTGAATCAAATTTGAAGCGTTTGATGCCGAGTAACTACATGGGACAGTTTCAATGGCCAAATCAAACTCGTAATTGGTTCAATTAAAACATGGTTTTTCAATGGATTTGAGATCTTGTTTTTTGTTACTATATTTGGAAACAAATTGAGGAATGTTTCAATAAATTCAATGATGATGGAATAAATGTTAACGGAGAATGATTAATGTGTGATTTTGTTACTTGTTTTATTCACAATTCAAAATACTTTCTGTGTCAGAGTGGTCTATGTTACTTGTTTTACTCAAAGTATATCTTGGTCGCCAATAAATAAAATATTATTAAAATAATTTTTATATATAATAAGAAAAAATAAAATAAATAAATAGTTTGACTCTTTTATTTGTTTTAATTAGCAAGCTATTTTCATTATTATTTTTAGTGCACTAAAAAATATTACATCACTTGAAAATACTCAAAATCCTCAATTGAGGATTCACCTCATTAAAAGGATAAAATCATAATAGATTTTCGTGCATGACCTAATTGCAATTGTGAGTATACCTGAGAGATCAGATTGGAATGTACATTGACGCTAAAAAGAGGAGTCGGATCCACATATTCGAGATTAGCATACTTACCCCTTAATTTCTAATGGGACAAATGTTCTGATACATTAAAAGTCTCACCTTATTTTGAATTGAGGTCAAGGTGCATTAAAAGTCACCTGAAATGTTCTGATACAATAGTACAACTTGGCTAATCAAAACTGCTTCTCATTAACCACACTTGAGTTCAATTGCTTAATCATGTATATTGAAGAAAATAAATCTGTAAGATGAGTAATTTATCATTTATGAATATGTCTCTTTTCATTTAAAAAATAATAATAATAGATTTTCCTAACCGGAGTGTGTAAATAAATAAATATACCTCACCTGTTATAGATTTAAGAGCTAAGAATCATTTCCATCACTAAATGTGAAAATGACTAAACACATATACACACTATTTTCTATATTACAGTTACATCAATTGAACCAAAGTATGTTGAATTGTGTTTTAAATGGTTTACTGATTTGTTACCTTTGTGAAATCATATTACAGAATCAAAAGATATAATAAAGAAATCTTTGGAATTCTTACAAAGCTCCTGGATATACTGAAGTATTGAAAATCCTAATGTTCATATTTGTTTTACATCTTTTACTCTGTTTTTGCTTAATCACAGAGTGAATATTGAGTGTGAGAGAGAAAAAATGGTGCGAAAAATGGCTAATATTATCAACTATCGCATTCAATTCTTTAAAACAAAATTCACCTGAAATTTTATAATGCATGATCTTTATAGCAATATCACATCACAAATAATTAAATTGATATAGTTTCCCTCTGATGTTGAATTAGAGTTACTTACGAACAGTTTAGTGTGCGAGTTAGACAATGTTCAATCGAAGTTTCAGGCTTCATAAAAAGCTTTGATAGATCCATCAACCATACTAAGTAGATGATCTAAGATTCTCAAATCAAGTTTTCTAGAAAACTAAAAAGCCTAACATCCTTAATTAAGTAGTCACCTATAAAATTAAGTATTATCAAAAGAATAAATTTAAGTAGAAAAAAAGATGAGCAAAATTCACCAAGTTTGGAATACATAACTTGTATACTGTAGGATCTCATATGCAAAATACATAGGACTAAGCACCTGTAGCTGGCTTCTTCCCATCAATGAACAAGCCCATTGTCTTGTACCAACGCATTAAATTTCGATGTTCCTTCACATATAGCCATGCTTGAAGAAATTTAAAGAGGCTATCGTTTATGCCTCGCTCCTCTATGTAATTGTGAAAAGCATCTCTCATCTTTTCATCTAGTTCTCTGTCAATTTACATAAAGTCTGTCAAAAAGTGCCCACAAACTTCCTAATTTTCCACTAATAAACATTGAAATTTATAACAGAAACCAGAAGATGCGGTTTAGGACAAACTAGGCAATTCAGAAGCAGCATGGATGTTCATATTATCCAACAAAATAAGATCTACTTGTTTATGCAAAACAGAATTCCGCAATTTGATTTTAGTTTAACCCTTCTTATCTTAGGTCAGCCACAAAAGAGCATATAAATGAAGTATTCACATTGACAGTTATTAAGAACTCTCGGTAAGTTACCGTAAAAATTAAAATAAAACACAATACACAATCACAATATTTCATGATAAAAATAAAACACAATCACAATATTTCAGAAAATGGGTACAAGATATTTATATATAAAGCTTATGGAGGGGTTGGCAAATTAAGGCCCTGTTTACTTTCTGAAAATGTTTTTGTTTTTGTTTCTAAAATTTATTTTCATATTAAATTGCTAAGAAGGAGATGGAGAACACATGTATTGGACAATTGTGATAGGGAGAATATGGAAAACAAACTAGGAAGAATGCATTTTCATATACAAAAAAGTAGTGTTTTGGCAATTTTCAAATACATACCCATACCATAAAGACAGTATTCTCTCCTCATCAAACATATCCAAAACCATTCTTCACAACTAATATTCTCCATTTTCATTAATCTCCCCTAGAATCAACATAAGCCTAAACCTGAATTACAAAAACGGAAGAGTGTTTATTAGAGGAAATTGTAATTCAACTCCATTCTTCAAATCCCAAAACTCAGTTACTTGCATACTATATAGCATCGACACCTCTAAAAAATGATGTGTCTGTACTGTCAGTGTGAGACACTTGTGATTACATTTAAACTATTTGTATTTTCAAATTATTGTCAGTGTCGAGTTCAGGGTATTGGGGCTTTATAGCTTCCATACCATATAGAAAATATTCTCTACTCATCAAACATATCCAAAACCATTCTCCCCAATTAATTCTCCATTTTCATTTATCTTTTTTCACCTTACATTGCTACACACTCCATCTAAAATACCCTATAACAGGATTATACATTTCACTATCAAACAAACACACTTAACACACACCAAAAAAAAAAAAGCTATTAGCAGAATAAAACCCTAGTTTATCAACAATTCATAACAGAGAAGAGATTGAGAAAACATACTCAAAAACAGGACCAGCATAATCAGTGGGAGCAAGAATATATCCATCCGATTGTTGAAGCTTCGGCCTCATAGAAACAGAGTGAATCCCAAGAGCATCTTCATATAAAGCACAAAGAAAATTCAACGATTCCTTCTGTTCAGGTTTCGATACATCAACATGAATGAACAACTGATCCATAGCACCGCTTTGTTCATCATCGACATTCGCCAATCGCATCACGTAAATGCTAACCTCTTCGTCGCCGTGATTTCGCTTCAAAACTGGACCCTCCGAATCAAGTGCTCCCTTCACAATGGTGAAGGATGACGGAGGACTCACTTTCTGCCATTAACATGTGACGTCAGCGTATAAAGGTTAAACCCTAAACCCTAACAGAGAAAAAGATTCAAATTATTGAGATTAAGAGAGAGAGAGTACAGGGGGCATGTTCATTTTGGCTACTTCCATGTAATGATCCTTGAGGGAGCGGAGAATCATAGAGTCTACGGCGGATGATATGGTGGCTCCGCCGCGAGTTGCTAAGGAACGTGTGTGGTGGATTGCGCCGACGGCGCCGAGTAAACCTCTCTTCCACATTCCGATTTGTTCTGCGTTATGCTACTTGTGTTGTCATTTTATGATATTGTTTATTTTTAAAATGGCCTAATTTATATTGTTTAATATTTATAAATGAGATTAAAAAGTTCAATCTTTGATTAGCAAAATATGTAGCAATACTCTTTGAAAAAAGTCTTAATCAATTTTTTTAGTTTAATAATTATTGATAAAAAAATGGTTTACTTTTAAATGATTTGAAGTATTTATGTTAATTTTAGTTTTAATTTTTTGAAATTAGTATTGCACTTAACAAATCTAGAAAAGAGAGTAACCAGGGTTATAGTGGAATGGAAGGTGTTAACAAATATAGAAAAGAGAGTAACCAGGGTTATGGAATGGAAGGTTTTAATGATGTGTGTGGAGTTGTGTTGATTTAATTCAAATTGGTTTCTATGGATAAGTCATGTTGTTTAAGGTGATCAACAACTAGGACTAAAAAAAAAGTTGTGTGTAATTGTGGTAGTTATAAGAATTTAGGGACACATGGGTGAATTTCAAACTTATTAATTTTTTTTAAGGAGGTCAAGCAGGATTTATGAGATTTATGTGTAACGGTTGACTTGTTAAAAGGATTAATTGTGGTTGTGTTACGAGGGAGTCTAAAAATTATTATATTGAACTCCGAACATTTACATAAAATTAGTTGGAAAATATGGTTAGTTGGACAATATCTTAATTCAAAATATTAAGACATTAAATCTATGAGCTTTTAACTTATAAAATATTTAATATTTATTTTTTTATCTAATGTAAAACTCATACTTATACTTATATACCAATAATTGCGTTTCATTATTCTGTTTTCAAAAGTTGACAATTCTTAGATTGGTTGAAAACATATATGTTGAAATTTTTTATGGTGGAGTATGATTGTCGGTGAAGACAATGAACGTTTATATATTATTTTCAATCAAGGTTGAGATTGTTAGGGTTGATAGAAAATATACATGTTGAAGAAGTCTCACATTGTTTAGTTTTGTGAATGAAGAGAGACTAAGGTTATATATATATATATATATATATATATATATATATATATATATATATATATATATATATATATATATATATATATATATATATATAATATAAGTTCTTTGAAGTCTCATCTTGCTTAGTTTTGTGAAGGAATGTGTAGTCAAATGCTATATATAGGATTTGAGTTCTTTATTCCAAGATGCAATAGTCAAAAACACTTTAAATTTGTATTTGACTTTCTTTGTTCTCTTATACTCTTGTATTAGAGTGATATGAGATGTAGTTAAATATTTGTTTTGGAGGGTGTGGGTGTACTAGGTGTCTGGGTTAGTTGAGAGTATATTATGTGTTGTAACAATTTTCACATAGTGTTACTTTTTGGTAGTCTATTGACAACGGTCGTAGTTTTTTCTCCAGTTTTAAAGTTTTCATGTTATGTTCTTAGGTCGTGATTGTGTTCATCTTTTTTCTCTATATTTTGTTTGTTGTTTTTTCTAACAACTGGTATCAAAGTTTTTGGTTCGATATGGGGATAAATGTTCTTAGTATGCTTTGTGGTTGCAATTTTGTCTGATCTTCAACATAAGAAAAGAAGGGTAATGTTGTGAAAGAGTTGTTGCGCTACAATAAAAAATTCCGTTGTGCTGTTTGAGCTAGAGAAAAATGGATGGAAGAACTTTTTTTTACTTGTGGAAAGTTCAAGTCAAAGATGTGTTTATACAATCAAGACTACACGAGATACAAGATTATGTCGGTGGTTGAAGAGCTTCTGCCAACAAGGAAGTTACACCATAATGTTCCAACTTGGTTTTTGACAATGTAAAATTTTTGAAGTGGTATATCTTCGAGTGAAATATATTATTCATGAGAGAGTATGATAGTTTTTTAAAACTATGATTGTCGGTAAGACAATGTGAAATTCTTGGAGTGGTTTAACTTCAAGTGGAATTTATTCTTCATGATAAAATATATGATTGTCAGTGATGACAATATGAAATTCTTGAAGTGATTTATCTTCAAGTGAAATATGTTCTTCATGAGAGAGTATAATAGTTTTTAAAACTATAATTGTCGGTGAAGACAATGTGAAAATTCTTGGAGTGGTGTAGCTTAAATTGACTATACTCGTTATAATGGAGTATGATTGTCAATGAAGACAGAAAGTGTATGTATTATTTTAAATCAAGGTGAAGATTATTGGGGTTGGTTAAAAATATACATGTTGATACTCTTTATGGTAGAGTATGATTGTCCATGAAGACAATGAAAGCTTATGTATTATTTTCAATCAAGGTGGAGATTGTTGGGGTTAGTTGACAATACACAAGTTGAAGAAGTCTCGCATCGCTTAGTTTTGTGAATGAAGAGATAGTTCAAGACTATATATAGGATATAAGTTCTTTAAAGTCCCACATCACTTAGTTTTGTGAAGGAAGATGAAGTTCAATGCTATATATAGGATTCAAATTCTTCATTCCAAAATGCATCGGTCAAAAGTACTTTAAGTTTGTATTTGACTTTCCTTGTTCTCTTATACTATTGTATTAGAGTGTTGTGAGATATAGTTAAATATTTGTTTTATAGGAGGCATGAGTTAGTTGGGGGTATATTATGTGTGTAATAAGTTTTATATTGTGTTATTCTCTGGTTGTCTATTGACAATGGTCGTGGTTTTTTCTCTGATTTTGGAGTTTCCACGTTATGTTCTTGTGTTGTGATTGTGTTCCTCTTTTTTCTCTATGCTTTGTTTTTTTTTTCAACAAACATCCTCCATTATTCGACCCGACCCTATATTTTGTAATTATGAAAAATACAAATTCAGTCAAAACAGATTTTCCCTTTCAAACTCGTGGTGGATTTGGTTGGATACTCACGAGCACGGACTATGTTGTCATGCCTAACCACATACCATAATCAATTGCATAAATTGTTATAACAACATAAATTAACATAAATCTTTCATTTGACATACATAAAATTGTAACATTACATAGATTTTTGTTAACTTGAAACTAACATTACATTTCATCATCAAGATATGGTCGGGGATGTTTCAACATCTTTAGAATATTGTTAGTCAATTTTACAACCCTCGCAGGGGATGTTTCAACATCTTTAGAATATTGTTAGTCAATTTCACAACCCTCGCATCCATATTGATCGGGTGATTAGTTCTACAACAATGAAATGTACTACACATAACCTTTAAATCTTCATATGTCTTCAACTCAAACTTGGTAAATTGTATCTTCTCTTCACTGTCAATCGAGGGTAAATGATAATTGAGCTTTACAACTCTTTGATTTCCTGAGTATCGCAAGAGATTCTCTAGTTTGGATTTCAGATCGACAAGAGTGGTGTTCTCTATGACCCTAAATTCAAGATGGAGATCTTGTCGTTGAAGTAGACAAATGTGAGATGTTGATGCATACTTATACACATCTAATATTAATACGAGTAATGTTAGATATACATTAAAACACATCAAAATGTGTCCATATTATATTGTTGAAAATAACAATTCAACATTACATATAAAAAATGAGTCTCCGCCTAAACACGTTGTACAATAAAACTAAAATGTATAAACATGTGTCACCACATAAATCTATATATATATATATATATGTGGATGGTTTCACTTTTGACTTTTGTTAAGTTGATTTTCTTTCAATCTCGCTCAACTTGGTAAACTCTTCCATTCGATCCAAAAAGTTTTTCAACCAAGTTTCATCTTCTTTTGTGGAATGAGTTGTCTAATCTGAGGACATATATGGTATAGAACATCCCAATCTTAAATAAAATTGAACACAATGTTGTGATTTTGAATGTCATCCAATACACTTTATGCGTCCAGTTGGATTTTGAGGTGGGTCATTTCGAAGTAGAAAAAATGTTTCCAACAATCCATATCTTGTCAAATTGATACACGCCTTGTTAAGCGCACTTGCAATAAGATGATCAATTTCTGGAAAATACATGCATTTTACCTTTCGCGTTGGACCGATAACACAAGGAATTAAATATTCATAAATTTCATCGTATTGTTCTTTTTTTTTGTATATCTTCATCTACGATTCCTTATACTCCTCCAACTCTTTGATAAGATGAGAAGATTCAATTCTATTAGTTGTATTTCAAAAGTGTCTAACCTGATCAGTCCAATCACATATAGTTTTCTCCTTCACCTTGTCTAGAATTGTACTTTAACATATGTCAAGAAATTCAGATATTTCTCACACACCCTCCTGAAATGTATGACAGATTCAACATATAACTTTTTTGTAGAAGAATTCTATTAAAATATTCCAGACATCCATTATGCTTTGCAATATCACACCATCTTTGACCATTTTCACATCTCCATCCTCAATTTTTTTGGTCCTTACCGCGGGCTTAAGTCTACTTCTCACATTTTTTATTATGTGATACCTACAAAGTAATGCATATAGTGTAGCCTTTGCAACCAAATTCATCAGTGTGTATCACGACCAGTGACAATGACTTGTGGCATGTTTTCTTGGTCTTCCAACATAGTCTGACACACTTCCAAAGCCCAAGTTACATTATCCTTTTTTTCACTTTCCAAAAATGCAAACCCAACTGAAAAAGTCATCTTTGTAGAAGTAGTACAAATAATTTCCAAAATTGGAAGTCTATACTAGTTAGTCTTATATGTTTAATCAATTATCATCACAGTGGGAAATATGTTGAAAAACTTAATTGAATCAGGATGAGTCCAAAATATTTCTCAAACAGTTTCTCCATCCCCATACACCATGTACCTAGATAAAATATGATCATCTTCCAAAAGCTTCAATTATTGTTGCATTTTAGATCATGACCTTTTATCGCCTTGTTCTTTTGGGCAAGAACATTGTATACTTGTTTGATATTTGAGACATTTTAAGGTCTTTTCCATTTTAAAATTACAAGCATGTTTTTAGGCAAAATCATTTTCAATATCATGTCAGGAACAAGGCCCTTCTCTTTAGAATTAAGAAAACATGCAATGGGATGACCAATTAACTTGTAACACAAATCATGATTATGTATACCACAACCCACATTAAATATCCATTTATTATTTGTCTTAAGGTACTCGTCCAACTTAAAAGGACATTCACATTTCCTCATTTTGGTGTCTTCCTGTTTCAACTTTTGGATAAGATATTGGCACTTTCCACTCCTTTCACATCTCATTGTTACAAATGTCAATTTTCTATTAGAACCAGTACTCGACCTCCAGATTATAATGTCGAACACCAATTTGGCAGCTTCTGTACGGATATGTTAGAGCATATACTCACGAATAGAAAACTCCTGCTTAGTTATAAATTATTTTTCAACATGAAAATTGTTTTGAGCCGGCCAAATGCCCAAAATATTAAGGTCTAAATTAACGTGAATCCACTCCACATGACTCAAGGTATAAAATTTATCTCACAAAAGTTGCAAGGTACATTTTATGATTTCCATTTTTCAACACACTCATCTTGAATCTTGAATTGACTTTAACATTGGAGTGTTAACCTTGGAGGTCCACCCCCGCATCACTGTATCAAATATCACCACCACCAGTTCAAGATTCTGCACCATTAGATTACAACTAATTATGGTTCCAAGACAAAACAGTGGCGCCTTATATGGGAATCGACTTTTGATTCCTACAAAATTTTACGAACAGATCATGTTCAATCCAAAATTAGATCCATACAGAAAGTGGAAGGAGTAGAAGCAAGGACTTCGTCAACCATATCCAAGATAATTGTTACGTCTTTTGATTCAGTTCTCCACCAATTGTCACCAATCGATGAGATCCATCGTGTAATGACATCCAATATTTATCCGTCATCAGAGTGCCTTTTAATAACAATTGATATCATTATCTGTCATCAGAGTGCCTTCTAATTCTATCTATCACCATAACTGATCAAAATCTGAAAGGATTCCTCGTGGATTATGGAAGATAGTACAATATCCTCTACGCTAACATGTTAGAACAGCTAGGCGTTTAGTAGACAAATTTGAATCTATATTACGGCGGAGATTTATTAACCTTCAACGATTTGGTAACTCTCCCTTGTGGAACGATAGATCTGATGTTAGCATTGGGAGAAGAAGTACGTGGCGGACAAATAGTCCCTAACTTGCTTGTAATTCCGTGAAGAAATACCTTCATTCGTATATAGGGAAGATCCTTCTTGGTGAAGCTAGATGTGGTAGCATCTCCGGTTAACCTGAAGGTGTCGTGTCATGATAGGGAAGGAAAGTAGACCACTATTAATGTCGGACAGGGAGAAGCAAAACGGATCAGAAAGCTCAACCTTAAGAACACTCTCATGTCAACGACATGAGCAGAAGAATGACCAGGGGATGTCGTTGGAGCATATAGTCACGAATAACAAACTTCTTATTAGCTATAAATTGTTTTCTAATATCTACATAAACATCACTCGGTACCTAGACATCACCTGGTTTAACACACATAGATACAATAATTTTAGGGGACAGTGTCAGAGTGCGCCATAGCTACAATTGGTCATAACAAAAGTAAATTAAAATTCAACATGAAAACAGTCTGAATTTTATTTCTCATAACAAAATGCAACATAATAGGGTGCAACTTTCATTTTTCAACAAAAAAATAGATTTTTACAAGCAATGATGAAGGAAATACATACACATTTCCTTAAATTTCAGCTTCTTTTTCTCCTTCTGATGTGAAATAACAGAAGAATTTGATTTTGAAGTACAAAAGTTGATTGAAAATGGATAGAGATTTTGGTATGATTTTGCAAGTATGGTAATATGATCAT
This sequence comes from Lathyrus sativus, assembly GCA_963859935.3. Lineage (NCBI taxonomy): Eukaryota > Viridiplantae > Streptophyta > Magnoliopsida > Fabales > Fabaceae > Lathyrus > Lathyrus sativus. The sequence continues at coordinate 497,037,474 of OZ012736.1, read as the reverse complement.
GAAAGGAAGAATACATGCAATGTGGTATTATATTCAATTTTCCGCTTGATGTTTTTGAAATGTATTATCCAGACTGTATCCGGTGTTTGAACTCTAGACATAATTTTGACAAATTAGGGTGGCTCACTGATAATGTGATTCAGTGTGTAATAGACGTGTTTGGATTTTGAAATCCGAACTGCACGAAGGGCATTTTAGGGTTTCATAAGATTGGTTGTTCACGACTAAAGATGAAAAAAGCAATCCCTAAATTTAAAAGACACCCTTCATGCTCCAAACCCACCCAAATGTGTGTACTTTTCAATCCTTACCTATCATATTCTTAGTTCTCTCAAATGTATATGTACTCTCGAATCCTTACAATCTTATCCCTAATTCTCTCAAATGTAATTGTTCTTCATTACCCGAATGAGTCTAAAAAATCTCACACTTACCAGATGTTAAGATACGTAGATACGAGTACAATAACTCGTTCGAGTGCAAATACTGATAAGACATACGCCATTTTGCAGGAAAAAAATCAAAGTATATTCATTAGAGATCTAAAATTTGTAATCCAAAATAAAACATCACAATAAAAATTTGAAAACTAAAAAATTATGATAATCAATAATTTCAATAAAATATATGAAATTAATGAATTTTTTTACACATATTATATTAATGAATGAATGAATAAATCACAAATTTTCCTTAAAACGAAATAATTATAACAAATAAAGTATCACAAAAATGGTAGAGTATCCGATTAAGATATGTACCCTATGCAAATACTATAGCATTTTAAAAGTACTCATGCTTTATAGGGTAGATATCAACTTTAGAATCTCATAGAGAATTAATAATAATATGGTTAGGCTTAATTTTGTCGATCCTATATTATTGGTATGAGTCTGTTGCTATAAGGTGTTGAGAATATAGCAAGTGTGAGTAGTGTGGATAATAGTCTCACATTGGTTGGAAATACGAAAACTTATGCATTTATAAGTGAGAGAAATCATTCACCTATTACCTTAAGGTTTTGAGTGAATATGTGATGTGTCTCTCATAAAGTTGTTGCTTAAAGAAGTCTCACAATGTTCAATGATCCCTAGTAAAAAAAAATCTCAACAAATAGTATAATGGGCCTTTGGTTCAAGAAATGGATCGACTTACTTGTATCAAAAAGTCAATGGCGCTACAAAGGTGGCAAGTAAGAAACGTTCTGTTGAAAAGTGTCAATAGCGACACAAAGCCGGTGAGTAAGATACGTTCTGTGTGGTACAAGAGTTTGTGGAAGTATTGAGAATGTAGTAAGTGTTAGTAGTGTGAGTAATAGTTTCACATTGATTAGAAATGTGGAGACTTAAGAATTTATAAGTGAGAAAATTCATTCACTTATTACTTTAAAGTTTTGAATAAATATGTGGTGTATCTCAAACAAAAATGTTACTTAAAGAAAAAGTCTCATAATATTCGATACTCCTTAATAAATATATTGACACTTCATGTATATGATTGAAATATTGCTATGAGCATGTTGTATTCATATTCATTGAATTGTTTATCTTGTATTGATATATGGATAGTAATGGAGTATGATAATGTTTATCCTAAATTGATTTTTGCATAGATAGACTATACTGAGTAGTATATACTAAAAATACTAAAATAGGTTCAATAATGCACGATCAAAAAAATATTTGGCAATCAAATTGTTAATCAAATCTTCTATAGCATGGTTTCATTGTTTTTCATTCATTTTCTCTTTTTAATCACTTTTTCAGGTTATTTGAGTAGTTTTTGTTTGTTTCAGCTTTAAAATAAATAAATTTTATTTTATATTTTTAAAAATAGTTTTACAAAATCAATTTTTAAAATAATATAAGTTTTTTTATATTTGTTTTTTTTTAATTGAAAAATTAATTTTTACATCCTATTCCATAAGTATATATTATTAAAGATCACAAGATAGTCGAGATTATAATTTTTTTTTGAAGTTGTATTTTAAAAATAATTTTTATGAAAATTAATTTGAAATAGCTTTAAAATTAAATGATTTTTTAAAATTTTGAAATCTAAAAAAAAGTTTTAATAAAATGATAAAATATCTAAAATATTATTTTAAAAATAACTATTCAAATCAAATTTTCATTTGATGTTTTTATGAAAAATTTCTTTGTAAATTTTTTTATACAAAATTATATTACATTATAAAAGTTATTTCTAAAAAAAAAAGTCAAAACAAATGAATCCATGGTTGACATAGAATTTGATATACAATTTTAACTTCGGAGTTAGAAATTGTTATACTAAATCAGAATAAAGATAACACTATAAAAAATGAAAAAAAATGAAAAAAAAAAAAAAAAAAAGCTTTTGATAACAATCCTTTATCCTTTATAAGAGAATGACATATTGTGCTATATGTAGCTAGAAAGATGTTTTAAGAGATAATGGATTCAGTCACACGTATGCAACAATGAAAAATTTATCATCGCAAGAATTTGTAAAAAACCATAATCATCCTTTAGAAGAGAATGTTATATTGTTGTTAAATATAATTCATTGTGATTTGATATGATTAGATTTGATATCATATGATTAGACTTGATATCATATAATTAATTTGATATGATATGATTAGATATCATATGATTAGATTTGATTTAGAATATTTTGGGCATTTTATATTTTGAGCTAGTGTAAACCTAAAACTATAAATAGGGTGTCTTGCTTTGTATTCTACATCACAACAGAACAGATTTCACAGTTGCAGTTAGCAAGTGAAAGTTCAATAAGAAATCTCACAGTTGTGGGTAACACATTCTCTCCAAATACTTCTTCTCTTATTCTTCTCTTTCTTGTTTGTTATTCTTCTTCTCTTTTGTTGTTCTTGATAATTACTTGTTATTACCATCATTATCATATTGTGGGTTTGTTCATCAATCTTGAGATCAAGATTGAAGGGAATTCTTCATAGGGTGTGAGGTGAATTTCCAACATATGGTATCTAGAGCTCCGGTTAAGAGATTCAAGGAAGAAAGATAGTGATGGCGATGAACTATCCAAATGACAACCTTCCGGCGACCCTGCCAATTCTCAAGAAAGACAATTATGAGAATTGGTGCAAGTAGGTTAAGGTGATCTTCTGTTATCAAGATCTTTGGGATCTTGTGAAGGACGGAGTAACATCGCTGGTGGAGAACGCAACAGAGGCGGAAAAGGCTGCGCACAAAGAATTGAAGAAGAAGGATTATAAATCGCTCTTTATAATTCATCAGTGTGTCGATCCTGATAACTTTGAAAAGGTTAGTGATGTTGATTCAGCAAAAGAAGCATAGGAGATTCTTGGAAAGTCGTTTGGAGGCGCAGAGAAGGTGAAAGAGGTGAGGTTACAAACTCACAAGAGAACCTATAAGTTGCTTCAGATGGAAGACAACGAAAGCATTACAGATTTCTTCACGAGAGTTACGAAGTTGGTGAATCAAATCAAAGTATGTGGAGAAGCGCTAACGACGAAAGCAGTTGTCTCAAAGATTTTGAGATCGCTGGCTCCAAAATTCGACCACGTGGTAGTTGCCATAGAAGAGTCGAAAGATCTATCAGTGTTGACGAAGGAAGAGCTTCAAGGGACTCTTAAGTCTCATGAACAGAGGATGGCTGAGAGAGTTGCAGGAAAGTCGAAAGATATGGCTTTACAGGCGCAGTCAGAAAAGGAAAGAAAAGGCAAAGGTAGTTGGAATGGCAACAAAGGAGGAAACCAGTTGAATCAGAAGAAACCTTGGAACCAAGGCAACCAAAGAGGTGGTGCTGCAGATAAATGAAGAGGTGGTGGTCGAAAGCCAGACAAAAGCCACATTCAGTGTTTCAATTGCCAAAAGTATGGTCATTATGCTAGTGATTATCCAGAAAGGAAGAAAAATCAAGAGACTGATGCAAAGCTGGCGAAACATGAAGAAGAAGAAACGTTGCAAATGGTCACAACAAAAGATGAAGAAAGATTCCAAGATCAGTGGTACTTGGACTCAGGATGCTCATCACACATGACTGGAAGGAAAGATTAGTTTGTGAACATGAAGCCCTCGTCGAAGAATACAGTGAAGTTTGCAAACGACAACACTCTAGCAGCTGAAGGTGTTGGTGATGTTCTGATCATGAGGAAAGATGGCAAAAGGTCAACAATTTCCAATGTGTTGTACATACCAGGCATGAAGAGTAATTTGCTCAGTATAGGACAGCTTGTCGAAAAGAACTACAAGGTAGTTGTCGAAGACAAGATGATGAGAGTTCTCGACGCAGGTGGTAGATTAATCTTGAAGGCTCCAATGTCTCAGAATAGGACCTTCAAGATTGGACTCAATGTGATGGAGCACAGATGTCTAGCAACTGCAGCCAGCAGAGATGAGTGGTTATGGCATTTTCGACTAGGTCATCTCAACTTTAATGACATCGGAGAACTGAAGAGAAGAAATATGGTTTCAGGATTACCAGAAATCGACATTCCAAGTGAAGTCTGTGAGAAGTGTGTTCAGTCGAAACAACACAAGAATAGCTTCAGCAAGGATGCAGGAAGGAAGTCGAAGGCAATACTTGAAGTCATATACTCTGATGTATGTGGTCCAATCTAGGTGGATTTGATTGGTGGCAATAGATACTTTGTCACGTTTATAGATGATTACAGTCGAAAGCTGTGGACTTACCTCATCAAGAAGAAAAGTGATGTGATTGAGGTATTTTCCAGATTCAAGTCCATGGTCGAAAGACAGAGTGGTCGAAAGCTGAAAATTCTGAGGACTGATGGTGGTGGAGAGTATGTGTCGAAAGAGTTCGATACACTATGTGTAAAAGAAGGGATTGTGCATGAGGTGGTGCCACCTTACACTCCACAACAAAATGGGATTGCAGAACGCAAGAACAGAATCATCATGAATATGGTGAGAAGTATGTTGAATGGAAAGCATATACCTAAAGAATTATGGGGAGAAGCAGTTTCGACAGCAACATATATATTGAACAGATGTCCGACGAAGAAGCTTGAAGGAATCACACCAGAAGAATGTTGGTCTGGTGTCAAGCCTAGTCTCAGTCACTTGAAGGTGTTTGGATCTATAGCATATAGACATGTGCCAGATCAGTTGAGAAGGAAGCTTGATGATAAGTCGAATCAGATGATCTTGATAGGATATCATTTGACAGGAGGTTACAAGCTGTTCGACCCAGTGAATAAGCAGGTAGTGATCAGCAGGGATGTGATCATAGATGAGCTTAAAGAATGGGATTGGACTGAGAATGCCAAGAAGGATTCAGTGAGAATCTCTTGTGAAGAACCAGCCACTGAATTCGAAATAGAAGTTCGACAGGAACCAATTGCAGATGAAGCAGGTTCAAGCAGAACTCGACGAACAAGACACATGCCTGCAAGGTTGCAAGAATGTGTAATTACATCAGATGATGTAGTCGATGAAGAGGGTGAGTTAGTACATTATGCTTTCTACGCAGATGTCGAACCAGTCAATGCAGCTGAGGCATTGAAAGATTCGAAGTGGATGAAAGCAATGATTGAAGAGTTGGAGTCCATCGAACCAGTCAATGCAGTTGAGCCCAGATTGCAACTTTCGAAGGATTTAGATGAAGATGATGTCGACCCAACCCAATACAAAAGACTTATTGGGTCACTTAGATACCTTTGTCACACAAGGCCTGACTTAGAATACAGTGTTTGTATGGTAAGTAGATTCACGCAGAAACCAAAGGTATCACACCTAGCAGCGGCGAAGAGGATACTGAGGTATCTGAAAGGAACTCTCGACTATGGTATTTTGTTTCCAGCAGCTGATGAAGGAAAAGAATGCAAGTTAGTGGGATACACAGACTCCAGTTGGTGTAGTGATGCTGAGGATCGAAAATCCACAGCTGGTTATGTGTTTATGTTACGTGGTGCACCAGTTGCTTGGAATTCGAGAAAGGAACCGGTGGTGGCATTATCATCATGCGAAGCAGAATATATAACTGCTTCCCTTTGTGCATGTCAAGCAACTTGGATGGTGAACTTGGTCGAAGAAATCACAGGGAAGAACCATGGAGCAATTACCATGAAGATAGACATCATGTCAGCTATCAACTTGGCAAAGAATCCAATAGCTCATGGTCAAAGCAAGCACATCGAAATGAGGTTCCATTATCTCCGAGAGCGGGTAGCAGAAGGGAAGATGAAGTTGGAACACTGCAGAACTGAGAATCAGATTGCAGATATCATGACGAAGGGAGTGCAGGTCGAAGCCTTCAGAAGACTAAGGGCCATGATAAATGTAGACAGTTTAGACACAATGAATTAGGTGGTGTGTTAAATATAATTCATTGTGATTTGATATGATTAGATTTGATATCATATGATTAGATTTGATATCATATGATTAATTTGATATGATATGATTAGATATCATATGATTAGATTTGATATCATATGATTAGATTTGATATCATATGATTAGATTTGATTTAGAATATTTTGGGACTTTTATGTTTTGGGCTAGTGTAAACCTAAAACTATAAATAGGGTGTCTTGCTTTGTATTCTACATCACAATAGAACAGATTTCACAGTTGCAGTTAGCAAGTGAAAGTTCAATAAGAAATCCCACAGTTGTGGGTAACACATTCTCTCCAAATACTTATTCTCTCATTCTTCTCTTTCTTGTTTGTTATTCTTCTTCTCTTTTGTTGTTCTTGATAATTACTTGTTATTACCATCATTATCATATTGTGGGTTTGTTCATCAATCTTGAGATCAAGATTGAAGGGAATTCTTCATAGGGTGTGAGGTGAATTTCCAACAATTGTGCTATAGTCATGTAACTGGAAAGATATTTAAGAAATAACAATCTTGTTAATTCATCGTAACTATGTGAAATCAATTTTAAATAAATATACACAATCATCAACATCAACAATGAGATTTAAGAGATTCGGATAAAACCTAATCGTCATTAATTTGATTAAAATTTCTAATAATTTTAATGATGTTTTTATTTTATCTAAACAAACTTAATCAATCGTCCTCCCGAAGACATGATTTCCCTTCTGCTGCCCTTGATGTTCTAAAAGTCTAACATGTTGTTCCTAATGTTTATCCAGGAGGCTTTTCTAACACCTCACTGCTTTATCTGTATGCAAACTATGTTGCTAGGCACATATGATATGGAGAGGTAAAATAAATATGTATTTATTATTTTAAACATGTGTTATAAGATTTGAAAATTTTGACATTGATCTATTTATTTTACAATATCGTGAGGTGTTGAAATGTAACAAGCAATGTAGAAAGATTGCAAAGTTGTTGCAGCTTGTTGAACTATGGTTTACGAATGTCATGGAGCTATATGAGTTGCAAGATTTATCTAGGACTGGGTATATTTTTATTAAACATGGTTTATTATATGCTTTCATCGAGGGATCACACTTAGAGACATCTTCATTCTATCTTTTAATATTGAAAAGTTCATCACACTTGATGATGTGTCATCCCTCCTACATCTTTCGATCAGAGGAGATTTTTAAACTACTCCAAACTAACTAGATTTGAGACATTGGATATGAAGGTGCAATATTTGGGATCTGACCCTGGTGATGCCTAATAGAAGTTGGATGACACCAGAGGAAGTCATGTCAGATTTAGATTTTTGAAAAAGAGGTTGAGGCTATTGACAATGATGCATAGGTTGCACATCATAGAGTATGTGTATTGAAGTCATACCTCTTGTATCTAGTTAACACGTCCATATTCGTAGACAAAAGTTCATGCTATTTTGATATCATATATCTGAGATACTTCATTGACTTATAGAAGATTAATGACTATAATTAGGAAAACCTCTTGTTTGGCTTACCTATACTCTAATTAGTTGAGGCTTTTCTATAGAAGACTAGACATATGACAACCAACAAAACCTTATTTACACTAATATATTTGCATATTTCACTATGCCAAAAATGGCCTTTAGCAGCGCTTTTTTTGACCTTTAGCAGCGCTTTAAAGCGTTTCCTAAAGTGGCGCTGCTAAAGGTAAAGGCAGCGCTTTTTTTTTATGGAAAAAGCGCTGCTAAAGGTATCACTTTTAGCAGCGCTTTTTTACCCCTTTAGCAGCGCTTTCAAAGCGCTGCCTATTCTCCCCCCCCCCTCCCCCCCTGTAGCAGCGCTTTATGAAAGCGCTTTTGTAGACCACCCTTTAGCAGCGCTTTTTTAAAGCGCTTTCTTAGAGCCCTCCTTTCCTAACCTATAGCAGCGCTTTTTTATGCCTATTTTTCTCCCTTTAGCAGCGCTTTCTTGTAAAGGCGCTGTCTATACTTCACGTTTTTAAATTATTTTTTTTTTGAAAAATCACATTTTTTATATATTTTTAGACAAACCTGCTTATAACAATTAAATTCCCTACTTATAATTCAGGCCTTAAATATAACTTAGCCTTTAAACATTGTAATTCAACACTTGGCCTTTAATTCAACACAATATAACTAAACATTGTACATTACACAATAACACTTTGCAATTTACACATAATTAACTCAAGTATAATTTACACATAATTTAAACATTGTACATTATACAATATACAATATACAATATACAATTTACACATAGTTACAAATCCAATATACATTATAGAATTCTTAACTCAATCATAAATTGACATCATTCTTCCTTAATTTCTTCCAATTTTACTTTCGAGTACGTAGCGCATTTGAATTCATCAAAATACTACATAATATAACAGAACAAGCACGATTTAATACTAATTACTCAGATGAAATATTAGTTAATTATCAAAATGAATCATATAACTCATGAATTGATTTATACCATGATTGGAATCTCTAATTGACCAGAAAGAATGATTTCCTTCATAAAGCGCAGTACAAAATATCCGCAGTCAATCCCACCACGCTGACGAGGACACTGTATTAGGAAAAAAGCAAACGAACATTTATCAGGATATATAGTTTAAATAGTTTTATAAGTAGAACCACTATAACAGTCAAACATGGGAAAATATACCTCCACTCTGATCCAGTTGATGTTGCTAGCCCTGCTTTTTGGCACTGTTGCATCTCTCTGTGCTCTGTATATTTGTATAACTCTAACATAATATAAACACATATTTAGAACAATGTCACATAATAAATAAACATATATAATTATTCAGAACACTATATATCATCACTTACGTATCAACCATGTTCTTCAGATTTTCATATTTGTTTGTATCGTCATCCAATGAATCTATATAATACACTATTTCTTTAATCGGATTAATTGCGACCAACAACCAGTGACCACTATAAAATAAGACAACAGTTTAGACGGAAATGTTATATAATATGGCAAAAATCGAACAATTATAATAAATGAATTTAGAATAAAAACTAACTCATGGCCAGTATTATATGGCAACATAAACAACTTCTCCGTATTCGCACCCATAAATCTCTGGACTGTGTACTCTCTGACTGCTTCTGGTGTCTGGTCTATTGTCCGTGAGTTGACACTGCTAGCAGATAAGAATGCGAATACTGAAGTCAAATCAGCGGGGACCAACAACTTGTCATACAAGCGCCTAAAAAAATATAATCAACATTAGATTATTCAGTTAAACGAGCGAATTTTAAAATGTTCAATTATCTAATTAAAATGGATCGAAGTACCTGATGTAGGAATGCATAACCCCGACGCCCAATTCTAAATGTTTGAAAACCTGGTCGAAATCCTCCTTAGCAAGTGTTTCGGAATATTCAAAACCGAAAATACCTTGATCCATATGTATTAGACGGATGCCGCCCTCAGGCACGTCTGTTGTCCCTACATATGTTTGAAGGCACGACCTAAATTGAGGAACAAATGCTCTTTTTGTCTCGACCTTTTTTTTGGGCACCTTGGAAGTTTCAGGCATGTTTCCCTTGCTGACTTGTTGCGACTGCTGATCAAGAACCTAAAAGTCATATATAAGTTCAGTAAATAATTTATAATAAAATAATCACTTAAATTGTAGTACTAGTACCTGTAACTTTGATGCAGCTGAATCGGTATCCCGCACAATAATTTTATCATCTTTTGTTTTGGATTTTGTGGGAGTCTAAGATCATCATGTCAATAAGAAAGTGTAAATGTCAGAATAACTTTCATGTATGGGTAATAAAACATTGGAATATTACAAGGTTCAACCTACCTCATCATCCATGAAAATGAGATTCGCCGACCATGCTACATAAGCTCCTATCGCGTCTCCCACCACTGTTGCGTCTGATACATCGTCTCGCATAGGCAACAACGCCCCCCCTCTAATGCAATATCAACAGATACTTTCAAAAATCCAGTAGGGAGGGGTTTATGGTGAAGTAAGTCTCCCAGGGTGTTATGCACCTTTCCCTTGCCAACCATGCGATAAGTCGGCGACGATAAATATAGTCGACAAGGTGAAATGCCCTAAACAAATAATGATCAGTTAATGTGTCAATTAAGAAAAATGTGCTAAATTAATTTCAATGTAATATATACAATTACCTCTGGAAGCTTCTGCGGACAACCGATACTATCTTTGTCACTAGTAGCTTTACCGGCCTCTGGAGCGCGCCTTTCGGACATGTATCTCTCCTTATCCTTCTGTAATTCACGAATTTGAGCTTTCATATCCATCAGAATCGTTAAGATATTTGTTGGTTAAAAACGCTCTAAATCCCCTCAAGCGTTTTCCGGCCAACTGAATACAATATTTTCTTCTAGAATCCTCAATATTAAAAGATCTCTGCAAACAAATACACATACATATAACATGTTAATATAATTAATTTAAAGATGTAACTGTCAACATAATTAAAAATGATCAAATCTCATACTTGAATCTCGGTCCAAATTTTATCCTTAGCCGCTTTTAATGCAGGAATTCTCCAGTTATCGCAAGTAATCGGAACTTGCGAACGTACAACTGCTCCAATATAACTTGTCAGCAGCGCACCATTAGGCTCAACCAACTGATCTCTTTCATTCCAATGGACATCTTACTTTACACCTCTATCTCTCGCACGGATGATACTTTTCATTATCGTTATGCCTCTTTTAATTTCGCCTTCAACGTCTTTGGGTGTTTCTTTTCCATCATGTGATGTTTCCTCGTTACTGGCCATAATATACCTGTAATTCAGAATAACAACAACAACAACAAATATCAACAACAATAACAACAAATGTCATATTAAACAACAACAACAAACCATTTATATCAAATATAAACTATAACACAATATCATATATATCATATATCATATTAACTATATCAAATATAAACTATAACAAACCATCTATAAACCATCTATATCAAATATAAACCATCTATATCAAATATAAACCATCTATATCAAATATAAACTATAACACAAACCATCTATATCAAATCTAAACTATATCAAATACAAACCATCTATATAAACTATAACAAATATAAACCATCTATATCAAATATAAACTATAACACAAACCATCTATATAACACAATATAAACCATCTATATCAAATATAAACTATAACACAATATCATATATATCATATATCATATTAACTATATCAAATATAAACTATAACAAACCATCTATATCAAATATAAACCATCTATATCAAATATAAACTATAACACAAACCATCTATATCAAATATAAACTATATCAAATACAAACCATCTATATAAACTATAACAAATATAAACCATCTATATCAAATATAAACTATAACACAAACCATCTATATAACACAATATAAACCATCTATATCAAATATAAACTATATCAAATACAAACCATCTATATAAACTATAACAAATATAAACCATCTATATCAAATATAAACTATAACACAAACCATCTATATAACACAAATATAAACCATCTATATCAACTATAACAAATACAAACCATCTATATAACACAATATAAACCATCTATATCAAATATAAACTATAACACAAACCATCTATATCAAATATAAACTATATCAAATACAAACCATCTATATAAACTATTTTACATCAACAACAACAACAATATCATATATATCTCATATATCATATTAACACAACAACAAATAACACAACAACAACAAAAACCATCATTGAAAAGATAAAAACCATCTATATCATCAGAACAACAATGGTGAAAAGATAAAAAAAAAACAAGAAAAGCAGAGTAAAGCTTCACGTACCGTAACAATGGTGGACCGGCAATGCAGACGGATGGATGAACTCAAAAACGGACGGTGAACGGTCGGTGATGGTCGGAAGGATGATCGGACGGAAGAAGTTGATGGTCGGACGATGAACAGTGGTTCGTTCGTTCGTTTTCGTTCGCCAGAGAAAGAAGAAATGTGTTGCGTGACTGTTCTGATTCTATTAAAATTCTGGAGGGTATTTTAAAATTATAATATGAATACCTATAGCAGCGCTTTTAAAGGCCTTTAGCAGCGCTTTTAAAAGCGCTTTCATAGGGTGCCTTATCAATTCCATATAGCAGCGCTTTATATAAAAAGCGCTTTCTAAGGGTCCCCCTTTAACAGCGCTTTTGAAAAGCGCTTTCGTAGGCCCCCCCTTTAGCGGCGCTTTTTAAAAGCGCTTTCTTAGCCCCACCATTTAGCAGCGCTTTTTTAAAAGCGTTGTCTTTGGTAGGCGCTTTTTTTCTTCTTTTTTTTACTGGCCCTTTAGCAGCGCTTTTGTATAAAGCGCTGTCTTTCTATGCGCTGCTAAAAGTGATTTCTGGCGTAGTGTTTACTGTTCATAACACATGTTATTCGACGTTTCTAAATTTCATCTGTACCATTTTTAGGCATAGATCCTCCAACACTTTCCACACCTCTATGACTTGGCATATGTGGATGACTACTATGAAGATTTTCTATATGCTTCCTCATTCATCCCGTTCAGAGGAAATCAGGCCACTTCACATTGTACGATGGTCTCCGCAAGACACACCCCTTCAATGAGATATTATTCTATTCATAGTGGATGACTTGTAGGTCATGACTGATGTTTCACATCTACTTGAGTGAGTCATTTTTCCGTTTGGGTATCTGTATGATATTTCTAAAGCCTCCATCGTTGTTGTTCCTCCCACAGTTCACCGTAGAGATGATGAGATATTTGCGAAGTATCTTGATAATCTAATTCTAGATGATGTACGCAGTGTACCAGCTTCTCGACCATGGAATTTTGCATTCGACTACATCCAATGATTTTTCAGAGTGTTGCATCCTTACTTAACACCGGATGTAGCGAGAGAGCCACCTAGGCTAGCTCACTGTGAAATATTATAGGATGAACATGTTAGGACATATCATGTCATTGATGTGTTACTTCTATGTCAACGTATTATGGCTATTGGACGAGCATGTATTGAAAGAAGAGAGTTTCTAGAAGACACTCCTATGAGAGTTACTATAGAAGCCGTGATAGCTGAGGCATAAAAGTTTTGCAGTACACGAGGTTGGGAAGGAACTAGGGGGTCATATATATAGTAATTAACTTTTTCTTTGATTTAAATCATTTGTATTTTGGTTTGTATTTTGTGAACAATGTATAATTTGCATTTTGACTTAATATATGATGTTATTTTGATTGAATTACATTTGTCTATGGTTTGATTGAATTATATATGGTATTTTGATTGTATTTTATATTGTTTGACTGCATAAGTTTATGGTATTTTGATTGTATGTCAAATTTATATCAAAATTACTGCTCATTAGGCAAATTTACTACCCTGAAAGTTAATACGGAAGTTAACTTCCGCAATATCTAATACGTTGTGAAATAAACACATTATCATAAATTTAAAAAGTATCTTATGAGTTAGTCTAGAACGCGGATGTTAACTTCCATATTAAAATTTGGTAAAATGGAAGTAGCTCACTTACTAAGTATTTTTTTTGTGTTTTAGTGGGCATTCGAAAGTTAACTTTCGTATTATTTCAAAAGTATTTTTGAATTTTATAAATGTGGCTCTTCAGTATTAACGGTAAAAGCAACGATTCCCAAATCTAAAAGACCTCATGAATGCTCTAAATCCACCCAAATGTCTATGTATTCTATAATCCTTTCACATCTATCCTTAATTCTCTATTATACAGTATAACCACCTATCAATTCTATCAGATTTAGTAGAATAAGTCTAAAAAATCTCAAACTTGTTGAATGCTATAATGCATAAGTATGAGTACGATATCTAATTTAGGTGCAGGTATTTATACATGATATGTCATTTAAAAAAAAAATCAAAATACCTATATGACAATAGAAATTAAAGTTTTCTCTATAAAATGCATCACTACAAAACTAAAATTTTATATTTAAAATAAAAATATCACAATAAGATTTTAAAATTTTAAAAATTATGTTAAATTAGAATAATAAAGAAACTAAATACTTAATATATTATACCAATAAATTAAAAAAAAAATTACAATTTCATTTGAAACAAAATAATAATATCACAAGAATGATACATGTATTTGTGCAGGTGCTTCAACATTTTAGAATTACTCGCAGTTTAACGATTAGATATTAACTTTAGTAGCATTGCTACGTTTACACCAGTTTACTACACCATATGTAAATTATATCCTGTGTATTCAATTCTTTTAGTGTGGCACATATATGAAAATTATTTAAAAAAATAATGAGTATATATTTAGTGTATAAAGTATCAAAGGAGCATTTCTCTAACTTTAGAATCTCATACAAGAATGAGTAATAATATGGTTAGGAAAAGCCGGAAAGGCATAATATAATGTCTTTAGCTCAATCTTTAGGATTAGCAGGAAAGGCATAATGTCTTTAGCTCAATGTTGTCTATCCTATATTAATTATAGGAGTTTGTTGCTTTAAAGTAGTCTTTTCATTTTAAAATAACTTTCGTTTTAATAAATAATTTTTATTTTAAAAATACTTTATTCTCACTTTTTAAAATATTATAGTTTTGTGAGTTATAAGAAAGGGTTATGAACAAGAGAGATGCTTTTGTTAACCACCACATAGCAAAACTAGATCGGTTTGCAAAGCAAGAACCTTCCATGTGTGCAACAATGGAAAAATTTTCATCCAAAGAATTTGTAGAAACAACCATCCTTTATCCTTTATAAGAGAACGTCATATTGTACTATAGTCATATAGCTAGAAAGATGTTAGACGATGGTTCAGGTCAGGAAATGTATCCTCCAAAAAATTAACATCAAGGCTATAGATGAAATAATTATTTCATTGTTGTACATAATTATGTGACAACGTGATATGAAACAAGAATACAATAGTAGCCATCCAATTGGAGCTTGCTTCTTCCAAACCTTCTTCTCTGCAACTATGTGCCTTATTCTTTCCACTTATTCACTTGCACATTAATGCCAAACGATGTCTTTTATTCTCATCAATCATATATCAATAAATTTTAATTAAAGCATTTAGGAGATATAAGATTGACCAGGTTGCTGAGGGAGATATATCATTGTTCCTTTCATAAACATTGTGATTGAAAATAAATGTTCACTTTGCCAAAACCTCAAACAAGACAAAATTTTCAAAACATTGATATTTCCAACTTGCTGAGGAATATATTCTAGATATAGAACATAAATAACCAACAACTTCTTAAATATATACAGAAGTTAATAGTACATTTTAAGATGACCCAAAAGATATTCATCGTTTTATAAATTTGAGGCTGTGACTTTCAACTATGTAGAGACTTGCTTACTTGCGATGCCAAGACCATTGCCTTGGCTCTTGTGCTCATCAACAGCATGTCCCGCGCTGCCCGCCGCTGATGTTGCCGGGCATTTTTAGCTCGCTTCGGGGCTAACCGGTTGTCTGTTTCCTCAAAGGCAAGTCTGAATTTTTCAGCAACCGATAATTCAGTGGAACTCGAAGGCGGGCAGATGCGCCTATTTGCAATCCCATGCATTGTCCATGTCTTGGGATCAATCTCTTTGACAACTGCATCATCTAATATGACATTTTGAAATGCTTCAAAAGGAACCTGAGTTCCCATAAACCCAAACGGAGATGGCTTAGGATTTAAAATGATACGCGGGCACTCAGCGGAAAAGTCCTCTAAAGAATAGTTATCAATGTTTGGCTGCAAAAACAAAATATTTTTAGATTAAATTAACACAAATCATTTCTTAAAGGACAAATATCATAGTCCAGATAGATTTTAATTTCATACCCATACTAGCCACCTGAGTGATTGTGCACCACTAGCAATTTCATTAGTATCAAGCTCCTCCCAAGAATCCTCTTCCACATACTCTAGCTTTGGTTTAAATATATTTAAGCATCTCTTCGCTGTGTTGTCACTCCTTGGACACCCTCTGCAATATTAATTATGGTTCATTACCTGTTATGAGGTTTGTAATCCTAAGTTAAAAACATTTTTTTAGCCAGTGTGATTGCTATGAGTGAAAAGAAAAACATTATATGATATAGTAGGAAACTACCTTTTTTAGGAGGGGGGAAATGAAAACTTGAGTTTCAAACTTTAAGTGCATAATTTTCCACTTCGTTAATTTATCTATGTATTTTTTTAAAGAAAGGGATAAATTTTATAAAGTGAATAACTTCCCAAAGTTTCAGAGGACATCATCATGAAGAAGAAACCAAATGCCAAAGCCAAATTTTGCCATCATAAATAATGAAGAGTAGATATAGTTTGACATACTTATAAGTGAACTTATTTTATACATCCTAACTACAAAAGAATGAAGATGCAACTGTAATGTCAACATGGCACTAAAATGGGTCATTGAATCAAAATTTTCATTTTCCAAAATTAAGTATTAAATGATAAATGAAATACACTTCAAAAGCAACACATCGGGTAAAATGTATAACATAGCATTATAACTTAAAATGGATAAAAGAAATATATGTACCCGCATCTCAATGTCTCCAATGAATGGCAATGCTTCACAAGTTCAGATATACCGATTGCAGTAATTTTGGTGCACCGACTGCAAATAGGCTTAATATATCAAAGGATTCTGAAAGAAAGAAATTTAATATAAAAAAAACACACTAGAAACTATAAATATGTATGCTAGAAAACTAGACACAAAACACAATATAGGCTAACCCCATGAAAGGTTGTCGACGGATCAGAATCGAAGTGAAGAAAATTAATAATCATCACATCTAATAGAAGCAAAACTAAAAATCACTATAATGGAAGACCAAAGAAGAAAACTCTATATGTGTTGATCGCCTACAATCAAATATACTCTTGATATATTCCAAACAAAATAACTTTTGCTGGAAGTGCCTGCCAGCAGGTCCATTGTATAGGGAATATCATTTTCTTGTAACATCACATAAGCTTAAAATTAAAACTAAGAAATGTTTATGAATATACGTCAAAATTCAAAAGACTAAATAATGTGGGTGGAAAATGACAACTTATCTTATTCTAAACATATTTTTAAGAAATCTTCCTCTCAATCATGAAGAATCTTCTTTTGCATTAATATGACGGCATAGTCCTTGCTTTGTTATTTTAAAAACAAAAAGTTATAATTTTCTACCTTATGTCCAGAGCTTTAATGAATCTACATACTTCAGCTGCTTTTGTCAAGCCAAAATCCGAAACATCTGAGCCAGAGACATCAAGGATTTCCCAGGAAGCATCAGCTAATGCAATTAGGACATCATCGTTAAGCAACCTTCTTCGTCTAGCAATAGCTGCCACTGCTAACTGTCATTAAAGGTTACATCTTCAACCGGCATGTACATAATTAAGGATTCTCTCTTTAGACAAGTATGTGTATAAATGACCTAATGAAAGATTTGAAGAAAGATAAAATCAATCTCTACCAAACTACCTTAATATCACCCGGCAAGCCAATAGCAATCTCATCCAAATCTTCAATAATATCCTCCAAATGTCTTCCAAGAACTCCAATGCAAAGGTTGACTAGACTTTGAGGCTTTTTCTTAGATAGAAATCCTGCACAACAAATTTCTCAAAGAATCACTTAATGCCATCTTCTGTTGAATATGCTTGGGGAAAAAGCATTGGTACTTGGTTACCCACCAAAGGCCTGTTTGGAAAAACTTATTTGAGCACCTACTAGCATAAACTCTTGAGTTGAGAGGTTGTTTGAGAGAAAATGTAAAAACAACTTATAAACTGTTTTTAGCTTATTTCCAAGATAACTCATGTAAACATCTATAGATTATATAAAACTAGTTTGACTTTATTTTATCAGTTATAAAAACAGCTTTTACATACACTTATATGATAAACACTTATAACATAAGCACTTAATTAAGTGTATGTTTGGTTTAGCTTTTGGAAGAGACAAAAACAATTCTAGATATGTAAAATTGATTTTGGAATGATTTTGAAGTGTTTGGTTATTCTAAAGTAGAATTGATTCAACCTCCAGAATTGATTCTGCCTCCGGAATTGATTCTCCTTAAAGTTTAAATTTGTAGCTTTTGAGTTTAAACGTGATTTTTACATTGAAATTTATTGTTCAACTCCCTTCTACAAAATTTATCCAAACATAAATCACTTTACTTTCAACTCCATTTTAGCTAGAATCAATTTTACATAACCAATTCATTCAAAATCAATTCTTTTCACCACAAAACCAAACACACTCTAGGTTTTTTATCAAACAAACTCAAGAATTAAACCAATAAACTAATGTAAATCACACAAACCCCACATAAGTTAGAACTAACACACACCTAATAGCTCATTTGAAGAAAAACAAACAAACTTCAATCATCCCATTCTTATTCCAAACTCAAACCAATCTTCCCCAATTTTCAGCACAATCTGTTCATTCTAAATTCTATTACATAAACTAATGTGCAAGCTGAAGAATAAAAACACGAAATCAACCAAAAACAAAATCCCCAAAATGAGGGTTTTTTGAAGCAAAGCTTAACAAGAGAAAAAGAGAAAGAATGAAGAGAATTACCGGGAAATTGAGGATGATTGATTATTGCAGTGGAGGACTTGGATTTGAAATTGGATTGGGGATTCAAATTTAGGTTTTGCAAAGATGAAGCTAGGGTTTTGGTACCTTTATCTTTATTATAATCCATCAAAATTGAAAAAAAAAAAAAAAAAAAAAAAACGAAAGTGCGGAAACCAGAAAGAGAATGACCCAGAAAGACTTCGGATTCAGAGGAACCAAAAATAGACAGCCGTATATGAATTTTTTTTTTAGTCTCTTTTTCAAGTCTAATCCTTGATTTTTATTGTTTTGAAATAAACCAAACCGACACTACCTACGACTATTTTATTTTATTTTACTTTTTTTATAAATTTTTTTAGTAATAAAATTATGAGTAATATCTAAGTTATATATTATAAAAAAAATTATTTAAGTTAATTACTTTATTAATATAATGTGGACAAAATAATATATTTGATGCATATTATATTTAGAGGCGTTTATGGGACATATCAACCTACGAATCCGTTAATTAAAATCAAATTAATTTATAAATTATTCGAATTTATTCATTTAAAAGTGTATCCAACTCAAATCCATAATAATTTTGGTTCAGTATTAGATTTAAATTTTACAACCCACCGATCCGTTGACAAAATACATTTATATAATTTTAATAATTTTTTATTAGTTTTATTATTATTATAAATGAAAATATATAATTTATATGTTGCCATAACCATAATTTTTTCAGAAAAAAAAATCTCCACCAATAACCAATAAAAATATATAATTGAAATCCACTCATAACCATAATCTTTTGTATTATTTTCAACTTATGTATTTTATGGAAATAACGTGTCTTGTTAAATTTTATACTATTATTAAATATTATGTTACGTTGATGAATTAGATATTATATTATGTGTTATGAGTATGATCGTATTTAGTTGTGTTATATTTTTTTTAAATCGACAAAAAAATCATTAATTAAATACTATTTTTTTAAACACAACCCGCTAACCCAATTCAAAAATAAACTAGTTGATTCGAATAGATTTTGACAATAAAATTGTTGGTTGGACAAAAATTCAACAAATTGAAATTTGAATGGATTAGGTAATGGATTATATTAAACCCGAACCAACCTAACCCGTCTCAGCTCCACTTTTATCTTTAATGTCCAAATTGAACTGTTGGAGCAACAACATCCACTAAATCAATCTCGGTTTTGCTTCTGATTTCTTCAAAAGGTACTTCAAAGTTGCATGGTCAGTAACAACAACTACCTTGAAACCTAGCAAATATGGTCTAAATTTATTAAGAGCAAAAAACAGTAGCTAGCAGTTCCTTTTTAGTAGTAGTGTAATTATCCTGTGCAGAATCTAAAGTTCTAGAAGCATAATAAATAACATGAGCTGCCTTGTCAACTCTTTGTGCTAGGATCGCCCCACTGCATAATTAGATGCATCACACATTATTTCAAAAGGGATGGTTCAGTCAGATGGCTAGATGATATGGTAGAGGTAAATGCTTTCTTCAAGAAGTTAAACGCCTTATTGCATTTGTCTTCAAAGTTGAAAGTGACATCATTTTTCAACAAATATGACAATGGAAGAGTTATCTTGCTGAAATCCTTTATGAAGCGCCTGTAAAAACCTACATAACCAATAAAAGAACGAATCTCACGAATGCAAGATGGGTAAGGAAGATTAGAAACCACATTAATGATCAATCTTAGCAAGATCCACCTACATTCCTTTTCCAGAGATTATATGTCCTAAACAATTCTCTGTTCAACCATAAAATGACATTTCTCATAATTCAATACAAGGTTAGTTTCAATGCATTTCTCTGAAATCATATCAAATTACTCAAACATGTATCAAACTGAAGAACCATAAACAGTAAAATCATCCATTAACACACCAATGCAATTTTTAATAAATTCACCAAAAATACTAATCATGCATCGCTGGGACGTGCTAGGAGCACTGCACATACCGAATGGCATCCTCCTATAAGCAAGTGTACCGAATAGGCATGTGAAAGTTGTCTTTTCTTAATCCTCCAATGCAATATGGATATGAAAGTAACCTGAAAAACCATCAAGAAAACAACAGTGTGATTTACCAACCAACCATTCAAGCATCTGATCAATGAACAGTAAAGGAAAGTGATCCTTTCTGGTTGCTTGATTTAACCATTTGTAGTCATACAAACTCTCCAACTGTTATGAGCTCTAGTGGGAACAAGTTCATTATTTTCATTTTTCACCACTATGAGACCATATTTCTTAGGTACAACATTTAATGCTCGTTTAATTTTAATTATTTTTTGTAATTAATATTATGTGATTGTATATGATTATATGTGTGTTTTGTTATGTTGGGGTACTCTGAGATAAGGGGTGATGACCTTAGTGTTAGTGACCTTAAGGGTGAAGGGTGTGTGGCTAATTTTGTAGAACTTGATGGTGTGGTGAGAATGATTAATTAATTAACATGTTGGGAAAATAATGATAATAATAAATGAAATGAAAATAATATTAGAAATAGAAAAGGGGAAGTGGAGAGGAAGTTTTGTCAGGACGTGAAAACAGAGGAACACGAGAAAATAAGAGAAAAGGCTAGGGCTCAAGTAAGAAGAGAGAGAACTCCATTGTTGAGGAAGGATAATTCTTTGCAAAACTCTAAGGTAAGGGTGGGATTCTAACTAACTAAGGGATAGTATGATGATCATGGCGGATAGATTCTATCATGTAGTTTTTGTATCTCTCGTATTGTTGTTCGTAAATTCAATTGAATGGTAATTGTGAATTTATTATTTTTCCGTTGGTCGTTGTATGTTGATATTGGGACTGTTGTTATTGATGAATTTGATACAATTGTTTATGTTGTTGATTCGTCGAATAATGGTTTATCGACGTCGTTGTTGTGTCGTTGTGTGAATTCGAGAATCAGAGTCAGAACGAATGTTTTAGGTGTTTTCGGGAGAAGAAAGCGGGATTTTTGTGTTGATAAAACCTGACTTTTGAGTAAAGTAATAGATTACACGTTTTATATGAAAAGTGGTGTTTTGGGTTGAGATAAAAAAAAAGCACTTTTTGTATTGTTAAGTAACAGAAAAGTGTTTCTGCTGCAGGTGTAATTGGTTACCAGATATAGGGTAATCCATTACACTGTTAAAAAACAACATTTTTGGGCAAACTGTAAGGGGGTAATCGGTTACCCTGATTTAGGTAACCAGTTACCCTGTGTTAATTTTGCGTTGTAGGCTGGTTCCCAAGGGTGTAGCTTATCCTTTAAGCTTTCCAACACATATTATAACGCGTGAAACGACATCTCGTAGCTCAAGTTATGACCTGCACAACAAGAAGGTATCAAATTATCACTTATTCAGAAAATAAATAACAGAATTAAAATAAAAACATTAATAAGCTAAATTTAGGAAACACACTAAAAGAAATAAAATAAAACCAACAAACCATAAAAATCCCTTAGCATAAAGTAAAATGTGGTATATTAAAATACACTGATCACAAGACTAAAGGTGAATAAGCAGATTGATTAGAGTAACTTAAACATATCTGGCTACCTAGGGAGCTTATACCAGATATGGATGTAAAGGAATCTTCAATTCAGGATTCACAATACTTTATTGAGGAGGTATGGGTGGTTGATTGATCACTGTTAAAGTAGTGGCATCAGCTTCGCGCGGTGGCGGATCGCGTAGCTTTAGATCCAACCATCACTAGAATTCGTAAAAATTGGAGATCTAGAAATTCGATAAATAAGAATTAGAACGATGCTTGATTGAATCGAAGCGCGAAGAATATTCAAGTTCGATTCAAAATACTCTGGATTTGGAGACTTGACGAGGTTATGAGTAGATGAATTGGAAAACGAATGTGAAATTACGAAAATCATATGAATCAGAAGTAGCTTCCCGCAGACGGTGCAACTGTTCAGTTCAGGAACCATAAATGAGTTGAGAAGTAGTGTGACGGTGGACCAAGGCTTCAGATACAATGGAGTGGGGGGTTAGCAAGGTCAGCACTCCAACGCCCAAGTCAGCATATGGGGAACGAGAGTAAAGTAAAATTGAATTTGAATCTTGTTACCTCGATTTGGCGTCTTCTCTCTCTCTCTCTCTCTCTCAAACTTACTCCAAGAGTAAGTTTTTTTAAACTTATTCTACATCATAGCCTTTAAATTGAATATAATCTAATGGTTAAATTAGCATTTTTACTTATAATCATTCGATTAAATCTTATTTAAAGACTATGATTGTGGAGTAAGTTGTAAAAACTTATTTTTTGAGTAAGTGGGTCATCACTTTGGAAGGTATATTCATTATAAAACCCTAATTACAATGTACAAGTGTAGGTTTTATATATATATATATATATATATATATATATATATATATATATATATATATATATATATATATATATATATATATATATATATATATATATATATATATATATATATATATGGGAATAACTAATTCGATATTTATTATGAGTAAATTGTGGAGAGTCGTTGAATGAGAATGCGGCTGAGATCTTTTGCAGTCATTCGGATGATAATTTTAGTTCATGAAAGGGCTTCTAGAATAAGTATGGTCCTTTAATGATGGCCAGTCGGAGTCGGTATAACCGGCCAAAAACAAAATCAATTAAATTTAAATTTTTTTATAAAGTTTTTGATTTATAAATGTAGGCAACTTATTTACATTAATGTATAAGTATTATCGTTAGAAATTGAACTTTAAACTAACATATTACATTCATTTAACTCAACTTGTACATAGTAGTTGAGTTACCTCACTCACCATAAATTAATTAATTGAAGATGAGATTAAATATGAGTAGATATTACAATTATCTATTTTAGAATAATGAGAATTCAAATTGACTATCATTATATGTATAGCCTATGGTATCCAATATATTGTACACAAGTCAATTATCTCTTTTTCTTTTTCATCTATAAGTTATTAGAAATATCAATTGAAAAAAATCAACAAAACAATAAATATTAATAATTTGTCTATATACTTTTGTATTTCAAATAAAGGTTGTCAAACTCACAAGTCTACTCGGACTCATAAATGGTCTGTAGACTCGACTCGCAAACCCGTACGAGTCTATGAAAAATTAAAAACCATTTTCAAAAATATGTATTTGACACATACATGACACACACATATATTTGTACATATGTAAATGCCTCATATATGATAAAATATATATAATAGAACACCAATTAACACCAACGTTTAAAATTTATACCGCATAAAAAATTTCCTAACAAAAAAAAAAACTCAATAATAAAATAAACAAAATAGCAAATTATGTTAAAGTACTAATTTTTTATTAACTGGCTACTTCATAATAAAAAAAAACAATCATAAAACAAATATGCTAATTATTTTAAACACCCATAGCTCCAATGAAATCATCACCACCAATATCATCACCATCATCGTCATCAGTATCTTGAGTATCATCACCAAACTCTACCCCAGAAGAAACATCTTCTTCATAATTAACTAAAGTTGGATTGATAGATGTTCCACTTCCACCTAATTCAACATTACCACCACCACCACTTGCACAACTTTAGTAACAACATTATCAACTTCCACAATATTGTTAACAGTAACATCATCTTTCTCAACATAAACTTCAGTTTGCACATTTTCTTCATTAGGATCTTCGACTATCCATTCATCATTTTTGTGCAAGAGAAATATCCAAGTGAAATATATAAGAAAATACGTACATAATGAAGGATTGATTTACGGGAATAAACGCGGATAAAGCAAGAGATAGAAAAAATGCACGCCGGCGATGAAGGAAGAAAGAAACTTTGTTGAAACAAGAGTCTAGGAGCGAGACTTTCTAATTTTTGTACAAGCAAACAAAATAATGGTTTTATTTAAATAAAATAAATATTTTGGGGAGTTTGGCCTTTTATGGTTAAATAAAATAAACTTAAAAGAAAACTTATAGACTCGTAAACTCGCCATAGACTCGCGAGTCTATACGAGTTTGTGCGAGTCTACCCGAGTCTACTCGAGTCTATCAAGAAACAATTCTATATGCGAGTCTACTCATTTTTGCTTTTTAGACTCATAAACTCATAAACTCATACGAGTTTACGAGTCTACCCGCTGTTGGTGCACAAGGTTAAAAGAGATGAATAAAATGAGAAAATATATTTATATACTGCAAATGACGGCTACAATGTTGTAAGTAAGAATTACAAAAATAACATCTACCACTAGTCTATTTATGCACAGAAAACTAGGATCACATAGGCAACATAATAAAGTACTAAATTACTCTCTAACAAAGCTTAGTCATTAAGTTTTGTAAAATATAAGTTACTTCTAACAGCATCCCTCAATTTATATTTACCCAAAACCGACAATACCAATTCCATCCCTTAAGCAAAGAAATTGATCGGTCTTAATAGTCTTCGTCAGAACATCTGCCAGCTGCTTCTGGGTGCTACAGTGTACAACTTCTAACACTCTATTATGAACCTGATTTCTCAGAAAGTAATACTTAGTCTCAATATGCTTGCTTCTCCCATGCAACATTGGGTTTCTTACAATATTTATGCAGACTTCCTATCAATCATCAGCTTCAGAGGCTTGTTAACTTTGATCTTTAGATCTTGCAGTAAGTTCAGAATCCACACAGCTTGACATGCAGTTACGGCGCCTGCGAATATTTAGCTTCACAAGTTGACAGTGCAACAACAGGTTGTTTCTTGGAACACCAAGAAACAGGACCTCCTAGAAACTTAAACAAGTGCTTATAAGTACTTTTTATTTCAACTCTGTCTCCGCACCAATCAGAATCTGAATAACTCAGAAGTTCTGATTCAATCTTTCTTCTAGAAGGGAATAACACTTCATACTTCAGAGTTCCCTTGATATACCTTAGAATTCTGACAGCAGCTTGGTAATGGGATCACTTAGGTTTACTCATGAACCTACTAACCATTCAAACTGCATAGCAGATATCAGGTCTGGTATTACGCAGATACCTCAGAGAACCAACCAAATGTTTTAAGGTTATAACATCCACATCCTCACCATCAGAATCAGAATCCATTTTCTGATTTGTATTTGTAGGTGTGATAGCAGCCTTACAGTTCTACAGCTTAAATATTTTTAAAAGCTCAAGTTCATACTCCAGTTGATGCAAAATTATACTCTTCTCAAAGTATATAAACTCCATACCTATAAAATATGTCATTTTCCCGAGATCAATCATTTTAAACTCATTCATTAGCACCTTCTTTGAACTTTGCTATGTTTTGTTCAAAACTCCATATTGCCTTCAAAAGTATGTCATCAACATACAAATATATCAGAATCATATTGCCTTCAGAAGTATGTTGAACATAAACACCATACTCCATCTCAAATTTGTGAAACCCCTGCTCCTTGAAAAATGAATCAATCTTCAGATTCCAGGCTCTAGGCGCTTGCTTCAATCCATACAAAGCATTATTTAATCTATACACCATCGCTTCCTGATTATTTTTAACAAATCCAGGAGGTCATGACACGTATACCTCTTCTTGTAATGGACCATTAAGAAATGTAGATTTAACATCTAAATGCATCAGAGGCCAATTTCTGTTAGCAGCTATTGTAATCACCAGTCTAATTGTTTCATGTCTCGCTACAGGTGCAAAAATTCAGAGTAATCCAGCCAAGGTTTCTACATAAATCCTCTTGCTAATAACATCACTTTGTGTTTGCCAATTGATCCATTTGGATTTAGCTTCTTCTTGAAAACCCATCTGACACTGATGGCTTTCTTGTCCTTTGGAAGTTCTGTCAACTTCCAAGTCTTGTTCCTCTATATGGCATCGAGTTCTTCTTTCATGGACTTCAGCCAAACTTTCTGCTCAAGAGCCTCTTCCATGCTTACAGGTTCAGAGTATACTAACATGGCACACTGAATAACTTCTCCTTCAAAATCTACTTCAGTGTCTTGTAGCATGTCAAACTCTGTAAATCTTCTCAGAATGTTTCTAATTCCACGTGGCCTCTGACCTCGTTCAAAATCGCCTTCTTATGCTTGAAATCCAAATGTTCTATCTTCAGAAGCTTCTCCTTCAGAAGCTCTTGCTTCAGAAGTTTGACCCCCTCCAGAACCTTGACCACCTTCAGAGTCTAGAATATTCCCAGAATCTGAAACATCACCAGAATCTGAATAACCACCATAATCTGGCTCAGAATCATCTTCACCTTCTGAGTCTCCTTCAGAGTCAGAATCATTTTAACCTTCTGAGTCTCCTTCAGAGTCAGAATCACCATTAAAGTTTACTCCAACTTCAGAATCTTCTCTAGTTTCTGACTCATCTTCAAAAACTTCTAATTCTTAACTTTCTTCAGATGTTCTCCCATCAAAGTTCAATTGAGACTTTTTGTAATCTCAAGTTTCTGATTCCTTTACAATGACGTCTTTGCTGAATTCAACTTTATTAGTTTCTGGATAATAGAGCTTGTACGCACCTATACTGTGGTATCCCACTAGTACCATTTTTTTGTTTCTATCATCCAACTTCTGTCTTTTGGCTTCTGGAACATGTTTGTAGCATACAGAACCAAATACCTTCAGATGGCTAACACTTTGCTTATCTCCATTCCACTTCTGAATAGGAACTATTTTCTTCAGCTTTTTCGTTGGACATCTGTTGAGTACATATGCTGTGGTGGCAACAACTTCTCCCCATAAGGTATGAGGAAGCTCCTCCTCCTTCAGCATGTTGCTCGTCATATCAAGCAAAATAGGACTTCTTCTCTCAGCAAGACCATTGTGTTGAAGAGTATAAGGAGCATTAACCTCATGCTCAATTCCATTCTCCTCACAGAATGTTCTGAACTCAGTGGAGTTATACTCACCTCCACCATCGGTTTTGAGAATCTTCAGAGTCTGACCACTCTGATTCTTAGCCTTCATTCTAAACTTCTTGAATTCAGCAAACACCTTGTGTTTGAATTTTATAAGGGATACTCATGTTATTCTTGTGAATTCATCAACAAATGACACGAAGTATTTATTTCCTCTAATCGATGCTATTAGAAATGGACCACACACATCATAATGCACTACTCCCAAGGCATGCTTTTCTCTTGGAGCTATTCCTGACGCAAATGTAAATCTTAGTTGCTTTCCTTCCATGCACACTTCGCATGACTTCTCAGGATTCTTAATTGTAGGAATTTCATGTACCAGCTTCTTCGAATTCAGATGTCCTAAGCTTCTGAAATTCAGATGATCAAATCTTCTACGCCACAACTTACTTTCCTTCACAACACTTGTTGCACTAAGACATTCAGAGTCTGCAGTTCTTACATTCACCTTGAATGTTCTATTCCTTCCTTGTTCGGACTCCATAATCAGCTTCTGATTATAGTCATACAACTTCATAAGATTGTCCTTCATGGTAACTGAAAAACCTTTCTCAGTTAGTTGCCCCACACTCATCAGATTGCTTTTCATGCCAGGTACATACCACACTTTCTGAATCAATGTTGTTTTCCCATTGTTCATAATGACTCTGTCATTTCCCATACCTTCAGTGTTGAGGTATTTATCATCAACACATATGATCTTTGTCCTCTTACCATAGTCAAAGTTAACCTACCATTTCTTACTTCCAGTAAGATGATTTAAACAGCTAGTGTCCATATACCACCGGTCTGTCAAATTCGTATCATCAGATTCAGAAGCCATCAATAGCACAGGTTCATTATCAGAACTTCCGGCTATATTTTCTTCTTCTAACTTCCTTTCCTTATTTGACCAGCAATCAGTAGCAAAATAGACAAACTTCTTACTACAGTAGCACTGGATCTTCTTCTTGCCATACCTCTCTTTTCCATTCTGAGCATTCTTCTGCCTATCAAAAGTTGAGTTTTTTGATTTATGAACACCATCATATCTTCTTCTGGCTTCTTACCAAGACT
Source organism: Lathyrus sativus (assembly GCA_963859935.3). Lineage (NCBI taxonomy): Eukaryota > Viridiplantae > Streptophyta > Magnoliopsida > Fabales > Fabaceae > Lathyrus > Lathyrus sativus. The sequence goes on along the minus strand of OZ012736.1, from coordinate 497,008,498 downwards.
GTTTCTGATGCTTCTTACCAGAAATTATTTTTAAATCCTGCTGCTCTACTTCCCTTTCAGAAGTCCTCTCAGTCAGACACAACTCTTGTGCCTCTAGACTACTTTGCAACTCTTCAATTCTCATGGTGCTCAGATCTTTAGAATATTCTATTGCTACCACAATATAATCAAATTAAGGGTTAAGGGATCTCAATACCTTCTCAATGATTACTTGTTCAGAAAGGGTTTCTCCACAAGCTTTCATCTCATTAGTGATTAGAATCACTCTAGAGATGTACTCAGATACCTTTTCATTGTTCTTTATGTTTTGATTCTCATATTGCTTTCGTAGGGACTGAAGCTTCATCTTCTTCACTAATGCGTCACTATCATAGAACCTGACCAATGTATCTCACGCAGCCTTCGCCGTCGTTAAATCAACGATTTTCTCAAACATGTTTGCATCCACACACTGATGGATGTAGAACAATGCTTTTTGATATTTCTTCCTCATATCTTTTTACGCGTTCTTTTGTTCCTCCGTTACATTTGCTGCTAATGGAACGTAACCTTTAGTGACAAAATCCAGCACATCTTGAGCATCGAACAATACACGCATTTGAATCATCCATCGAGTTAAGCTTTTTCCATCAAACACTGGAAGTTTGGTGCTCAGACTACCGTTTTCGTTCATCTTCAACCTTGTGCAATCACTCAGATCTCACCAAACATAGTGTTTCCCAACCCCGCATAATCAGAAAATGTGATTCTGTTACGATTTCGTTCAAGATTCAATATGAATTCAAGAAACAAAATCAACCATACAACGCCTCACCGTTTCATTCGTGTTTCCCGTGTTTCCCCGTGGATCCGGACCGAGACTCTGATACCAATTGTTGGTGCACAAGGTTAAAAGAGATGAATAGAATGAAAGAATATGTTTATATTATGTAAATGACGATTATAAAGTTGTAAGGACTAATTACAAAAATGACATTTACCACTAGTCTATTTATGCACAGAAAACTAGGGCCACATAGACAACATAATAAAGCACTAAATTACCCTCTAACAAAGTTTAGTCACTAAATTTTATAAAATATAAATTATTTCTAACATCTGCGAATTTGACAACCATGTTTCAAATTAATACATATAAAAACCATATAATAATAATAATAATAATAATAATAATAATCTTGCGAATTTATCATTCATAGACTAACATATTATATACATATTCATTTATTTATTATATTCTACCCCTAAATTATGATTAATATCACACATACCTTATATAATTAATTCATATAATAATTAATTGTTATTGAATTAATTTGATCTATCAAAAAGTATTCTTAACAATACTTTTTAAGTTGTTAAAACTAAAATTCAATCAATTTTATTCATGAGATAATGAAGATGATTCCAACATTTTGAATCCAAATTAAATATGAGAGGATTCAAATCCCACATCTTTAATCCATTCTCTCTTTTCTTTACCTACGTGTTTCTCATCCAACATAATACAAACATTGCTAAATGACCATGCAAAACAACAAGATTTCTTTTAGTTGAACATCAACTTCACAAACCAAAGCAAGCTACCAAAATTAGAATTAAGGATGCATCAATATCACCACTTGTCGTGACTTGTTTTATTCTAGTCTCTACTTTAAACATCAACTCAAGCTATTATTTAGCTAAATAAGTTAGAAAGCAAAAATAAAAACCCTAAAATCAAAGAAACATGCTTTCATATCAAATACAAGTTACTCGAATTTTTTACTCACATAACCACCTTTTCCTATATTATTTTCTAAATTATCCATCTTTCTAACCAATTTTTTAAACTAATCAATTTTCTAGATAAAATGAAAGATGATGAGTGTCTTCTTCAATCTTGGAAATATAACACGAGAGAGGAGGGAGGTGTTAGGTTTGAAAAAGGAGAGAAAGAAATGAAAAATGGCAAGCTGAAATGGTTTAAGTGAAGAGAGGGAAATGATTCTCCCGTATGAAGCTGTCAGGTGGCTGAAAATATGTGCTTGATTGGCAATGCAACGTTAATTATTCAATTATAAAAAATGGTATAATTTAGTATATATTAATATTGTAATAAAGGGTAAAGTAGAGAGAGTTTAGGCATGTTTAATTCTTCATTAGGTAGTTGACACCTTTTAAATCAAGGTTTGAATATATCTTTTGATTTTTCTCGATCTGTTTTCAATATTCTTCTTTCTCATATATATTTAAATTTATTTTCATGCAAGTATCTTTTAGAACACTCTAGACCTCACAATATAAAAATAATCCCTTATAGAATAATGTAACACACATTTAAAAGAAAGAGAGTATTATTAAATAAAAAATTGCCACAAACTCCATGCAGATAATTTGTGATGGTTGGATCATGTCGGAGGAGTTCTAATAAAAAAAGAGCTCGTTTTGGCTGCTTCGGACTTAAGAGTTTGCATCTCTGTCCTCCAATTGTTTCCCACTCTCACTTATATATAATTGATTCCCATACTTTACTATTTCACAGGTGCTACATACTAAAGTTTCAAAATGAAACTTTATATTTTTGTAAAAACGATCGCAATAAAACAATATCGATAAATGTTGATAGTGATATAATTTTTTATAAAAAATAAATTTATTTAATGGCAAAGTTTGCGACGATGCATTTGATGTCTTCATGAAGGCCCCCCCTGATTGTGTGCATCATAGCTTCATAGCTTGCATATCTTCTACCCATTTGACAATATTAAAAAGAGATAAAGCAAGTCATTAGAAGTATCACATAGATACAACATATCATATATACCATATACCACGTAGAGGCGTTTGAAAAGAAAGAGCGTGCACTTACATACATCACATACACGAAGTTACACAAATTAAAGGTAACACAAAATAAATAGAAAGACAATATAAACAACATTCCAAAGTAGAAAGGCAATATAAATAACACAAAGATGATAAGTTGAAATGGTTTAAGTGAAGAGAGGGAAATGATTTTCTCGTATAAAGTTGTCAAGTGGCTGAAAACGTGTGTTTGATTAGGCAATACAATGTTAATCGATCAATTAAGAAAAATGGTATAATTTACACTACTACAAAAATGATTTTTTGGTCGCGCATGAAAAGACAGCGCTTTTTGAAAAAGCGCTGCTAAAGAGTCACGAAAAAAAAGGAAAAAAATAGTAGACTTTAGAAAGCGCTTTTAGAAAATCGTTGCTAAAGGTGGCACCTAAGAAAGCGCTTCTAAAAGTAGGTCCTACGAAAGCGCTTTTAGAAAGCGCTGCTATAAGGGTCACTTACGAGAGCGCTTTCAGAAAGCGATGCTATAGGGGCATTTTAAGAAAGCGCTTTTAGAAAAGCGCTGCTATAGGTGGTACAAAAGACAATGCATTTATAAAAGCGCTGCTATAGGTCCTTCCTTATCAGACCTTAGAGAGCGCTTTTATAAAGTGCTGCTAAAGACCATGCAAAAGTGCTGCTGTAGGTTTAAATGGCATAAATAAATAAAAACCCAGAAAAACTCATAAACAGAAACAGTCGTGATTCTCCCGCTCGCAACCCAAAAAAACCCTTAAAAACTCAAAAACAAAAATCTTCCATTTCCGCCTCCGTCGCAGTCTGTTTCCGTCTGTTTTTGGCATTCTTCCATTTCTGTTTCCGTCGCCGTCTGTTTTCATCCGTCACCACTTTCATTACCGCCTCCGTCCGTCTGTTTTTGGCAATATCCTTCCATTTCGTCCGTCTGTTTTTGGCATTGTTCCATCTTCGTCCTCCACCCATTATGTACGAAATCTACAGGTTTGTTTTCATACTGCATTTTACTGCAATGGTATATGTAATGGATTTGTTTTATTACCGAGTTTGCTTTTAAATTTTTTAGCAATGATGAGTAAAATATATATAAGTGTTGCATTATGTTATGCTCTATTGGCATGAGCTATGATAAGATACATTCTTGTCTAAATGATTGCATTTTGTTTCAAAATGAATATGCATCATTAAACGAGTGTTCTAAATGCGGTGTATCTCGATATAAGAAAAAGTTGTCACCAACAAAAGTCTTATGGTATTTTCCTATAATTCCGAGATTTAGACGCATGTTTCGTAGTGAAACAGACGCAAAACACTTGACTTGGCATGCAGATGATAGAATTATAGATGGGAAGTATCGACATTCGGCAGATTCACCACAGTGGATGAAAATTGATAATGAGTATCCTGATTTTGGAGAAGAAGCTAGAAACCTTCGCTTGACATTATCGACTGATGGAATGAATCCGCATGGTCTACAAAGTATTTTACATTCTACACGGCCTGTAATTATTATGATTTATAACCTACCTCTATGGTTATGTATGAAGCGCAAATACATGATGTTATCTATGTTAATTTCTGGCCCTAAACAACCAGGGAACGACATAGACGTATACTTGACACCTTTAATCGAAGACTTAAAGAGTTTGTAGGAGAACGGTGTGGAGGTTTATAATGGATATAGGAAAGAAAGTTTCAATTTGAGGGCGATGTTGTTTGGCACAATTAACGATTTTCTAGCATACGAAAATCTATCGGGGTATAGCATTAAAGGTCAATGTGTGTGTCCTATCTGTGAAGAAAATACAGATTGGACGCGATTGGAATTTGGTCAGAAGAATGTATTTCTTGGTCATCGTAGATTCTTAAATTCTAATTATCACTACCGTGGGTGGAGAAAAGCATTCAATGGAAATTCAGAACAACATAGAGCTCCACCTACATTGATCGGCGAACAAATTTTTGAAAAGGTGAAAGATGTGAGTACTAAGTTTGGCAAGCCTTTTGCTCATACGATTGTCACGCGTGGGTGGAAGAAAATGTCAATTTTGTTTGAGTTGCCGTATTGAAAGTCGTTGTATGTAAGACATTTTCTTAATGTTATGTATATTGAAAAAAATGTATTTGAAAATGTTAGTGGTACGTTACTCAATATACAAGGAAAGTCTAAGGATGACCTTAAAGCAAGAAAGGACTTGGTAGCAATGAGAATAAGAAATGAATTAAGACCCTTGAAGAAAGGAAATCAAACATATCTACCACCTGCTGCTTATACTTTATCTAGAAAGGAGAAAAAGATATTATGTAAGTTTCTGAGTGAAGTTAAAGTTCCAGAAGGATACTCTTCAGATATTAGAAGACTTGTTTCTATGAAAGACCTCAAGTTAAAGAGTTTAAAGACACATGATTGACATGTTATAATGGAACACTTTCTACCAATATGTATACATTCTATTTTGCCAGAAAAAGTGAGAAGCGCAATAACTAAATTGTGTTTTTTCTTCAGGTCAATTTGTAGTAAGGTGATTGATCCTGCAATCTTACCAACATTGCAAAAAGAAATAATTATTACTTTGTGTGAGTTTGAAATGTATTTTCCTCCATCATTTTTTGACATAATGGTACATCTAGTTGTTCATCTTGTGAAAGAGACACAACTATGTGGACCAACTTATATGAGATGGATGTACCTTGTTGAACGTTATATGAAAATATTGAAAGGGTATGTGAAAAACCGAAGTCGACCAGATGGTTGTATTGTTGAATGATACATTGTTGAAGAAGCGATTAAGTTTTGTACTAAATATTTGTCCAATGTTCAATCCATTGGCCTCCCAAAATCTCATGTTGTTGAAAAAATAGTAGGAAAACAGTTAATTGGAAATAAAGTTGTGACAGTTTCAAGGGATGAATGAGAGCAAGTGCATTTGTATGTTCTGCACAACGACATTGAGGTTGAGCCGTATGTTGAAATGCACAAGGACGTTCTCCGATGTTTAAATCTGAATAGAAATGAAAATTAGATAGTACGTGAGCACAATCGAAGTTTTATAACATGGTTCAAGGATCATATTTTTTTCAAAGTTTTATTCTGATCCCGCTTCATTAACAGAAAGGTTGAGATGTTTAGCATATGGTCCAAGTTTGCATGTGTTTTCTTATAGCGCATACGCAATTAATGGATACACATTTTATACCAAAGAACAAGATGATAAAAGTACAATGCAAAATAGTGGTGTCACCATGCTTGCCGAAGCAATGCACGTTTCAAGTGTGAAGGACTTAAACCCAAAATATGCAAATCTGTCGTATTTTGGAGTTATCGAGCGCATTTGGGTGTTTGATTATGAGAATTTTCAGATTCCTATCTTTGGATGCAAGTGGTTGAAAATAATAGTGGCATACGAATGGATAACTCAGGATTTTTGCAAGTGGATCTTAATAAGGTGGGGTACAAAGATGAGCTTTTTATTCTAGCCACGCAAGCTAAACAAATGTTCTATGTCACTGATCTGACAAGTACGAAATGATCTATAGCTCTTTTTTCCAACAAAGTAATCGATGATAACATTGGAGACAAGAGTGATGTTGATGTTGAGAAGGAGTCTTATATTATAGATGATCCAAATGAGAATATTAGAGCGGACGACTCATATATTAGAAATGATCATAACGAGGGAATTTGGATCAATCCATCCGTCCGTGTTGTTAAGAGACAAGTAAACCACGTTCCAACGAAGAAAAAAAAGAGATGTTAGTGACAAAGGTAATTGTAAAATTACATATTGTCTCATTCAATAAAATTACATATTTATATCATGTAATAAAATTACATATTATGTCATTCAATAAAATTATATATATATATATATATATATATATATATATATATATATATATATATATATATATATATATATATATATATATATATATATATATTTTCTTATTTATATATATTAATTTCTTATGTATATATTTCTTTGTCATTCATTTCCTTATTTGGTTTTTCTAAATTACAGGTATTATTGTCACCAACGAGGAAAAATCACATGATGGAAACGAAACAACAAAAGACGTGGAAGGCGATATTAAAAGAGGAATAACGATTATGAAAAAAATCATTTGTGCGAGAGATAAAGGTGTAAAGTATGATGTGCATTGAAATGAAAGAGATCAATTAATTGACCCTAATGATTATGGCCAAAATGTTGAATTACAATGTATATATAAGGGCAAAGTGTTGAATTACAATGTATATATAAGGCCAAAGTCTTGAATTACAATGTTTATATAAGACCAAAGTGTTGAATTAAAGACCTGAATTATAAGCTGGTCTATCGAAAAAAGTATAAAAAAAGTGATTATTAAAAAAAAAATTTAAATCATGAAGAATAGACGGAGCTTTTAATTAAAAACGCTGCTAAAGGAGGCATAGAGAGCGCTCAAAAAAGCGCTGCTATAGGAAGGGAAAGGGGGAGACTAAGCAGCGCTTCTGAAAAGCGCTGTTAAAGAGGGGGGGAGGGGGAAAAGGCAGCGCTTTTCAAAAGCGTTGCTAAAGGAGGCCTATAGCAGTACTTTTTCCATAAAAAAACGTTGTCTTTACTTTTAGCAGCGTCACTTTAGGCCGCGCTTTTAGTGTAAATTAATATTGTAATAAAAGATAAAGTAACAAGAGCTTAGGCATCTTTAATTTTTAGTTAGATAGTTGACACCTTTTAAATCAAGGCTTGAATATATTTTTTGATTTTTGTCTATCTCTTTTACATATTCTTCTTTCTCAAAATTCTGAAACTGAAAAAGTCAATATTGTAAAAGATATAAAACACTCTAGATCTCACAATATAAAAATAATCCCTCATAGAATAATGTAACACACATTTAAAAGAAAGAGAGTACTATTAAATAAAAAATAGCCACAAACTCCGTGCAAATAATCCGTGATGGTTAGATCATGTCAGAGGAGTACTAATAAAAAAAGAACTCGTTTTGACTATTTCAAACTTAAGAGTTTGCATCTTGTCCTTCAATTGTTTATCACTCTAACTTATACATAAAACTTTATACTATTATAGAAGACTAAAGTTTTAAAATAAAATTTTATATTATTATAAAAATTGGCAATAAAAAAATATCGATAAATGTTGATAGTGATATAATTTTTTATAAAAAATAAAATTATTCAATTCATGTTGTAACTATCATTTTTTAAAATACTATCGCAACATGTTTCCGCGAAGCAAGAGTTTTGTAAAACGTGCTCTTCATCTAACATTATAAAGACATTAGCGTCCAAATTTGCATTAGTTGAATTTCAACATCGAACAAACTTAGGAATCTATAAATATTAAAGTTAAGGATCCATCAATATCATATATTCCATTCATCTTGTTTCTCTCTCTTCTTCATCCTTCAATGGCTGCGATCACTTCCTACCTCCCCAATGTCAAATCCATTTCATTCAATCACCGCCGTTCCGACTTACAACTCAAGCCCACCCCCGTCAGAATGACCATAACTCAACAAACTCTCAGCCCACGTCTCTATTGGGATTCTTTGCAGGCCGACATCGAAGCCCATCTCAAATGTTCCATTACAATCAAACAACCACTTGAGGTTTTCGAGCCCATGCATCACCTCGTTTTCTCTGCCCCGAAAACCACCGTGCCGGCTTTATGCCTCGCCGCATGTGAGCTTGTCGGCGGTCAACGCCACCAAGCTATATCCGCCGCTTCAGCTTTGTTACTAATGGAGGCAGCTACTTATACTCACGAGCATCTTCCACTCACAGACAGGCCCAGGCCCGGGAGGAATCATGTTTACGGGCCTAACGTGGAGCTTCTAACTGGCGATGGAATTGTTCCGTTTGGATTTGAACTTTTAGCAAGATCCGATGATGGAGAAAATTCGGAGCGGATCTTACGGGTGATGGTTGAGATCTCGCGGGCTGTGGGCTCAACAGGGGTGATAGATGCGCAGTACATGAAAACAATGGATACGAGATCAGACGGTGAGAAGATATGCCACGTGGAAGAAATCATGCGTGTGGTGGAGAAATATGAAGGTTGGTTGCATTCGTGTGGGGCTGTATGTGGAGGGGTGTTGGGTGGGGGAAGTGAAGATGAAATAGAGAAATTGAGAAAAATTGGATTCTATGTTGGAATGATTCAAGGAATGGCACAAAGGGGATTCAAGGAAGGTAAACAAGTGAACGAGGCAAGAAATTTGGCTCTACAAGAATTGAAGTTTTTTAAAGATAAAGAGGTTCATGCAATTAAAAGTTTATTAAACATTTAAATATCTTCATTATATTTTAATATTTATGTTAGGATGTGTATTAGTGTTTTTCAGTCGATTTTTTTTAATGTATTTTCCGGTGAACAGTGATGGTTTATAGATATTGTGTACCTAGATTAGAATGAAAATATATTATACGCTGAGTGAGGGCTCAATAAATAAAAGTGTATTATTAAAATATAAATATTGAAAAAAAGTATAAATATAGCACCATATCTATTTCTACTTCATCATGTGAAACTCCACAAATATCCGAAATATATTTTCTTGATTCTAAAATAATATCTCCAGACGTACTCAAAATTCAGTGAACGTTAAAATATTTCGGAAATATATTTCTGAAATATTTTGGAGCATAAGTTGCGCTAGACTCTTCTCCTTCATCATTTCAAACTTTTGGTCAAACTCAACTATTCTCCTTCTCAATACACTTAAACTTCACCAAATCAATTTTCATCAAACAAGGCTTAAAGGAACTCAAGGGAACATCAAGCATCATCTATAACAACATTCAATATAATCAAAATCATAAATTTCAAGTAAGTTTTTCGAGTTTTTGGTTAATATTCGAGTTTTATTGTAAATGTGTAGAAATTAATGTTTAGGGTTAGAAATGTGTAGGAATCACATGTAACATAATTTAGACTTAGTGTATGACTTGTTTGTTGGTTCAAAATGGCGATCAAATCATGTTTTTTTCTAACTTGCAAGAGGTACATTCGCCATTTGCGTGACTTCTGTGTTGCAGGACATTCCAGAGATGCATCTCCGAATCGTTCAACGTTTCAAATACTTTGGAAAAATTCGGAGATGCATCTTCGAAACTCTTCAAAGTTAATAGTTTTATGTTGTTTTTGGAGATGCATTTTTGGAACAGTTCAACGTTATTGTTTTATGGTGTTTCCGGAGATGCATCTCCAGAATTTTTTACATATATATATATATATATATATATATATATATATATATATATATATATATATATATATATATATATATATATATATATATATATATATATATATATATATATATATATATATATATATATATATATATATATATATATATATATATATATATATATATATATTATAAATTTTGTTTGCTTGTGTGTTTTGTTTGTGTGCACTAATGATATGCCTTACTTTACCTTACAGGTATCTTCCCTGATGGGTCTACTATCAGACGAGTTCTAGATGCCATCATGGCGGAGGCACAGGGGACACTGTTGTATTGGAGACATCACCGGAAGACCAGGGGGATTGATGGCCAATGAGGCAGAGGAGGTAGGGGAGATGTTTTCAGGCACAAACAATAGTTGTCTGATATTATTTTGTTGTAGTACTATACTCTCTACTTTATTTTTACGTCTTATACGATATGCTTCGATCTAGAGAGGGTGAATAAATCACAAATAAAAATTTTTGGCAAAAATTATTTTCAAAAGTTTTATGGCACAACGGAAACAACCCGAATTGAATTGTCTAACTAAACCTAATATTGAAAAGCCTGGATATGCATAACGTAAACCAATTAGGATGATAGTGAACACAAGTTGTTCAACAACAACTAATTCACGAATCAGTTACATGCAAAGATATTCGTAAAGCTTATTTCCAATGAACACCAATCAATTAAAATACTCAAAGGCAATTTATCGAACACTTTGTGTGTGACCGATAACAATTAAAAATTCAATTTCTTTTGTTGATTTTAAAACCTAATCACAATCAAAGTGATTTTGATTATATCAACAACAATACTTTAAAAGATAATTGAAAAATAATTTCTAATCGAGTTGATCAAACAACTATGAACTCGATAATTTGAAAAAACAACAATTAAAGAAACAGAGAGATAGACAGAGAAACACAAAGATTTGTTTAGGTAGTTCCCCAATCAATCTCGCTATGGGTACATCTGCCCTTAATCCGAAATCAAATTGAGATACTTGGAATTAATCTTATCTTTGCAAAAATGTTTATACAAGAGATGAAGAAATCTAACCCCACAAACCATATGGTTTGTTGTTCATTCTACCATCTCTAAAACCTTAATTAAAGTTTGATCAAGTTTCCAACAATGTTGCTATAATCCACATGATCTTGACTACATGTCTTGCAAGACTTCTCCGTCTTCAATGTTTTCGCTTAGTCAGATTAATCCCTAGCACACACTTGTTGAACCCAAGATCCTGAACGCAATTCACCGTCTTGTGCTACTCCCTTGAAAGGAGCCACCTCGTCCCAAGGCCTTCACTCGTTCAAACCCGTGTTTGCGTGATCTGTTCCAAAACCTTCAAATACTAATGATGTTGAAGAAAAAACACAACTTGGTTTTCTTATTCAAAACACACAAAGATCCCAAGCCAATATTTTCAGTTACACCAACCTAACTGGACGTTATCAACCTTAATTTAGATGGCCACACAATCTAAAAATGATTATAAGTAATTTGATTATGTGTATGCATAGAAGAAAGGTTAAGGATAATGGGAAAGCTTTGTAATTCTAGTTTCGTTTAGATTTTACACTAGTACCTTGCTAGAATATAGTGCATGTTTGAGTATATATAGGTATGGGAAATAATGGGCAAAAGGAATGCAATTTGATGGAGAAAAAAATGAAACTTTTGAGACAGGACATCATATGTGTCGGCCTATCAAAGCAATAGGTCAGCCTATCAAGGTACTCAAGCCGACTTATGAAGGTTTTAGGTCAGCCAATGAAGGTATCGTGTCGCTCATATGTTGACCTAAGTGAAGCGACCTCTGGGCAATGGCTACAAGCTTTAATACTGACCCATAGAAGCCGGCCTAATATTCTATGTGTCGACCTATTCTAAAGCTGAAGCTTGTATAGGTCGACCTACTTACGCACGTGTCGACCTAAAATGCTTTGACCACCCAAAAACTTATTTTTCAATGCATTTTTCACAAAAACCAGGTTTGTAATGCATATATGACGTAAACTTCTTTTCCAAACCATTTTAATGCTTCCTAATACTAAGATGCTCATTTAGAATGGGAGGATACTGTAACACCCTTTTCTACCCCACAAATTAAAAGGCAAAATATTCACATTTATCAGAGTAAAATATTAAAATCAATAAAAATTTCTCAAAGGGCGTACATTTCCCAATAAATCAAATATAAGTCATAGCTCCGTAAACAACGGGTTTTCTCAAACGATATCGAAAATTTCATCAATAGACAGCAGAACTCAAAAAGGTATAATCCAAAGTTTTCCTCACGCCGCAAGGAAATCAACATAACAAAAACATCAATAAAATAAGGTTTGACTCAAAGACCCCAACCCGATGTTACACTATCAGAGCATGACCCTCTAAGTCAACCACAATGGCCAACGACCCAAAACTTTAAAAGTCCTCGACGACATCCACAACTAAAATTGGTCATCTGCATGTTACCCACGTGAAGGCAACATTCAAATAGACAGGGTGAGTAAAATGATTCATAATAATCAATGTAGGAAATCAATATATAAAATGGTGTCATTTTCATATTCAATATCATCATATTCATCAATGGACATCAAAGGCCATAACATCATAAATGACTCAAGATCATCTCATAAATGCAAATGCAACAAGACTCATGCACGTGGTACCAATCATCACAGCTCGATGGAGACTGGGGATCAACCATCCATAGATCCCCATCAATAGGATCGATTCAACTCGAGAACCAGAGCACATTAAAATACCTCACATCCACACAATGGGATTAAAGCCAAAGAAATCAAGATCCTGAACCGAAGTCCGGATGCACATGAATGCATGATGCACACGTCAATAATCATCCTCATAATAACATCATAGGTGCATCATCATTCATCATAATCATCATTATCAAAAATCATGGAAATATCATCATAGTTCATCAATCATTACATCATAGGAATCATCATATAATCGTGTACAAATCACATAAAATTCACAGTCATACTCATATTCATTCGTTAAATAAATTACAACACCAAAACATCAAGGCATCACTGCACAAAATCAAAATTCGCGACACTCTGCTACGTTCGCTGTGCGAGTCTAGGGCGAGTTTCTTCGTTGTGCGAAGGATTCTTCGTAGTGCGAGTCTAGGATGAGTTTCGTTCGTTGTGTGAAGGATTCTTCGCTGTGCGAACACACGATGACAGCAAACACTGTTACGCACCAGAACCTAAAATCAACCCCAAAAGTCCCACGATTCACTTTCCCAATAACCCAAAACATCCCTAAGGTCTTACGACGATAAAGGCACAAAATCTACGACTTATTAGGCCAATCCCGTATCATATTCAAGCTCTAAATCCCATAAATCCTTACAACTACACCACAATCATTAGAGTTCCTCATTATCAAATTTCCCTACAAGGTTAGACAAATGTCAAATTAGAGCTTTGGCCCCGAAGGCCTAATTTCCTTTAACCCAAATAAATCCCTACGGTTAAAATCTCAATAATAGATTTAGGCCACGAAGGCCAAAATTCCCTTTATCCCATAATTAGCCTCAAATCCTTTAAACCCTTAAATTAACCTTAAATACATTAAAAACAATGAAGGCAATACTCCCCATACCTTAATTGCTGACTCTAAGCCTTCTCAAATCTTTCAGAAAACCTTTCGAAGCATTTGCCTCAAACCTCCTCCTTAGAGATTTTGCCTCAATTCTTTTCACGGTCTAACAAAATGAATCCTAATCCCATCATAATTCCATTTTCGTTAAACCTAACCTTGGGCCTATAATTTGGGCTTTTCCAATATTACCCTCACTAAATCCTCCTCAATTGTCCAATTTGCCCTTAGTTAACTTATATTTATTTAAATTAATAATAATACTAATATGTTTATATTATATGCTATTATTTAAATAAATAACCCAAATTCCAGAATTCTCAATACTCCACAACAACCACCGAAAATCACCGAAATGCGAATATTCTTATTTAAATAAATTAAATAAATATTTCAATTAAAATTTGGGGTGTTACAGATACCGTCCAATATACATAACACTACACTATCTTAATTTTGACTTCACTCGAAATCCAAAAGTACACTCACATTACGATCTTATTACATTTTGGATCTCGATTGTATGATATTTTCTACATATATTGCTATATCATTTTTGACACATCCAGTATTAGTCTTTTATTATTTTATACGTATATTTTTTTTATTTGATATCATGCTTTATACTTCATCTAAAAACAAAAGCACAACTTATAACAAAAACACTTGTTCTGATACACTTCGGAGATGTATCTTCGGAATATTACCGAAGATGCATCTCCGAAATAATTCAAATGTAAATAGCTTTTGAGTGACTTGTTTTGAATGGTTAAAATTGTTCCGGAGATATATCTCCAAAATATTTAAACGTTTATTTAGAAATAGGTGCGTCCGGAGATGTATATCCGAAATCAGGAGGCATATGTAGAAATTCACATGGTGCATTAGAAAAATCTAGGGTGCAATAAGAAATTATAATTTTAGATTCACCATGAACTTCTTCAACAACTATACAAAATTTAGAATCACCCATTTTTTCACGGATATGTTTTTTCATTCTACTTAAAAGAATGTGCAAGATCTCTTTTCATCAAAGCATTTTCCAACATAACTTTTACAACTTCATCATTATAACAGGCTAAGAGTTTAATCAATTGAAGAAAATTATCTTAGGATAATGAATCTTTACTTTCATTATGACCTCTAAAAGCACAAGCTTGAAAGGTTAACCAACGAGTTGTGTCAATTGAAATCTTGAGATATAGTCAATTCTTCATAATTTCAATCGAACTTTGAGCTTGAATAATGTTCGTAATGCGCCTATCTTGATTCAGCAAGTTTTGACAAGCTTTAATAGCATTGTTGTGTAGTGAACAAGGATCATTCCCTATGTGTTTAAGAAAGGCACAATGCTTTTCATTTCTAACTTTCTTCCAACCTTTAAAACCTGTAGAAATGAAGCTTTCATAACATTTTATTTAATTCTTGGATTCTAAAGAACTCTTTGAGGTTTTAGTATATAAGTTATATTTTCTTTGTCTCTATCCTTTTGAAAAGAAAAAAAACTTTCTACTCTTCTTCATCAATTTAGTGCTATAAAAACAAAAGGAAAAAACTTTAATAATACTGTCAAACATTAATAAAAAAAATACACTTTAACAACATTGCTCAACATTGACAAAACAAAAAAGAAAAAAACACTTGAATTGACATCGTCAAACATTGCTCAACATCATTAACATTGGTTAAAGACACAATTTAACAAAATAAAACCTTGATTACAAATTACAGAAAACTAACATTAACATTACAAAATAGAAGGAAAAAAATTAGACTTTAACAAACTCAAAAAACTCCAACCTATAATTAAAAACTCACATTGTTGATTGTTTAACATAAAAGAATTCAAAACAAAAATTTATTTGTTACTCTTGCTCACATCAACAAACAGGGGCGGAAGCAATGGAGGAATCGGCTGCAGTAACTTTCGTGCGACATGGCCTGGCGACGGTGGCGTGGACGGACGAATAAAACTGAAGCAGGCGGCGAGTGGAATGGTGACAAGAGATAATCTGTTAGAAATTAAAAAAAATATATAAAGGAAAAAATAAACACAGACAAAAAGAGAATAAGAGTTATGTTTGAATGACAATGTTATAATTTATCAATTTAAATAAGGATGTTTTTGTATTTTATTAATGAAATGAAGATTTGAGAATATAAAATGAAAATGAAAAATAAATTTATGATATTAATTATATTGATATGTAGTATTATTAATACGTGTAAAGCCAAAATATTTCTTTTGTATAAAATAACATTTATCAACAAATCTTAAAATAAGAAACATTTCTTTTATAATAAGAATTTTTTTATAGCACCATATCTATTTCTACTTCATCATGTGAAATTCCACAAATATCCGAAACATATTTTCTTGATTCTAAAAATATATCTCCAGACGTACCAAAAATTTAGTGAACGTTAAAATATTTTAGAGATGTATTTCTGAAATATTTTGGAGCATAAGTTGTGTTAGACTCTTTTCCTTCATCATTTCACACTTTTGATCAAACTCAACTATTTTCCTTCTCAATACACTTAAACTTCACCAAATAAATTTTCATCAAACAAGGCTTAAAGGAACTCAAGGGAACATCAAACATCATTTATAACATCATCCAATATCATCAAAATCATAAATTTCAAGTAAGTTTTTCGAGTTTTTGGTAAATATTCGAGTTTTATTGTAAATGTATAGAAATTAACGTTTAGGGTTAGAAATATGTAGGAATCACATGTAAGATTGTTTAGACTTAGTGTATGACTTGTTTGATGGTTCAAAATGGCGACCAAATCATGTTTTTTTTCCAACTTGCAAGAGGTACATTTGCCATTGACGTGACTTCTGTGTTGCAGGACATTCCAGAGATGCATCTCCGAATTGTTTAATGTTTCAAATACTTTGGGAAAACTCGGAGATTCATCTCCGGAACTCTTCAAAGTTAATAGTTTTATGTTGTTTTCGGAGATGCATTTTCGAAACTGTTCAACATTATTGTTTTATGGTGTTTTCGGAGATGCATCTCCAGAATTTTCTGCAGTATATATACATATTTTAAAAAATTTTTACTTGTGTGTTTTGTTTGTGTGCACTAATGATATGCCTTACTTTACCTTACAGGCACAATGGTTGATAGAGTCGACAGAGTGAGACATGGCAGGGTTACTCAACACACATCTGTTTGGCGGGAGCGAAACTAGCAAGTTCCAGAGGCAGCAGGTACCTCTAGTCAAGCAGAGGCGTCAGCTTCTAGGGTGACGTCTACTTATAGGGATCGTGCTTCACCATCTGACGCATCACTTCCCCCATCCTTCTGCAACTGTCAGGATTCACCACTGCCACCTCTCGTTGATGATCCTGCTGATCCAGTGCCAACTCCGGAGAGTGAGGCTGTTGTGGATGCCGAGCCATAGGGTTTTGGAGGACATCCATATGGTTTTTCCTTACTTTCTATATATCCAGACCATTCTGACAGACATATATGGGACAAAGAGGTACCTTTAGTTAGATTTTTTATTTTTTAATGCATTAATTTAATGGCTGACATTGATTATTTGTGGCATTGATTATTACTGACATTGATTATTTCTGGATAATATAAGGAGCATGATCCTCAGAAGTTTCTTAACCATGGGAGGAAGATTGTTGGCTTGCCTCAGCCGAATGAAGATTGGTTTCAAACGGTTATGTCCTTATCTGGCTTAAAGGACCTATGCATGATCGATTACACTCTGGTCAACCACAGGATGTTTAATGCATTCGTGGAGAGATGACACTCTGTTACCTCTTCGTTTCATCTCCCGTATGGTGATATGTTTGTCACATTGGACGATGTCTCGTGTTTGTTACATATCTACTGGTCGTAATATTTCTTGATCCTTGAATATTTTTTGTTATTTTCATTTCATATTTGCAAAACCACTGCTGATAATTCTTAATTTTTGAATGATTTTTTATTTTAATTTCAGGCTTAGATCCTCCAACACTTCTCGTGCATTGGTGGCTGGGAAAGTATGGATGAATGCACTGAGAATATATCGTGTGCCTGTGCTTTTATCCCTCTCAAAGGGAACCCGACAGTCGCGCCTTTCAGAGTCTATCTTAACCATTTGAATGTTAAGGATATGCACTTCAACAACTACGTGGATCACCGTCAAACGTATCCATTTGACGAGATAATGCTATACACCAAATGGTTAGCCCATGGATCACGTATCATTGTTCCTCATCTTCCTGAGCGAGTCATGCGGCAATTCGGATACACCTAGACCATCCCTAGACACCCTGATATCTATGATCCTCTTACCTTATCTCGTAGACAAATTGGCGAGATTTTTGTTGATTATGAGAGTCGTCTGGTACTAGAGAAGGTACAGACTACCATAGCACCGAACGAATGAAGTTACGTCGTGGGGTACATCACGTGGTTCTTGCGGGTGTTGCATTCGTACATGGTGCAGATTGATCCAGAAGATCTGTCGAGACCAGCTCACTTGGAGATACTAAAGGATGAGCAGGCTCAGCTAGATCATATCGATGATGTCTTGCTTAGGTGTCATCACATAGAGAAGATTGTGCGGGCAAACATTGACGGAGGCACAAGGGGCACTTGTATTGGAGACATCGCCGGAGGACCGAGGGGATTGATGGCCGATGAGGCAGAGAATGTAGAGGAGATGTTGTCAGGTACACACAAAAGTTGTTTGTTATTATTTTGTTGTAGTACTATACTCTATACTTTATTTTTACGTGTTACACGATAGACTTAGATCTAGAGAGGGTGAATAGATCACAAATAAAAAATAAAACTTTTGACAAAAATTCTTTTCAAAAGTCTTATGGCACAACAGAAACAACTCGAATCGAATCGTCTAACCGAACCTAATATCAAAAAGCTCGGATATGTGTAACATAAACCAAATAGGATGATAGTGAACACAAATTGTTCAACAACAATTAATTCACAAATAAATTAAATACAAAGCTATTCGTAAAGCTTATTTCTAACGAACACAAATCAATTAAAATACTCAAAGACAATTTATCGAACACTTTGTGTGCGATCGATAACGATTAGAAACTCAATTTGTTTTGTTGATTTTAAAAGCCAATCACAATCAAAGTGATTTTGATTATATCAACAACAACACTTTAAAATATAATTTTAAAAAAATTCCGATCAATTGATCAAACAACTATGAACTCAATAATTTGTAAAAGCAACAATTAAAGAAATAGAGAGATAGGCAGAGAGACACAAAGATTTGTTTAGGCAGTTCCCCAACCAATCTCGCTATGGGTACGTCTACCCTCAATCCTAAATCAAATTGAGATACTTTCAATTAACTTTATCTTTGCAAAAATGTTTATACAAGAGATAAAGAACTCTAACCCCACAAACCATATAGTTTGTTGTTGATTCTACCACCTACAAACCCTTGATCAAAGTTTGATCAAGTCTCCAATAATGCTGCTAGAATCCACCTGTTTTTGACTACTTGCTTGCCTGACCTCCCCATCTTCAAGGTTTTTGCTCGGTCGGGTTAATCCCTAGCACGCACTTATTGAATCCAAGATTCCCAAACACAATTCACCGTCTCACACTACTCCCTTTCAAGGAATCATCTTGTCCCAAGGCTTTCACTTGGTCAAACTCGTGTTTGCGTGATCTTGTATAAAATCTTCAAATCCTAATGATCTTGAAGAAAAAACCCAACTTGGTTTTCTTATTAGAAATACACAAAGATCCCGAGCCAATATTTTCAGTTACATCAACCTAATTGGACGTTATCAACCTTAGTTTAGATGGTCACCCAATCAAAAAATGATTGATCAGTAAATCTTTATACACATTCTTCCATTGTTTTACTTAGGCATTCCTACAGTTTATTTGAGTATTTTTACTATTTTAATATGTTTTCATATTTAAGTTTGTTTTTACCTTTATTCTATTTTTGCAGCTTATTTTTAACATTAACAGTTATTTGATATTTGTCCACTGTTTGGATCATAACTGGAGCTTAAAGAACCGGATTAACGCGTTCTAATAGGCTTTGAAAAGATAAGACATAGAGCTACAACTTTCATGTTTTAGGAAGAAGCTGATTCAGATTGTAGAAGGCTCGAAAAATTTGTTAAATTCAGGACCCGAATTCTGCCATAAGGAATACTTAGTTTTGGGCCGAGTTTTTTATGTTTTTCGACCCAGTTGGGTTAGAACCGAATTTTTTGATGCTTCACTATACCTAGTAGCAGCCGTGCTACTGTGAACAACCTTTTTTCACAAATTTTACTTTTTCCTTTTTATGATTGTAATGGAGAACTAATTCCCAAGGCAAATCCTACTACTTACGGGTTCCATCACTTTGAGGTTATTCTAATATCAATTTAATTCAATTTCTGTTCAATTCTTTTCTATGAAGTCATTTGCTTAATTTGATTGCAATCGTTTACTTAATTCGATTGTGTTCGTAGGATAGAATTGATTAAATTCATTTGTATGTATGTTCCTAAATTTAATTGCGTGTTATCGTTTGCTTAATTCGTTAACTCGTCATATTCTTAACGATTTGCTTAATTCGGTAAACAGGAACATAATTCATTTGATTTTGATAAGCGCTTATCTAATTAATCTGATAATCAAATGGAATCGAAGCCGCTTAGGGATTGGTGTTATAATAGCTGATGATAAGTCGGAACCAGAATCAATAGGATTAGCCGTTTTAGATTATTTGATAATCACTTTTTCTCTTATTTTATAAATCAGAACTTAAAACCCCCATAAACCTTTTCTTTAGTTGGTTGAAATAATACAAGAATCCTTGTGAGAACGATACTCAAGTTGTCGTTACCGCTAATTATTTTCTTAAAATTACTCGTTTTTTATTCGTGCACGACAACAAATCAAATTGGCACCGAGTTACTGTCTGATTTAGTTAATGATACTTATCCTGAGTTGTTATCTGATTTTCCATCTTTATTAGATTATGATGATACTTACTCTTGCGATTTATGTACTGAGATTAATATTGTCTTACAGGGTGATGCTTTTCATGATGTCGTTTATGCATCTGAAGCTCTTGATATCCCTACTGCCCCGATCATACTATCCATTGAACAACCTCCTTCCTTAGAGATTAAAACAATTTCTGATAATATGAAGTATGCTTATTTAGAGAGGGATGAAAAGCTTCCAATTATAATTTCTTCTAACCTTGATTTTGATCAAGAAAATAAGCTTTTGCAGGTTTTGAAGAAACATAAGAAGGGAATTGGATGGACCTCGATGAAAGATGGAAGAAAATTAGTGAGGTAGCCCTTTAATCCTCTGATTTTTGATGTTATGAAAAAAGAGATCACATTCACGTGCCAATGCGATACTTTTACTTATCGAAGATTCTTATTTAATCCTGGAATAAAAGACGAAGGCACTAATACAAATTTTAAGGGCGATTGATGCTACCCAAAGTTACTCCCCACTTTGGAAGAGGAGACTGCAGGAAATCTCTCTTTGGGAAAGGTTGCTTTTGTAATCACCTATCTACCTTGACTACCCGGGTGTGTTCTTTCCTTTCTCTCACTCTTATTTAATAGTTATGTCCTTTCATTGAGGATAATGCATATTTTAAGTGTGGGGGAGGGAACCATTGCTTTATTTTAAATTTTCTTTTGTTTTGGTTTTGTTTTTAAATTTAAAAAAAAATTGTTTTACTTAGAAACACAATGCATCTTTTGAAATTTTTAGACTATAGATTAATTTGAGGTTAAATTGTAGAGACTTGGGAAAAATTCATAAGATCGGTGCCGTTTTAACACCTTAAGTCTCCCGAATATGGAAATCAATTTAAATACTTGTTATGACATAACCTTGAGTTCTCATCCTTTAATACCTTTTAAGTAGTTTACCTAGCAGTCAGCACCATCTAGAAATCACACACTAAGTAATTAAGCTGATACAAATAAGTGAATGATCTCATGCTTAATAAGAAGTCTAAGTAGGAATCCGCCTTTTAAGTTAGGTGACCCTCACCCGGTCACTTAGGCTAACAGTTGTGAAACCTTAAAAAAAAAAGTGGTTAATTTTGAGTTGTTGAAAATATATGGATCATAGTCACTAGCAAACTTATTTACCATGTGTGTAAATAGATAAAGGACTTAATGTGATTGCATTAGAATGAAAGAGAGCAAAAAGGAGGATGAGTAAGTTAGGCTTAAACATAATAACATGATTTGAATTGGTTTATATAGGAGGGAGCTTTATGACCGCACAATTGCAGATTTGTGTTCTTACGATACCCTCAGTGTGCAAAATTTGTACCTATCGATGCAATCTTGATCGAAGAAGAGTTTACAGCCTAGAATGAGTATCTAAATGCTATTGTTCATACGATACCCTTAGTGTGCAAAATTAGTACCTATTGATGCAATCTTGATCGAAGAAGAGTTTACAGCCTAGAATCAATACATCTTTATACACATTCTTCTATTGTTATACTTAGGCATTTCTACAATTTATTTGAGTATTTTTACTATTTTAATGTGTTTTCATATTTAAGTTTGTTTTTACCTTTATTTTATTTTTGCAACTTATTTTCAGCATTAACAGTTATTTGATATATGTCCACTGTTCGAATCATAACTGGAGCTTCGAGAACTGGATTTATATGTTCTAATAGGCTTTGGAAAGCTAAGACATAGAGCTACAACTTTCATGTTTTAGGAAAAAGCTGATTCAGAATGTAGAAGGCTTGAAAAATTAGTTGAAGCCAGGACCCAGATTCTGCCATGAGGAATATTTAGTTTTGGGCCGGATTTTTTTTTATGTTTTTCGATCCAGTTGGGTTATAACTGGATTTTGTGATGCTTCACTATACCTAGTAGCAGTCGTGCTACTGTGAACAATCTTTTTTTCACAAATTTTACTTTTTTCCTTTTTACGATTGTAATGGAGAACTAATTCCCAAGGCAAATCCTACTACTTACGGGTTCCATCACTTTGAGGTTATTCTAATATCAATTTAATTCGATTTATGTTCAATTATTTTCTATGAAGTCATTTGCTTAATTTGATTGCAATTGTTTGCTTAATTAGATTGAGTTCATAGGATATAATTGATTAAATTTGATTGTATGCATGTTCCTAAATTTAATTGTATGTTATCGTTTGCTTAATTCGTTAACTCGTTGTATTCTTAACCGTTTGCTTAATTCGGTAAACAGGAATATAATTCATTTGATTTTGATAAGCGCTTGTCTAATTGATCTGATAGTCAAATAAAATCGAAGCCACTTAGGGATTGGTGTTATAATAGCCGATGATAAGTTGGTACCCGAATCAGTAGGATTAGCCGTTTTAAATTATTTAATAATCACTTTTTTTAATCACTTTTTCTCTTATTTTATAAATCAAAACTTAAAACCCCCATAAAAATTTTCTTTAGTTGGTTGAAATAATACCAGAATCCTTGTGAGAATGATACTCGAGCTTTCGTTACCGCTAACTATTTTCTTAAAATTACTCGTTTTTGATCCGTGTGCGACAATGAGTCAATGATTATAAGTAGTTTGATTATGTGTATGCATAGAAGAAAGGTCAAGGATCATTTTCGACACATCCAGTATTAGTCTTTTATTATTTTTTACGTCTATTTTTTTATTCTAGATTATGCTTTATACTTCATTTGAAAATAAATACACAACTTATAACAAAAAACACATGTTCTGATACACTTCAGAGACATATCTTTAGAATATTATCGGAGATGCATCTCCGGAACAATTCAAATGTAAATGACTTCTGAGTGACTTGTTTTAAATGTTTAAAATTTTTCCGGAGATATATCTTTGAAATATTTTAACGTTGATTCAGAAATAGGTGTGTTTGGAGATGTATCTCCGAAATCAGGGAGCATAAGTGGAAATTCACATGGTGCATTAGAAAAATCTAGGGTGCAATAAGAAATTATCTTTTTAGATTCACCATGAGCTTCTTCAACAACTATACAAAATTTAGAATCACTCATTTTTTCACGGATATGTTTTTTCATCCTACTTAAAAGAATGTGCAAGATCTCTTTTGATTTTTATGCAAAGTATACTTGCTATTAGATGAAGCATTTTCCAACACAACGTTTACAACTTCATCATTATAACAGGCTAAGAGTTTTATCAATTGAAGAAAATTATCTTGGTTTAATGTTTCTTTACTTTTATTATGACCTCTAAGCTTGAAAAGTTAACCAACGAGTTGTGTCAATTGATGTCTTGAGATATAGTCAATTCTTTATAATTTCAATCGAACTTTGAGATTGAATAATGTTCGTAATGTGCCTATCTTGATTCAGCAAGTTTTGACAAGCTTTAATAGCATTGTTGTGTAGTGAACAAGGATCATTCCTTATGTGTTTAATAAAGGATAATGTTTTTCATTTCTAACTTTCTTCCAACCTTTAAAACCTGTAGAAATGAAGATATCTGAAACAGGACATCTATTTGGTCTTTTGCAAAAAAGATAACATGGCAAGCAATAAGCAACATCCTCTGAAGGTGAATATTCTAACCATAAAGAAAAAATGTTAAACCAAACGTGTTGAAATCGTCTTCGATGGTGTTCTTTACTAGGCAATGGATATTTCTATAAATGTGTTTGATATGAGTCTCATTTCAAATAAGCTCTTTGTATATCATCTATTAGATTTAATTGATATTTCCATATTTAAGTAAGTTTTTCAGGATGACGTTCTAAATAATTCTCAATGTTATCTCGTCAAACTCTATTAACATTTTATTTAATTCTTGGATTCTAAAAAAATTCTTTGAGGTTCTAGCATATAAGTTATATTTTCTTCATTTCTATCCTTTTGAAAAAAAAAATCAAATTTTTTACTCTTCATCATCAATTTGGTGCTATAAAAACAAAAGGAAAAAACTTCAATAATACTGTCAAACATTAATCAACGTTAATAAAAAAAATGAACTTTAACAACATTGCTCAACATTGACAAAAAAAACACTTTAATTAACATCGTCAACTTAACATCATTAACATTGCTTAAAGACACAATTTAACAAAATAAAACCTTGATTACAAATTACAAAAAACTGACATTAACATTGACAAAATAGAAGGAAAAAAATTACACTTTAACAAACTCAAAAAACTTCAACCTATAAATGAAAACTCACATTGTTGATTGTTTAACATAAAAGAATTTAGAACAAAAAGGGGCGGAAGCAATGGAAGAATCGGCGACAACAACTTTCACGTGGCATGGCGTGACGACGGTGGCGTAAACGGACGAATAAAACTGAAGCAGACGACGAGTGGAATGGTGACAAGAGATAATCTGTTAGAAATATAAAAAAATAGAAAGGAAAAAATAAACGCAGATAAAAAGAGAATATGAGTTATGTTTGAATGACAATGTTATAATTTATTAATTTAAATAAGAATGTTTTTTTATTTTAACTCAAAAAATAATTATAAAAAATTAGGGGTGAATGTGTGTATGTAACAATGAAGTTCTGCCCCTGATGGTTACGTGATTATGTAATAGATTAATAAATTAACTAATTTTTAGAGTTATAACACTAGATTAATTTCATTTTGAAATCCATTTGAGAATTATAGTTAACACATAGTTTAGGGATAATTTCATTTTGAAATCATGTTTTCCTTTCAATTTCAAAGGAATCCATTTAGAAAACTTTAGACCAAAATGACATAATGCTCTATTTTGCTCTCAAGATTCTGCTTGATTTTGCTTAAAGTGGCTTCTAATTGCTTTCAAAGGCTTTAAGTAGTGTGTTTAATATTTCATTGCTTTAGGAATGATGAGTAACTGCTTTAATAGAAACCATCAGTTACTGTTTAAATGATTTGATTGAGGACCATATGTTTAATAATTTTAAATGTTAATAATATTGTCAGTGTTTTTCTTTTGAAAGCTATACAACAGTTAAATATAAAACAATCAATGCATTTTTTAAAAGAATTTTTTTAATAAAGATGAAAATTGTATAGCTATAACATTGATACTATCTCTTTTTATATATTTTATTTTTATATATGTGTTTAATTTATTTTGTCTTTTATTTTAACAATTAATATGTATTTGAAAATTTTATAAATTTTAATTATAATATCTTAGTTAATATTTGTCGCTTTCCATTATATTTTAGTTAAGATCTGCCACTTACCTTCAATTAAGTGCATTACATTATTTGAATGGTAGTAGAAATACTCTATTTTAAATAGAGTATTTTTTTTAACACTTCAATAATTTTTAATTTAGTTGAATATTCATACTGTTAGATGAAGGGACTTATTTAAACGAGGATGAATAGATCTAAAAAAAATTTAATAAAAATTGTTCTAATATTTTAACACTAACAGAAATGATCTGGATCGAATCGTCTAAATCGAAATGTTATCAAAAAGCTCGAATATTTGTATATGAAAATAAATTGACGATAATGATAAACAAATCAATCAATTGTGCTTTAAAGCTCAATCACTTGAATGCTATCTAACAAGTAAATATATTTTCAGTGATAAAATACACAAAAACGTAATTGAGACAAATTATCAAACACTTTGTATGAATCAATTTCATTTAGAAATCTGTATGGTTTGGTTGATTTGCAAATCCAACCACAATCAAATAGATTGTGATCAATGCAAAAAAAAACCTTTTTCAAAGGTTATTAAAATATTTAACCAAACATATTTATCGCACAATCGATGAATTCAACAATTTACAAATGAAAAATAAGAGAGAAAGAGAGAGAGAGAGAGAGAGAGAGAGAGAGAGAGAGAGAGAGAGAGAGAGAGAGAGAGTACATAAGTATTTGTGTAGGAAGTTCTCTAATCGGCCTAGCTATAGGTACGTCTGCACTCAATTCGAACTCGAATTGAGATAGTGAAATTTAATCTTACTTTGCAAAAATCGTTTACAAGAGAAATGTAGCAATACAATCCTACAAATGTTGATTTTAACAATTTCTCTTCCTTTATCTATACTTGATTAAATCACTCAACAATACCAATATGATTCAACGTCTCACGCTACTCCTTTGTAAGAATCTTTCGTTCTTCAAAGCCTTCACTCAATCAAATCTAAATTTAGAATTGTTGCAACTCAAGATTTACCAAAATAATTCACCGTCTCACGCTACTCCTTTTCCAAAAAACCCCGTTCTTCAAAATTTTCACTCGATCAGATCCAAAATGCGTAATCTTGTCCAAAACCGTCAAATCCCCAATTGATATTAAAGGAAAATCCCAACTTGATTTTCCTATTAAACCCTTAAATATTCTCAACCTAATGTACAATTCAACAAACTAAATTGGACGTTATTAACTCTAATTATATATGACATCCGAACAAAAAATGATATGTAGTTTGTTTGTGTGTATGCATAGAATGAAGGTTGAAGATGAAGCGAACTCTTTGAAATCCTGATTTTGTTTGTGATTTTCTCAAAATCACTAAAAAAAATGATACATGTAGAAGTATCATATAGATACAAAATATCATATATACCATAGAGGCGCTTGAAAAGAAAGAGTGTGCACTCACATACACCACATACATGAAGTTACACAAATTAAAGGTAACACAAAATAAATAGAAAGGCAATATAAACAACATTGCAAAATAGAAAGGCAATATAAATAACACAAAAAAGACAAGTTGACATGGTTTAAGTGAAGAGAGGGAAATGATTTTCTCGTATAAAGCTGTCGAGTGGCTGAAAACGTGTGTTTGATTAGGCAATACAACATTAATCGGTCAATTACGAAAAATGTTATAATTTAGTGCAAATTAATATTGTAAAAAAAGATAAAGTAATGAGAACTTAGGCATCTTTAATTCTTAGTTCGATAGTTGACACCTTTTAAATCAAGGCTTGAATATATTTTTTGATTTTTGTCTATCTCTTTTTCATATTCTTCTTTCTTAAAATTCTGAAACTGAAAATGTTAATATTGTACAAGTAATAAAACACTCTAGATCTCACAATATAAAAATAATCCCTCATAAAATAATGTAACATAAATTTAAAAGAAAGAGATAACTATTAAATAAAAAATTGCCACAAACTCCGTGGAGATAATCCGTGATGGTTGGATCATGTCGGAGGAGTACTAATAAAAAAAAGAGCTCGCTTTGGCTGCTTCGGACTTAAGAGTTTGCATCTCTGTCCTTCAATTGTTTCCCACTCTGACTTATATATAGTTGATTCCCATACTTTAATATTTCACACGTGCTACATACTAAGGTTTCAAAATAAAACATTATATTTTTGTAAAAATAATCGCAATAAAACAATATTGATAAATGTTGATAGTGATATAATTTTTTATAAAAAATAAAATTATTTAATGGCAAAGTTTACGACGATGCATTTGATGTCTTCATGAAGGCTCCCCCTGACTGTGTGCATCATAACTTCATAGCTTGCATATTCTTCTACCCATTTGACAACATCTTAAAGAGATAAAGCAAGTCATTAGAAGTATCACATAGATATAACATATCATATATACCATATACCATATAGAGACGTTTGAAAAGAAAGAACGTGCACTCACATACACCACATACATGAAGTTACACAAATTAAAGGTAACACGAATAAATTGAAAGGCAATATAAATAACATTGCGAAATAGAAAGACAATATAAATAACACAAAAAAGACAAGTTGAAATGATTTAAGTGAAGAGAGAGAAATGATTTTCTCGTATAAAGCTGTCGAGTGGCTGAAAACGTGTGTTTGATTAGGCAATACAATGTTAGTCGGTCAATTACGAAAAATGGTAAAATTTAGTGTAAATTAATATTGTAATAAAAGATAAAGTAATGAGAACTTAGGCACCTTTAATTCTTAGTTAGATAGTTGACACCTTTTAAATAAAGGCTTGAATATGTTTTTTGATTTTTGTCTATCTCTTTTTCATATTCTTCTTTCTTAAAATTCTGAAACTGAAAATTCAATATTGTACAAGAAATAAAACACTCTAGATCTAACAATATAAAAATAATCCCTCATAGAATAATGTAATACACATTTAAAAGAAAGAGAGTACTATTAAATAAAATAATTGCCACAAACTCCGTGCAGATAATCCGTGATGGTTGGATCATGTCGGAGGAGTACTAATAAAAAAAGAGCTTGTTTTGGCTGCTTCAAACTTAAGAGTCTGCATCTCTGTCGTCAAATTGTTTCCCACTCTCACCTATATTTAACTGATTCCCATACTTTAATATTTCACACGTGCTACATACTAAAGTTTCAAAATAAAGCTTTATATTTTTGTAAAAATGATTGCAATAAAACAATATCGATAAATGTTGATAGTGATATAATTTTTTATAAAAAAATAAAATTATTTTATGGCAAAGTTTGCGACGATGCATTTGATGTTTTCATGAAGGCTCCCCATGACTGTGTGCATCATAGCTTCATAGCTTGAATATTCTTCTATCTATTTGACAACATCAAAAAGAGATAAAGCAAGTCATTAGAAGTATCACATAGATACTACATATCATATATACCATATACCACATAGAGGCGTTTGAAAAGAAAGAGCGTGCACTCACATACACCATATACATGAAGTTACACAAATTAAAGGTAACACAAAATAAATAGAAAGACAATATAAACAACATTGCAAAATAGAAAGGCAATATAAATAACACAAAAAAGACAAGTTGAAATGGTTTAAGTGAAGAGAGGGAAGTGATTTTCTCTTATAAAGCTGTCGAGTGGCTGAAAACCTGTGTTTGATTAGGCAATACAACGTTAATCGGTAAATTGCGAAAAATGGTATAATTTAGTGTAAATTAATATTGTAATAAAATATAAAGTAATGAGAACTTAAGCATCTTTAATTCTTAGTTAGATAGTTGACACCTTTTAAATCAAGGCTTGAATATATTTTTTGATTTTTGTCTATCTCTTTTTCATATTCTTCTTACTCAAAATTTTGAAACTGAAAATGTCAATATTGTACAAGAAATAAAACACTCTAGATCTTACAATATAAAAATAATCCCTCATAGAATAATGTAACACACATTTAAAAGAAAGAGAGTACTATTAAATAAAAAATAGCCACAAACTCCGTGCAGATAATCCGTGATGTTTGGATCATGTCGGAGGAGTACTAATAAAAAAAGAGCTCGTATTGGCTGCTTCGAACTTAAGAGTTTGCATCTGTCCTCCAATTGTTTCCCACTCTCACTTATATATAATTGATTCCCATACTTTAATATTTTACACGTGCTACATACTAAAGTTACAAAATAAAACTTTATATTTTTGTAAAACCGATCGCAATAAAACAATATCGATAAATGTTGATAGTGATATAATTTTTAATAAAACAATAAAATTATTTAATGGCAAAGTTTGCGATGATGCATTTGATGTCTTCATGAAGGCTCCCCCTGACTGTGTGCATCATAGCTTCATAGCTTGAATATTCTTCCAACCATTTGACAACATCAAAAAGAGATCAAGCAAGTCATTAGAACTATCACATAGATACAACATATCATATATACCATATACCACATAAAGGCGTTTGAAAAGAAAAAGTGTGCACTCACATACACCACATACATGAAGTTACACAAATTAAAGGTAACACAAAATAAATAGAAAGGAAATATAAACAACATTGCAAAATAGAAAGGCAATATAAATAACACAAAAATGACAAGTTGAAATGGTTTAAGTGAAGAGAGGGAAATGATTTTCTCGTATAAAGTTGTCGAGTGGCTGAAAACGTGTGTTTGATTAGCCAATACAACGTTAATCGGTCAATTATGACAAATGGTATAATTTAGTGTAAATTAATATTGTAATAAAAGATAAAGTAATGAGAGTTTAGACATCTTTAATTCTTAGTTAGATAGTTGACACCTTTTAAATCAACGCTTGAATATATTTTTTGATTTTTGTCTATATCTTTTTCATATTCTTCTTTCTCAAAATTCTGAAACTGAAAAAGTCAATATTGTACAAGAAATAAAATACTCTAGACCTCACAATATAAAAACAATTCCTTATAGAATAATGTAACACACATTTAAAAGAAAGAGAGTACTATTAAATAAAAAATAGCCACAAACTCCGTGCAGATAATCCGTGATGGTTGGATCATGCCGGAGGAGTACTAATAAAAAAAGAACTCATTTTGGCTGCTTCGGACTTAAGAGTTTGCATCTCTGTCCTCCAATTGTTTCCCACTCTCACTTATATATAATTGATTCTCATACTTTATACTATTTCACACGTGCTACATACTAAAGTTTCAAAATAAAACTTTATATTATTGTAAAAATTGGCAATAAAAGAATATCGATAAATGTTGATAGTGATATATATTTTTATAAAAATAAAATTATTTAATTCATGTTGCAACTATCATTTTTTAAAATACTTATTATAATACTATCGCAACATGTTTCCGTGAAGCGACGGTTTTCTAAAACGTGCTCTTCATCTAACATTATAAAGACATTAGATGAATTTGTCTTGGTAAAACTTCAGCCATATAGGCAACAATCTGTTGCATTGAGAAAGAATCAGAAGTTGGAAATGAGATACTTTGGACCATTTGAGATCATCGCACGAGTAGGAGAGGTTTCCTCTAAGCTCAAGCTACCGGAACATGCCAAAATCCATCCTGTTTTTCACATATCTCATCTAAAGCCATTCAAAGGTGTGCCTCAGAATCAGTAGATGCCTTTACCGCTCACCATGTCATAGAATGGACCAATCATACAGCCTAGGGAGGTATTACAAGCTCGCACCATAGTCAAGGGTAATCAGAAAATTCATCAAGTTCTAGTCCAGTGGGATCAACTTACAGCAGCTGAAGCAACTTGGGAAGATGTTAAGGACTTGCAGAAGAAGTTTCCCTCCTACAACCTTGAGGACAAGGTTGTATTTAATGGGGATGGTATTGTAATGAGGCCAAATGATAGAAGCATTCTAGAAGCAGCGGGTGAATCAGTAAATATGTTAAAAAAGCCACAGAAGGTGGAGGAAATGAATGATGTTGTCCTTAGTGGTGGGATGATACCACGTAGAGGAGAGAGAACGAGAAATCTTCACAACATGTTGAAGGAATTTGTGAAACCTTAAGGTTAGCTATATATAGTAAATTAGGGGAATATTATTAGGTCATGTGATTGGCGAAGTTGTCATTCTTCTCCCTTAAAACTCTCTTTTCACATCTGTTTGTAATTCTACATTACAACTGTTGATGAAAGCTTTCATAACATAACTTCTTTCTCATTATCATTGTCATTGTTAGAACTTAGTTTTACTGGTACATTGAATATTGTTTTGCTGAACTATTACAAGCGTGCACTTACATACACCACATACATGAAGTTACACAAATTAAAGATAACACTAAATAAATAGAAAGGCAATATAATCAACATTACAAAATTGAAACGCAATATAAATAACACAAAAATGACAAGTTGACTTAATAACATTTTCTTAAGTCAGGTCTAAATCCGACTTAAGAAGTCGAAACTTCTTATGTCAGCAATTCTTAGTTTAGGTTCGGAACCGTCTTAAGAAGTCATTTTTAACCGACTTAACAAGCATTTTTTCCACTAGTGATTGTAAAATAGAAAGGCAATATAAATACCACAAAAAATGACAAGTTGAAATAGTTTAAGTGAAGAGAGAGAAATAATTTTCTCGTATAAAGTTGTCAAGTGGCGGAAAACGTGTGTTTGATTAGGCAATAGAACGTAAATCAATCAATTACGAAAAATGGTATAATTTAGTGTAAATTACTATTGTAATAAAAGATAAAATAATGAGAGTTTAGGCATCTTTAATTCTTAGTTATATAGTTTACACCTTTTAAATCAAGACTTGAATATATTTTTTGATTTTTGTCTATCTCTTTTTCATATTCTTCTTTCTCAAAATTCTGAAACTGAAAAAATCAATATTGTACTAGAAATAAAACATTCTAGATCTCACAATATAAAAACAACCCCTCATAGAATAATGTAACACACATTTAAAAGAAAGCGAGTACTATTAAATAAAAAATAGCCACAAACTCCGTGCAGATAATCCGTGATGGTTGGATCATGTCAAAGGAGTACTAATAAAAAAAGAACTCGTTTTGGCTGCTTCGGACTTAAGAGTTTGCATCTCTATCCTTCAATTGTTTCTCACTCTAACTGCCTTTGCTGCTGAAGCAACAAGGATCAGGGTTTTTCTTTTTTTTCTTCTTACTTTCGTTTACTCAAAAAATTCACTTTTAATCTCTTGCATTGATCCACTACTTTTTCTTGTGGTTGATTTCACTGTTTTCTTGAAGATTTTAATTTACCCATATTGTTTAGTACATTCTTTGTGTTGTTCATTAAGTTTTTTATTTCACTTGTTGAATCTTGTCTTTGATTTTATGTAATTTCTCGAATGTCCTTTTCTTTTTCCCAATTTTGGAATAGATAGGGTTTTATACCAGAACATGGAGTTAGATGTAAGGTTTTTTTTATCAATTTATAGTAATATGTTGTTAGAAAAATAGCTTATACTAGCTTTTAACATTTTAACTTCTGATGTGCCAAAATTTTCCATGAATGGAACTGTTATGGTAGCTACTGCTAATACTGTGTAACTTCTTCAGGGTTATCAAATTCAGTTTATCTCGCCAAATCAGTGCATGTATCCTCGAAGTCCAGCTCTACCGCTTGGTTTAACTGCGGCGCTGTCTCTTATGATTTCTCAAATTCTCGTAAATCTTTCAACTGGATGCATTTGTTGCAGAAGAAATTTGCGAATCCCTAATACCAGTTTGATGGTGGCACTGTCCTGCTTTGTTTTATCCTGGTAACTGTTAGCTTTGTTCTACTATTTCTTTTGCATTATAGCGTATATTTCTTCATGTTTATGAATTTATTTGTAATGTTCTGCTCTGTAAAAGAAATTATGCATAGGATTTGAAAACCCGAGTGTGGTGTTGTGTATAACATTAGAGTTATGCTAAGATTGTAAAATTTACTCCTTTTATATGCTATGGTTCTTTGTGATTATAATCTTTGTTCAAACAGGTTCACATATTTAATTGCATTTCTCCTGTTGCTAATGGGTGCTGTCCCCCACCCTATTATATCTCGTGCTTGGACTTTCTTCTTCCTCGACCAGGTTCCATAATTAGTCCTCTTTGTATTTTAAGATGTATTTTAGCATGCAGATGGCATTAGAAAGATTTAAATATTTTTATGTTCTCTTTCTTAGGCACTAACATACATTGTTTTAAGCGCGAGAGCTTCGTCGATGGAGGTGGTGTTCCTGGATGAGAATGGACACAGTGCAACAGTATGGAGTTCAGCTTGTGGTTCTTTTGGTCAGTTTTGTCATAAGGTCATAACTTCGGTAGCTATCACGTTTGTAGGACGATACAAGTTGATGATGGAGAAAACAACTGGTATTGTGGCAGATATCTGGTGAGACAGCTTCTTCGACTGTGAATGCAGGTTCTCTTGCTGACTTATCTAACCTAGCAAATGCAAGCCTTTATGGCTTTGAGGATTACCATGGAATAGACATAAGCATTGTTTGTGTCGTTCGGTTATGGTATGCTCCTGTCGAAGGAGAGCTTTCTATCGAGATCAAACTAAAAGAAGAAGACTCATGCAAAAGTATTTGTTGTTGTGGTTTTGAGCACTATATATTTGAAAAATGGATCTCCCATGCAAAACTAAGTCCCCATCACGTTTGTGTTAATGTGAAGGAGTTTGAAGGTTGAGTTACTTTGCCTTAGGATTTATTAGTAGAAAGTGGATTTTGGCTTTGATTTTAGGGTAATGTAGAATAATTAGCAGTATTTGTTAAACAAGGTGGTGCTTGTCTGGCAGTTTGCCTATTCATAACACTATTATGGTATTATGCAATTATTTCTTATATTCAGTGAGTTCATCCTTAATTATTGTTACTGAGTGTATGACCATAATGTATAATATAATGAATTTGAGATTGTAAAAACTGTGAATTTGGTTAATAAATCAAATTTAGCAATACTGGCTTTACATTGTTATGAACTTCCAACCTTCCAATCTTTAAAATATTTTGATTGTTAACCGATTCTTTAAAAATTGGCAATATATATATATATATATATATATATATATATATATATATATATATATATATATATATATATATATATATATATATATATATATATACACACACACACACGCACACACACACACACTAAAAAAAGTGTTATTACAAAAAAAATCGACTTGTTAGGTCAGTTAAATATATCTGAAAGCCAAGACTTATTTAGTCGGGCGCTGTTTAATTGACTTAATAACATTTTCTTAAGTCAGGTCTAAATCCGACTTAAGAAGTCGAAACTTCTTATGTCAGCAATTCTTAGATCAGGTTCAGAACCGTCTTAAGAAGTCATTTTTAACCGACTTAACAAGCATTTTTTTCACTAGTGATTGCAAAATAGAAAGGCAATATAAATACCACAAAAATGACAAGTTGAAATAGTTTAAGTGAAGAGAGAGAAATAATTTTCTCGTATAAAGTCGTCAAGTGGCGAAAAACGTGTGTTTGATTAGGCAATACAACGTTAATCGGTCAATTACAAAAAATGGTATAATTTAGTGTAAATTAATATTGTAATAAAAGATAAAATAATGAGAGCTTAGACATCTTTAATTCTTAGTTAGATAGTTGACACCTTTTAAATCAAGGCTTGAATATATTTTTTGAGTTTTGTATATCTCTTTTACATATTCTTCTTTCTCAAAATTCTAAAACTGAAAAAGTCAATATTGTATAAGAAATAAAACACTCTAGATCTCACAATATAAAAATAATCTCTCATAGAATAATGTAACACACATTTAAAAAAAAGAGAGTACTATTAAATAAAAAATAGCCACAAACTCCGTGCAGATAATCCGTGATGGTTAGATCATGTCAGAGGAGTACTAATAAAAAAAGAACTCGTTTTGACTACTTCAGACTTAAAAGTTTGCATCTTGTCCTTCAATTGTTTATCACTCTAACTTATATATAAAACTTTATACTATTATAAAAGACTAAAGTTTTAAAATAAAATTTTATATTATTATAAAAATTGGCAATAAAAAAATATCGATAAATATTGATAGTGATATAATTTTTTATAAAAAATAAAATTATTCAATTCATGTTGTAACTATCATTTTTTAAAATACTATCGCAACATGTTTCCGCGAAGCAAGAGTTTTGTAAAACGTGCTCTTCATCTAACATTATAAAGACATTAGCGTCCAAATTTGCATTAGTTGAATTTCAACATCGAACAAACTTAGGAATCTATAAATATTAAAGTTAAGGATCCATCAATATCATATATTCCATTCATCTTGTTTCTCTCTCTTCTTCATCCTTCAATGGCTGCGATCACTTCCTACCTCCCCAATGTCAAATCCATTTCATTCAATCACCGCCGTTCCGACTTACAACTCAAGCCCACCCCCGTCAGAATGACCATAACTCAACAAACTCTCAGCCCACGTCTCTATTGGGATTCTTTGCAGGCCGACATCGAAGCCCATCTCAAATGTTCCATTACAATCAAACAACCACTTGAGGTTTTCGAGCCCATGCATCACCTCGTTTTCTCTGCCCCGAAAACCACCGTGCCGGCTTTATGCCTCGCCGCATGTGAGCTTGTCGGCGGTCAACGCCACCAAGCTATATCCGCCGCTTCAGCTTTGTTACTAATGGAGGCAGCTACTTATACTCACGAGCATCTTCCACTCACAGACAGGCCCAGGCCCGGGAGGAATCATGTTTACGGGCCTAACGTGGAGCTTCTAACTGGCGATGGAATTGTTCCGTTTGGATTTGAACTTTTAGCAAGATCCGATGATGGAGAAAATTCGGAGCGGATCTTACGGGTGATGGTTGAGATCTCGCGGGCTGTGGGCTCAACAGGGGTCATAGATGCGCAGTACATGAAAACAATGGATACGAGATCAGACGGTGAGAAGATATGCCACGTGGAAGAAATCATGCGTGTGGTGGAGAAATATGAAGGTTGGTTGCATTCGTGTGGGGCTGTATGTGGAGGGGTGTTGGGTGGGGGAAGTGAAGATGAAATAGAGAAATTGAGAAAAATTGGATTCTATGTTGGAATGATTCAAGGAATGGCACAAAGGGGATTCAAGGAAGGTAAACAAGTGAATGAGGCAAGAAATTTGGCTCTACAAGA
Organism: Lathyrus sativus; assembly: GCA_963859935.3. NCBI lineage: Eukaryota > Viridiplantae > Streptophyta > Magnoliopsida > Fabales > Fabaceae > Lathyrus > Lathyrus sativus. Next base: position 496,971,503 of record OZ012736.1, on the reverse strand, counting down.
ATTGAAGTTTTTCAAAGATAAAGAGGTTCAGGCAATTAAAAGTTTATTAAACATTTAAATATTTATGTTAGGATGTGTATTAGTGTTTTTCAGTCGATTTTTTTTAATGTATTTTTCGGTGAACAATGATGGTTTATAGATATTGTGTACCTAAATTAGAATGAAAATATGTTATACGCGAGTGAGTGCTCAATAAATGAAAGTGTATTATTAAAATATAATCATTGAAAAAAAGTATAAATATAAGTGTAGTACATGTTTAAATTAAATTTTGAATTAATATAGCGTTAGAGTTCAGGTTTATCTCGGCGCTACTGTATCGGAAATCAATTCCATCTATTTAAAATTTTAGAGAATATGTGTCTTTTAAATTTCTTGTTTATTTTTTTTCGTACACTTCTAAAATTCAAATCACATTATAGTCGATCATAATATATAAAATTTTCAAGAATCAATGAAAGGCTTTTTGAGTCCTCTGTGTTTTTTTTTGTTAACAATTCTTCTTTCTCACAATTTTGGAACTAAAAAAATCATCAATGTGTAAGAAAGGAAGAATGAAGATAGATAAATAACATTGATGAATTTGCTATGAGCAACTAAATAAATATTAAAATTCGAAGAAAGAATGATAATAATAATCAACAAATTACTCAACAATAAAATAAAAAATAAAAACGTGTAGCACAATTATTATCTCCAATACCATATTAATTTTATTAATGAAATGAAGATTTGAGAATATAAAATGAAAATGAAAAATAAATTTGTCATATTAATTATATTGATATGTAGTATTATTAACACGCGTAAAGCCAAAATATTTCTTTTGTATAAAATAACATTTATCAACAAATCTTAAAATAAGAAACATTTCTTTTTTAATAAGAATTTTTTTATAGCATCATATCTATTTTTACTTCATCATGTGAAATTCCACAAATGTCTTTTGATTCCAAACATATATCTTCAGACCTACCCAAAATTCAGTGAACGTCAAAATATTTTGGAGCATAAGTTGTGCTAGACTCTTCTCCTTCATCATTTCACACTTTTGATCAAACTCAACTCTTCTCCTTCTCAATACATTTAAACTTCACCAAATCAATTTTCATCAAGCACGGCTTAGAGGAACTCAGGGGAACATCAAACATCATCTATAACATCATTCAACATCATCAATATTATAAATTTCAAGTAAGTTTTTCGAGTTTTTGGTAAATATTCGAGTTTTATTGTAAATGTGTAGAAATTAATGTTTAGGGTTAGAAATCTATAGGAATTGCATGTAACATAGTTTAGACTTAGTGTATGACTTGTTTGTTGGTTCAAAATGGCTATCAGATCACGTTTTTTTTCCAACTTGCAAGAGGTACATTCGCCATTGACGTGACCTCTATGTTGCAGGACATTCCAGAGATGCATATCCGAATTGTTCAATGTTTCAAATACTTTTGGAAATTTCGGAGATGCATCTCCGAAACTCTTCAAAGTTAATAGTTTTATGGTATTTCTGGAGATGCATCTCCGAAATATTTTGCAGTATATATATATATATATATATATATATATATATATATATATATATATATATATATATATATATATATATATATATATATATATATATATATATATATATATATATATATATATATATATATATATATATATATATATATATATATATATATATATATATATATATATATATATATATATATATATATATATATATATATATATATTGCTTGTGTGTTTTGTTTGTGTGAACTAATGATATGTCTTACGTTACCTTATAGACACAATGGTTGATAAATTTGACAAATTGAGACATGGCAGGGTTGCTCATCACACATCTGTTTGGCGGGCGCAAAGCCAAAAAGTTCTAGAGGCAGTAGGTACCTCTAGTCAAGCAGAGACGTCAGCTTCTAGGGTGACGTCTACTTCTGGGGATTGTGCTTCACCTCAGGCAACTCCACCTTGTTCTTCTTCCCGTAAGAGACGAAATTCACCACCTAACGCATCACTTCCCCCATCCTTCCGCAACTGTCAGGATTCACCAGTGTCACCTCTCGCTGATGATCCTGCTGATCCAGTGCCAACTCCGGAGGGTGAGGTTGCTGCAGATGCCGAACCAGAGGGTTTTAGAGGAGGTCCATATGGTTTTTCCTTACGTCCTATGTATCCAGACCATTCTAATAGACATATATGGGACGAAGAGGTACCTTTAGTTAGATTTTTGATTTTTTATGCGTTAATTTAATGGCTGACATTGATTATCACTGACATTGATAATTTCTGGATAGTTTAAGGAGCATGATCCCCAGAAGTTTCTTAACCATGGGAGGAAGATTGTTGGCTTGCCTTAGCCGAATGAAGATTGGTTTCAAACGGTTCTGTCCTTATCTGGCTTGAATGACCTATGCATGATCGATTACACTCTGGTCAACCATGAGATGTTTAATGCATTCGTGGAGAGATGACACTCTGAGACCTCTTTGTTTCATCTCCCGCATGGTGAGATGTCTATCACATTGGACGATGTCTCTTGTTCGTTACATATCTACTGGTGGTAATATTTCTTGTCCTTGAATGAGTTTTTGTCATTTTCATTTCATATTTGCAAAATCATTGTTGATAACTCTTGATTTTTGAATGATTTTTTATTTTAATGTCAGGCTTAGATCCTCCAACACTTCCCGCGCATTGCTGGCTGGGAAAGTGTGGATGAGCACACTAAGAATATGTCGTGTGCCTGTGCTTTTATCCCGCTAAAAGGGAATACGGTGGTCGAGCCTTTCAGAGTCTATCTTAACCATTTGGTTGTTAAGGATATGCACTTCAACAACTACATGGATTAACTTCAAACGCAGCCATTTGGCGAGATAATGTTATACACCGAATAGTCAGCCCACGGATCGCGTATCATTGTTCCTCATTTTCCCGAGCGAGTCATGCGACCGTTCGAATATACCTAGACCATCCCTAGACACCCTGATGTCTATGCTCCTCCTGCCTTGTCTCGTAGACAAATTGGCAAGATGTTTGTTGATTATAAGAGTCATCTGGTACTGGAGAAGGAACAAACTACCATAACACCGAACGAATGGAGTTACGTCATAGGGTACATCACTTGGTTCTTACGGGTGTCACATTCGTACATAGTGCAGATTGATCCAGAAGATTTGTCGAGACCAGCTCACCAGGAGATACTAGTTGATGAGCAAGCTCAGCTAGATCATACCGATGATGTCTTGCTTAGGTGTCATCGCATAGAGAAGATTGTGCGGGCAGACATTGACGAGGGTATGTTCCTTGATGTGTCTACTATAAGACGAGTTCTGGATGCCATCATGGCGGAGGCACATGGGGAACTGTTGTATTGGAGACGTCGTCGGAGGACCGAGGGGATTGATGGCCAATGAGTCAGAAGAGGTAGGGAAGATGTTATCAGGCACACACAAAAGTTGTCTGTTACTATTTTGCTGTAGTACTATACTCTCTACTTTATTTTTACGTGTTATACGATAGACTTAGATCTAGAGAGGGTGAATAGATCACAAATAAAAAATAAAACTTTTGGCAAAAATTATTTTCAAAAGTTTTATGGCACAACAGAAACAACCCGAATTGAATCGTCTAACCGAACCTCATATCAAAAAAGTCGGATATGTGTAACATAAATCAATTAGGATCATAGTGAACACAAATTGTTCAACAACAATTAATTCACGAATCAATTAAATACAAATTTATTCGTAAAGCTTATTTCCAATGAATACAAATCAATTAAAATACTCAAAGATAATTTATCGAACACTTTGTGTGAGATCAATAACGATTAGAAATTCAATTTGTTTTGTTGATTTTAAAAGCCAATCACAATCAAAGTGATTTTAATTATATCAACAACAACACTTTAAAATATAATTGAAAAAAAATTTCCAATCAATTGATCAAACAACTATGAACTCAATAATTGGCAAAAACAACAATTAAAGAAATAGAGAGATAGACAGAGAGACATAAAGATTTGTTTAGGCAGTTCCCCAACAATCTCGCTATGGGTACGTCTACCCTCAATCCGAAATCAAATTGAGATACTTTAAATTAACCTTATCTTTACAAAAATGTTTATACAAGAGATAAAGAACTCTATCCCACAAACCATATGGTTTGTTGTTGATTCTACCACCTACAAACCCTTGATCAAAGTCTGATCAAGTCTCCAACAATGCTGCTAGAATCCACCTGTTCTTGACTACTTGCTTGCAAGACCTCCCCGTCTTCAAGGTTTTTGCTCGGTCGGATTAATTCCTAGCATGCACTTGTTGAATCCAAGATTCCTGAACACGATTCACTGTCTCGCGCTACTCCCTTTCAAGGAACCGTCTTGTCCCAAGGCCTTCACTTGGTCAAACTCGTGTTTACGTGATCTTGTCCAAAACCTTCAAATCCTAATGATCTTAAAGAAAAACCCCAACTTGGTTTTTTTATTTGAAACACACAAAGATCCCAAGCCAATATTTTTAGTTACACCAACCTAATTGAACATTATCAACCTTAGTTTAGATGGTCACCCAATCAAAAAATGATTATAAGTAGTTTGATTATGTGTATGAATAGAAGAAAGGTTAAGGATAATGGGAAAGCTTTGTAATTCTAGTTTCGTTTAGGTTTTACACTAGTACCTTGCTAGAATATAGTGCATGTATGAGTATATATAGGTATGGGAAATAATGGGCAAAACGAATGCAATTTGATGGAAAAAAATATGAAATTTTTTAGATGGGATATCGTGTGTGTCAGCCTATCAAGGTACTCAGGCTGACTTATGAAGGTTTCAGGTTAGCCTGTGAAGGTATCGTGTTGTTCATGCGTCGACCTAAGTGAAGCGGCCTCTGGGCAATGGCTACAAGCTTTAATATTGATCAATGGAAGTCGACCTAAGATTCTATGTATCGACCTATACTAAAGCTGAAGCTTGTATAGGTCGATCTACTTACGCATGTGTCAGCCTAAAATGCTTTGACCACACAAACTTATTTTTCAATGCATTTTTCACAAAAACCAGGTTTGTAATGCATATATGACGTAGGCTTCTTTTACAAACCATTTTAATGCTTCATAATACTAAGATGCTCATCTAGAATGAGAGGATACTGTCCAATATACATAACGCTACACTATCCTAGTTTTGACATCACTCAAAATTCAAAAGTACACACACATTACGGATTTATTATATTTTGGATCTCGATTGTATGATATTTTCTACATAGATTGCTATATCATTTTCGAAACATCCAATATTAGTGTTTTATCATTTTGTACGTCTATTTTTTTATTCTAGATCATGCTTTATACTTCATCTGAAAATAAATACAAACCTTATAACAAAAAATACATGTTCTGATACACTTCAGAGACGTATCTTCAGAATATTATCGGAGATTCATCTCTAGAACAATTCAAATGTAAATGGCTTTTGAGTGACTTGTTTTGAATGTTTATAATTGTTCCGTAGATATATCTCAGAAATATTTTAACGTTTATTCAGAAATAGGTGCGTCTGGAGATGTATCTCCGAAATCAGGGAGCATATGTGGAAATTCACATGGTGCATTATAAAAATCTAAGGTGCAATAAGAAATTATCTTTTTAGATTCACCATGAGCTTCTTCAACAACTATACAAAATTTAGAATCACTCATTTTTTCACGGATATGTTTTTTCATCCTACTTAAAAGAATGTGCAAGATTTCTTTTGATTTTTATGCAAAGTATACTTGCTATTAGATGAAGCATTTTCCAACACAACTTTTACAACTTCATCATTATAACACGCTAAGAGTTTTATCAATTGAAGAAAATTATCTTGGTTTAATGTTTCTTTACTTTCATTATGACCTCTAAGCTTGAAAAGTTAACCAACGAGCTGTGTTAAATGAAGTCTTGAGATATAGTCAATTCTTTATAATTTTGATCGAACTTTGAGCTTGAATAATGTTCGTAATGCACCTATCTTGATTCAACAAGTTTTGGCAAGCTTTCGTAGCATTGTTGTGTAAGTGAACAAGGATCATTCCCTATGTGTTTAAGAAAGGACAATGTTTTTCATTTCTAACTTTCTTCCAACCTTTAAAACCGTTAGAAATGAAGATATCTGAAATAGGACATCTATTTGGTCTTTTGCTAAAAAAATAACATGGCAAGCAATAAGCAACATCCTCTGAAGGTGAATATTCTAACCATAAAGGAAAAATATTAAACCAAACATGTTGAAATCGTCTTTGATGGTGTTCTTTACTAGGCAATAGATATTGCTATAAATGCGTTTGATATGAGTCTCATTTCAAATAAGCTCTTTGTATTTCATCTATTAGATTTAATTGATATTTCCACATTTAAGGAAGTTTTCCAGCATCACGTTTTAAATAATTCTCAATGTTATCTCGTCAAACTCTATTAACATTTTATTTAATTCTTGGATTCTATAAAATTCTTTGAGGTTCTAGCATATAAGTTATATTTTCTTCATTTCTTTCCTTTTGAAAAAAAATCGAATTTTTTACTCTTCATCATCAATTTGGTGCTATAAAAACAAAAGGAAAAAAAACTTTATTAATATTGTCAAACATTAATCAACGTTAAAAAATGAACTTTAAAACCATTGCTCTAACATTGACAAAAAAACACTTTAATTGACATCGTCAAACATTGCTCAACATCATTAACATTGCTTAAAGACACAATTTAACAAAATAAAACCTTGAGTACAAATTACGGATTATTGACATTAACATTGACAAAATAGAAGAAAAAAATTACAGATTAACAAACTCAAAAAATTCCAACCTATAATTGAAAACTCACATTGTTTATTGTTTAACATGAAATAATTTAGAACAAAAATTTATTTGTTACTCTTGCTCACATCAACAAACAGGGGTGGAAGCAATGGAAGAATCGGCGGCAGCAACTTTCGTGCGACATGGCATGGCGAAGGTGGCATGGACGGACGAATAAAACTAAAGTAGGCGGCGAGTGGAATGGTGACAAGAGATAGTCGTTAGAAATAAAAAAATAGAAAGGAAAAAATATATGCAGATAAAAAGAGAAGAAGAGTTAAGTTTGATGACAATGTTATAATTTATTAATTTAGATAAGGATGTTTTTGTATTTTAACATAAAAAATAATTATAAAAAATTTGGGGTGAACGTGCCTATGTATCAATGAAGTTCTGCCTCCGATGATTACGTGATTATAGTAGAGATTAATAAATTAACTAGTTTTTAGAGTTATAACACTAGGTTAATTTTATTTTGAAATCCATTTGAGATTTATAGTTAACATGTAATTTAAGGATAATTTCATTTTGAAATCAAGTTTTCCTTTCTATTTCAAAGGAATCCATTTAGAAAACTTTAGACCAAAATGACATAATGCTCTATTTTGCTTGCTTTTTGTAAGTTATAAAACTACCTAAAATGGCACTGAATTGCTTTGTTTTGCTTTCAAGATTCTGCTTGCTTTGGCTTTCAAGATTCTACTTGCTTTTGCTCAAAGTGGCTTCTAGTTGCTTTCAAAGGGTTTAAGTAGTGTGTTTAATATTTCATTGCTTTAGAAATGATGAGTAACTGTTTTAATAGAAACTATCCGTTATTGTTTAAATGATTTGATTGAGGACCATATGTTTAATAATTTTAAATGTTAATAATATTGTCTGTGTTATTTTTGGAAGCTATACAGCAGTTAAACATAAAACAATCAATGCGTTTTTTAAAAGATTTTTTTTAATAAAGATGAAAATTGTATAGCTTTAACATTGACACTATCTCTTTTTATATATTTTATTTTTATATATGTGTTTAATTTATTTTGTCTTTTATTTTAGCAATTAATATGTATTTGAATTTTATAAATTTTAATTATAATATTTTAGTTAATATGTGTCGCTTCCCATTATATTTTAGTTAAGATCTGCCACTTACCTTCAATTAAGTGCATTACATTATTTGAATGGTAGTAGAAATACTCTATTTTAAATAGAGTATTTTTTTTAACACTTCAATAATTTTTAATTTAGTTGAGTATTCATACTGTTAGACGAAGGGACTTATTTAGAGGGGATGAATAGATCTAAAATAACTTAACAAAAATTGTTTTAAAATTTTAACACTAAGGGAAATGAGCCGAATCGAATCGTCTAAATCAAAACGCTATCAAAAAGCTCGAATATTCGTATATGGAAATGAATTGACGATAATAATAAACAAATCAATCAATTGTGCTTTAAAGCAAAATCACTTGAATGCTATCTAACAAGTAAATATATTTTCAGTGATAAAATACACAAAAACGTAATTAAGACAAATTATCAAACACTTTATATAATCAATTTTGTTTAGAAATCTGTATGGTTTGGTTGATTTGCAAATCCAACCACAACCAAATAGATTGTGATCAATGCAACAAAAACCTTTTTCAAAGGTTATTAAAATATTTAACCAAACATATTTATCGTACAATTGATGAATTCAACAATTTACAAATGAAAAATAAGAGAGAGAGAGAGAGAGAGAGAGAGAGAGAGAGAGAGAGAGAGAGAGAGAGAGAGAGAGAGAGAGAGAGAGAGAGAGTACAAAAGTATTTTTTTAGGAAGTTCTCTAATCGGCCTAGCTATGGGTACTTTTGCACTCAATTTGAACTCGAATTGAGATAGTAAAATTTAACCTTACTTTGCAAAAATCATTTACAAGAAAAATTTAGCAATACAACCCTACAAATGTTGATTCTAACAATTTCTCTTCCCTTTATCTGAACTTGGTTAAGTCACCCAACAATATCAATTTGATTCAACGTCTCACGCTACTCCTTTGTAAGAACCTTCTGTTCTTCAAAGCCTTCATTCAATCAAATCTAAATTAAGAATTGTTGCAACTCAAGATTTACCAAAATAATTCACCATCTCACGCTACTCTTTTTCCAAAAAAATTCCGTTCTTCAAAACTTTCACTCGATCAGATCCAAATTCTATAATCTTGTCCAAAACCGTCAAATCCCCAATTGATATTAAAGGAAAACCCCAACTTGACTTTCTTGTTAAACCCTTAAATATTCTCAACCTAACGTACAATTCAACAACCTAAATTGGACGTTATTAACTCTAATTATATATGGCATCCAAACAAAAAATGATTGTGTAGTTTGTTTGTGTGTATGCATAGAATGAAGGTTGAAGATGAAGCGAACTCTTTGAAATCCCAATTTTGTTTGTGATTTTCTCAAAATCACTCAAAAAAATTATATATGTATGGTGTGTGTGTGTATGTATGTATGTATGTGTGTGTGTATATATATATATATATATATATATATATATATATATATATATATATATATATATATATATATATATATATATATATATATATATATATATATATATATATATATATATATATATATATATATATATATATATATATATATATATATATATATATATATATATATATATATATATATATATATATATATATATATATAAAAGCAAGTTAGAAGCAAAAGGAATGCTAGAGCTTTAGAAAATAATGTAAATATGTCTGTGTGTTTGTTTCTTTGTGAGTGTGTGCGCGCGCTTGTGTGTGTGTGTTTATATATGTGTGTGTGGTGAGCAAGTTAGAAGGAAAAGGAAGACAAGAGCTTTAGAAAATAATGGAAATGTGTGTGTGAGTGTATGCACGCGCGCGCACGTGTATGTTTGTGTGTGTGTGGTGAGCAAGTTAGCAATAAAAGAAATGCAAGAGGTTTAGAAAATAATGCAAACTTTCATGATTTTTAATGCGTGTGTCGACCTATGTAAATCATATGTCGACCTATTCGATGCACAGGTCGACCTGTATAGATCATGAGTCGACCTATGCAGTCAAGGCATCAAACAGAGGTTGCATGCTTAAAAAATGAGTTACATGTGTCAATGTGTAACTCGTATGTGTCAATACATAGAAAAACATTTCTACTATCTGTCGACTCATAACATGTATGTGTCGACACATAAACTTGTTTTTCATATAAAAACCAGTTTTTAATGCATGAACAATTTCTAACATTTTCTAAACTATTTCCAAAATGATGTTATGCTTTCTAATGCTAAGATGCACCTTTAGACTTAGAGGATAGCATCAAATATACATAAACGCTAAAGTACCCTAGTTTTGACATCATTCAAAACAATTCTAAAAGGAAGGGCGCTCACATACTCCCCTTTTTCAATAATGGTAAAGTGTGCGACGATGCATTTGATGTCTTCATGAAGGCTCCCCCTGACTGTGTGCATCATAGCTTGCATATTCTTCTACCCATTTGACAACATCAAAAAGAGATAAAGCAAGTCATTAGAAGTATCACATAGATACAACATATCATATATACCATATACCACATAGAGGCGTTTGAAAAGAAAGAGAGTGCACTCACATACACCACATACATGAAGTTACATAAATTAAAGGTAATACAAAATAAATAGAAAGGCAATATAAACAACATTGCAAAATAGAAAGGCAATATAAATAACACAAAAATGACAAGTTGAAATGGTTTAAGTGAAGAGAGGGAAATGATTTTCTCATATAAAGCTGCCAAGTGGCTGAAAACGTGTGTTTGATTAGGCAATACAACGTTAATTGGTCAATTACGAAAAATGGTATAATTTAGTGTAAATTAATATTGTAATAAAAGATAAAGTAATGAAAGTTTAGGCATGTTTAATTCTTAGTTAGATAGTTGAAACCTTTTAAATCAAGGCTTGAATATATCTTTTGATTTTTGTCTATCTCTTTTTCATATTCTTTTTTCTCAAAATTTTGAAACTGAAAAAGTCAATATTATCAGAGACCCACCAACTCCGATAAGATACGAACCCCGTACTAATGTACCTCAAACACTTCAAGAAGAATTAATGGAAAGGGATAGATTGCTGCAGCAATTGAAAATTCAATTGGAGAAGGCTCAACAATATATGAAGAAACAAGCTGATAAACATAGAATAGAGGTGACATTACAGGTGGGTGAATTTGTCTTGGAAAAACTTCATCCATATAGGCAACAATCTGTTACATTGAGAAAGAATCAGAAGTTGGGAATGAGATACTTTGGACCATTTGAGATCATCGCACGAGTAGGAGAGGTTTCCTATAAGCTCAAGCTACCAGAACATGCCAAAACCCATCCTGTTTTTCGCATATCTCAGCTAAAGCCATTCAAATGTGTGCCTCAGAATCAATACATGCCTTTACCGCTCACCATGTCGGAATATGGACCCATCATACAACCCAAAGAGGTATTACAAGCTCGTACCATAGTCAAGGGTAATCAGAAAATTCATCAGGTTCTAGTCCAATGGGATCAACTTACAGCAGCTGAAGCAACTTGGGAAGATGTTGATAACTTACAGAAGAAATTTCCCTCCTACAACCTTGAGGACAAGATTGTAATTAATAGGGATGGTATTGTAATGAGGCCAAATGATAGAAGAATTCTAGAAGCAGCAAGTGAATCAACAAATATGTTAAAAAGCCATAGAAGGTGGAGGAAAAGAATGATGTTGTCCTTAGTGGTGGGATGATACCATGTAAAGGAGAGAGAACGAGAAATCAGCACAACATGTGGAAGGAATTTGTGAAACCTTAAGGCCAACTATATATAGTACATTAGGGGAATATTATTAGGTCATGTGATTGGTGAAGTTGTCATTCTTCTCCCTCAAAACTCTCTTTTCACATTTGTTTGTAATTCTGATTTCTAATTGTTGATGAAAGCTTTCATAACAGAACTTCTTTCTCATTATCATTGCCATTGTTAGAACTTAGTTTTACTGTTACATTGAATATTATTTTGCAGAACTGTTACAAGCGTGCACTTACATACACCACATACACGAAGTTACACAAATTAAAGGTAACAGAAAATAAATAGAAAGGCAATATAAACAACATTCACTAGTACAAAAATATCTTTATAGTAGAGATTGTTAAGTCAGTTCACCTACCACCTGACTTAAGAAGTGATGCGGTGGCAATTTCGTAAATATTTATAACATTGTTATGTCTATTACATTTAGAACTGACTTTAAAAAAAATTAAAGAAACAAAATATAATTAGTATTAAAATTTTTAAGTCTCCTGTGTTCACTAACTGACTTAACAAACATATTTGTTAAGTCAGGTATTACTCACCTGACCTAAAAATTAAGAACAGAAGAGTCACGTCTCAGACATAGGTTTTTAACAAAAAAAAATAATATCAAAATCATATCTCAGAAGCAGCATCAACAGGTAGAACATGGCCATGGTCAACATCATGTTTCACACTTGAGAAACAACATCAAGCTTATACTCATCAAATTCGTTATCGTCTTACCCAGGTGCGTACGGGTTTTGAATCCAACTCGTTTTGTTTGGTTCGTTTTTCTTCTCTTCTTCGTTTCTGTTATGGTTTTTGTTCTCACTTCATCTCGCTTTCTATTTCAAGGCTTGCGTTTTGCTTTGATTTGATGATTTTGGGGTTTGGTTTGAGCGATTTGCGGTGAAGGATTTAGGGAAAGTTTGAGTTTGAAGAAGAGGAAGGAAGTTTATGAGGAACCAGTGCGTTAATGGGTTGTGTGATGGTTTAGGTTATCGTATTGAATAAAATTTGAAGGTTCAGGGGTCACGATTGGAGATTGGTGAAAGAGAAGATTTACGCCTCTCGACGCTGGTCTTACTTTCTCCGACGGAAATTCCACCTTCCGTATCAGCTCCCTCGGATTGTAAACCCCTCTTCCTTTTCCTCTTTCTCATTTTATTTTTCTTATTAAAAATACAATTTTTATCATTTTCACCTTTGGAATAAAATTTAACTGTTTTGAAGTTAATAAGAAAGGAAAGAAACTAAATGGGTTTGTATTTAGGTTTAAATTTAACTAACCCTTTTTTAGAAGGTGATGATTTTGAAAATTGTTTTGATTAGTATTTGTTCTTGGAATTGGTTACTTGATTTTCTTTATTTAACTTTTTTTTGGCATGTGTTCTTTGAATACAGTTTACATTATACAACAGTTGAGCTAGGAACACGTGGAGTGAAGTTCATGGTGGCACTTGATACAGGAAGTGGTATGGAGTCTGGTGATTTCAATGGTATGTTTTGCATCTTGCTATGGAGTCTGGTGATTTCAAAAGAGTACTGTAGTATAACAAGGTTTGTCTCTCTTTTATATTCATGTGCTTCAATGAACTTTTTATAGGAGCCTTTTATAAATCAAACTATCCGATTAACTTTGATGTATTTTCTTGTGATATTTTTCTTCTTATTAGAGAGGGAAATGAAATAGTTTGTAAGTTTAATTTAGTAGTATTATGTTCCGCTGTTGTGTTTTGATGCTGAACATTGTCATGTGAATGTTATATTGATGATGGAGAAAGCAACTGGTATTGTAGTTACAGCTACAAGATCTCCCATGCAGCTTATGATGGGACCTGCCGTTACTGCAACTGGTGATCAGGAGCTGGAAGGTAACACAACTACCTTCCTACGCACTGCCGAGACTTTCTTGCGTCTACTTCCCATTGGCCTTTGTGTTACAGCTCTTGTCCTGATGCTTAAAAACTCCGAAGAAAATGATAACGACTTTGTCTCCTACGCTGACCTTGGAGCTTTCAGGTATATAAATATTCTACTGAAAACATTTTACATGTGAGTATTTCGGTAACAAAATTGAGAGCATAATTATGATTTTTTATAAAGAGGACTAATTATGATTTTTATTTTTTGGCTATTTTGGAGCATAATCCAAATATCTGCCACTTTTCACCAACATTTATTCTCACTGAAAGAGACCATCAAAGCACAAAAGCAAATTGAGAGAGAGAAGAGAAAATGGAGAAAAAAGTTGTGGCTGTGTGTTACGTTGTGGGCTTCTTAGGGCTCTTATCAGCTGCAACTGCCTTTGCTGCTGAAGCAACAAGGATCAGGGTTTTTCTTTTTTTTCTTCTTACTTTCGTTTACTCGAAAAATTCACTCTTAATCTCTTGGATTGATCCACCACTTTTTCTTGTGGTTGATTTCACTGTTTTCTTGAAGATTTTAATTTACCTATAGTGTTTAGTACATTCTTTGTGTTGTTCATTAAGTTTTTTATTTCACTTGTTGAATCTTGTCTTTGATTTTATGTAATTTCTTGAATGTCCTTTTCTTTTTCCCAATTTTGGAATAGATAGGGTTTTACACCAGAACATAGAGTTAGATGTAAGGTTTTTTTTATCAATTTATAGTAATATGTTGTTAGAAAAATAGCTTATACTAGCTTTTAACATTTTAACTTATGATGTGCCAAAATTTGCCATGAATGGAACTGTTATGGTAGCTACTGCTAATACTGTGTAACTTCTTCAGGGTTATCAAATTCAGTTTATCTCGCCAAATCAGTGCATGTATCCTCGAAGTCCAGCTCTACCGCTTGGTTTAACTGCGGCGCTGTCTCTTATGATTTCTCAAATTCTCGTAAATCTTTCAACTGGATGCATTTGTTGCAGAAGAAATTTGCGAATCCCTGATGCCAGTTGGACGGTGGCACTAGCCTGCTTTGTTTTATCCTGGTAACTGTCAGCTTTGTTCTACTATTTCTTTTGCATTATAGCGTATATTTCTCCATGTTTATGAATTTATTTGTAATGTTCTGCTCTGTAAAAGAAATTATGCATAGGATTTGAAAACCCGAGTGTGGTGTTGTGTATAACATTAGAGTTATGCTAAGATTGTAAAATTTACTCCTTTTATATGCTATGGTTCTTTGTGATTATAATCTTTGTTCAAACAGGTTCACATATTTAATTGCATTTCTCCTGTTGCTAACCGGTGTTGTCCCCCGCCCTACTATATCTCGTGCTTGGACTTTCTTCTTCCTCGACCAGGTTTCATAATTAGTCCTCTTTATATTTTAAGATGTATTTCAGCATGCAGATGGCATTAGAAAGATTGAAATATTTTTATGTTCTCTTTCTTAGGCAGTAACATACATTGTTTTGAGCGCGGGAGCTTCGTCGATGAAGGTGGTGTTCCTGGCTGAGAATGGAGACAGTGCAACAGTATGGATTTCAGCTTGTGGTTCTTTTGGTCAGTTTTGTCATAAGGTCACAGCTTCGGTAGCTATCACGTTTGTAGGACGATACAAGTTGATGATGGAGAAAGCAACTGGTATTGTGGCAGATATCTGGTGAGACAGCTTCTTCGACTGTGAATGCAGGTTCTCTTGCTGACTTATCTAACCTAGCAAATGCAAGCCTTTATGGCTTTGAGGATTACCATGGAATAGACATAGGCATTGTTTGTGTCGTTCGGTTATGGTATGCTCCTGTCGGAGGAGAGCTTTCTATCGAGATCAAACTAAAAGAAAAAGACTCGTGCAAAAGTATTTGTTGCTGCGGTTTTGAGCACTATATATTTGAAAAATGGATCTCCCATGCAAAACTAAGTCCCCATCAAGTTTGTGTTAATGTGAAGGAGTTTGAAGGTTGAGTTACTTTGCCTTAGGATTTATTAGTAGAAAGTGGATTTTGGCTTTGATTTTAGGGTAATGTAGAATAATTAGCAGTATTTGTTAAACAAGGTGATGCTTGTCTGGCAGTTTGCCTATTCATAACACTATTATGGTATTATGCCATTATTTCTTATATTCAGTGAGTTCATCCTTAATTATTGTTACTGAGTATATGACCATAATGTATAATATAATGAATTTGAGATTGTAAAAACTGTGAATTTGGTTAATAAACCAAATTTAGCAATACTGGCTTTACATTGTTATGAACTTCCAACTTTCCAATCTTTAAAATATTTTGATTGTTAACCGATTCTTTAAAATATATATATATATATATATATATATATATATATATATATATATATATATATATATATATATATATATATATATATATATATATATATATATATATATATATATATATATATATATATATATATATATATATATATATATACTAAAAAAAGTGTTATTACAAAAAAAATCGACTTGTTAGGTCAGTTAAATATATCTGAAAGCCAAGACTTATTTAGTCGAGCACTGTTTAATTGGCTTAATAACATTTTCTTAAGTCAGGTCTAAATCCGACTTAAGAAGTCGAAACTTCTTATGTCAGCAATTTTTAGGTCAGGTTCAGAACCGTCTTAAGAAGTCATTTTTAACCGACTTAACAAGCATTTTTTCACTAGTGATTGCAAAATAGAAAGGCAATATAAATACCACAAAAATGACAAGTTGAAATAGTTTATGTGAAGAGAGAGAAATAATTTTCTCGTATAAAGTTGTCAAGTGGCGGAAAACGTGTGTTTGATTAGGCAATACAACTTTAATCGGTCAATTACGAAAAATGGTATAATTTAGTGTAAATTAATATTGTAATAAAAGATAAAATAATGAGAGCTTAGGCATCTTTAATTCTTAATTAGATAGTTGACACCTTTTAAATCAAGGCTTGAATATATTTTTTGATTTTTGTCTATCTCTTTTACATATTCTTCTTTCTCAAAATTCTGAAACTGAAAAAGTCAATATTGTAAAAGACATAAAACACTCTAGATCTCACAATATAAAAATAATCCCTCATAGAATAATGTAACACACATTTAAAAGAAAGAGAGTACTATTAAATAAAAAATAGCCACAAACTCCGTGCAGATAATCCGTGATGGTTGTGTTGGAAATTCACCTCACACCCTATGAAGAATTCCCTTCAATCTTGATCTCAAGATTGATGAACAAACCCACAATATGATAATGATGGTAATAACAAGTAATTATCAAGAACAACAAAAGAGAAGAAGAATAACAAACAAGAAAGAGAAGAATGAGAGAATAAGTATTTGGAGAGAATGTGTTACCCACAACTGTGGGATTTCTTATTGAACTTTCACTTGCTAACTGCAACTGTGAAATCTGTTCTGTTGTGATGTAGAATACAAAGCAAGGCACCCTATTTATAGTTTTAGGTTTACACTAGCCCAAAACATAAAAGGCCCAAAATATTCTAAATCAAATCTAATCATATGATATTAAATCTAATCATATGATATCAAATCTAATCATATGATATCTAATCATATCATATCAAATTAATCATATGATATCAAATCTAATCATATCAAATCACAATGAATTATATTTAACACACCACCTAATTCATTGTGTCTAAACTGCCTACATTCATCATGACCCTTAGTCTTCTTAAGGCTTCGACCTGCACTCCCTTCGTCATGATATCTGCAATCTGATTCTCAGTTCTGTAGTGTTCTAACTTCATCTTCCCTTCTGCTACCTGCTCTCGAAGATAATGGAACCTCATTTCGATGTGCTTTCTTTGACCATGAGCTATTGGATTCTTTGCCAAGTTGATAGCTGACATGATGTCTATCCTCATGGTATTGGATTCAGTCATTGCTTTCATCCACTTTGAATCTTTCAATGCTTCAGCTGCATTGACTGGTTCGACATCTGCGTAGAAAGCATAATGTACCAATTCACCCTCTTCATCGACTACATCATCTGATGTAATTACACATTCTTGCAACCTTGCAGGCATGTGTCTTGTTCGTCGAGGTCTGCTTGAACCTGCTTCATCTGCAACTGGTTCCTGTCGAACTTCTATTTCGACTTCAGTGGCTGGTTCTTCATAAGATATTCTCACTGAATCCTTCTTGGAATTCTCAGTCCAATCCCATTCTTTAAGCTCATCTATGATCACGTCCCTGCTGATCACTACCTGCTTATTCACCGGGTCGAACAGCTTGTACCCTCCTGTCGAATGATATCCTATCAAGATCATCTGATTTGACTTATCATCAAGTTTCCTTCTCAACTGATCTGGCACATGTCTATGTGCTATAGATCCAAACACCTTCAAGTGACTGAGACTATGCTTGACACCAGGCCAACATTCTTCTGGTGTGATTCCTTCAAGCTTCTTCGTCGGACATCTGTTCAATATATATGTTGCTGTCGAAACTGCTTCTCCCCATAATTCTTTAGGTAGATGCTTTCCATTCAACATACTTCTCACCATATTCATGATGGTTCTGTTCTTGCGTTATGCAATCCCATTTTGTTGTGGAGTGTAGGGTGGCACCACCTCATGTACAATCCCTTCTTTTACACATAGTGTATCGAACTCTTTCGACACATACTCTCCACCACCATCAGTCCTCAGAATTTTCAGCTTTCGACCACTCTGTCTTTCGACCATGGACTTGAATCTGGAAAATACCTCAATCACATCACTTTTCTTCTTGATGAGGTAAGTCCATAACTTTCGACTGTAATCATCTATAAATGTGACAAAGTATCTATGGATTGGACCACATACATCAGAGTATATGACTTCAAGTATTGCCTTCGACTTCCTTCCTGCATCCTTGCTGAAGCTATTCTTGTGTTGTTTCGACTGAACACACTCCTCACAGACTTCACTAGGAATGTCGATTTCTGGTAATCCTGAAACCATATTTCTTTTCTTCAGTTCTCTGATGTCATTAAAGTTGAGATGACCTAGTCGAAAATGCCATAACCACTCATCTCTGCTGGCTGCAGTTGCTAGACACTTATGCTCCATCACATTGAGTCCAATCTTGAAGGTCCTATTCTGAGACATTGGAGCCTTCAAGATTAATCTACCACCTGCGTCGAGAACTCTCATCATCTTGTCTTCGACAACTACCTTGTAGTTCTTTTCGACAAGCTGCCCTATACTGAGCAAGTTACTCTTCATGCCTGGTATGTACAACACATTGGAAATTGTTAACCTTTTGCCATCTTTCCTCATAATCAGAACATCACCAACACCTTCAGCTGCTAGAGTGTTGTCATTTGAAAACTTCACTGTGTTCTTCGACGAGGGCTTCATGTTGACAAACCAATCTTTCCTTCCAGTCATGTGTGATGAGCATCCTGAGTCCAAGTACCACTGATCTTGGAATCTTTCTTCATCTTTTGTTGTAACCATTAGCAACGTTTCTTCTTCTTCATGTTTCGCCAGCTTTGCATCAGTCTCTTGATTTCTCTTCCTTTATGGACAATCACTAGCATAATGACCATACTTCTGGCAATTGAAAAATTGAATGTGGCTTTTGTCTGTCTTTCGACCACCACCTCTTCTTGCAGCACCACCTCTTTGGTTGCCTTGGTTCCAAGGTTTCTTTTGATTCGACTGGTTTCCTCCTTTGTTGCCATTCCAGCTACCTTTGCCTTTTCTCTCCTTTTCCGTCTGTGCCTGCAAAGCCATATCTTTCGACTTTCCTGCAGCTCTCTCAGCCATCCTCTGTTCATGAGACTCAAGAGTCCCTTTAAGCTCTTCCTTCGTCAACACTGACAGATCTTTCGACTCTTCTATGGCAACTACCACGTGGTCGAACTTTGGAGCCAACGATCTCAAAATCTTTGAGACAACTGCTTTCATCGTCAACGCTTCTCCACATACTTTGATTTGATTCACCAACTTTGTAACTCTGGTGAAGAAATCTGTAATGCTTTCGTTGTCTTCCATCTGAAGCAACTCATAGGTTCTCTTGTGAGTTTATAACCTCACCTCTTTCACCTTCTTTGCACCTCCAAATGACTTTTCAAGAATCTCCCATGCTTCTTTTACTGAATCAACATCACTAACCTTTTCAAAGTTATCAGGATCAACACACTGATGAATTATAAAGAGTGCTTTATAATCCTTCTTCTTCAATTCTTTGTGCGCAGCCTTTTCCGCCTCTGTTGCATTCTCCACAAGCGGTGTCACTCCGTCCTTCACAAGATCCGATAGATCTTGATAACAGAAAATCACTTTAACCTGCTTGCACCAATTCTCATAATTGTCTTTCTTGAGAATTGGCAGGGTCGCCGAAAAATTTCCGTTCGGATAGTTTAGCGCCATCACTATCTTCCTTCCTTGAATATCTTAACCGGAGCTCTAGATACCAGATGTTGGAAATTCACCTCACACCCTATGAAGAATTCCCTTCAATCTTGATCTCAAGATTGATGAACAAACCCACAATATGATAATGATGGTAATAACAAGTAATTATCAAGAAAAACAAAAGAGAAGAAGAATAACAAACAAGAAAGAGAAGAATGAGAGAATAAGTATTTGGAGAGAATGTGTTACCCACAACTGTGAGATTTCTTATTGAACTTTCACTTGCTAACTGCAACTGTGAAATCTGTTCTGTTGTGATGTAGAATACAAAGCAAGGCACCTTATTTATAGTTTTAGGTTTACACTAGCCTAAAACATAAAAGGCCTAAAATATTCTAAATCAAATCTAATCATATGATATTAAATCTAATCATATGATATCAAATCTAATCATATGATATCTAATCATATCATATCAAATTAATCATATGATATCAAATCTAATCATATGATATCAAATCTAATCATATCAAATCACAATGAATTATATTTAACAGGTTGAATCATGTCAGAGGAGTACTAATAAAAAAAGAACTCGTTTTGACTGCTTCAGACTTAAGAGTTTGTATCTTGTCCTTCAATTGTTTCTCACTCTAACTTATATATAAAACTTTATACTATTATAAAAGACTAAAGTTTTAAAATAAAATTTTATATTATTATGAAAATTGGCAATAAAAAAATATCGAATGTTGTGTTGATTTTTACCGTCGCGAATGTGTGTGATTGATGTGTTATTGTGCAAAATACTTTTGTTATATAACGTATAGCTTGTGCATGTTGTGATATGATATGATGTGGGTAGCCGTATGGCGTGAATCCTAGATGGTGGAATCGATTATGAAATATAGTCTTTTGACAAATATATGCATATTGTTTGTATGTGAAGAATGCATGAGAACATATTGTGAATATGTGTGCATTGTTTGATAAATGTGGTAATGATATTGAAGTGTAAATGCATATTGATTGTATGCGATATTGTGAATGCATGAGAACATATTGTGAATATGTGTGCATTGTTTGAAAAGGTAATAAGGTTGAATTATGAATGCATATTTGTTGTATCCGATTATTGTGAATTAATGTATGGGAGCATATTGTAAGGTATGCGTGCATTGTTTGACAAATATGTTGATGAAAAGTATGAATACTTGATTATATGATATGTTGTGTGTGCAATCTTGTTTAATTCTTGAAGGGAGGAATTATGTGAATGCATGGGATTAAGACGTGTGATCGGTCTTAAGTGCATTTTGTTGTTGATTGCATATGCATCATTTAGTCAAGAGGCAATGTTTGCTAGTTTCGTGGAGACTAGTGGCTTGTCCCAAACCTAGAAGGGTGGATTTGAAAGCTTAGGGAACGGGCTTTTGTTGTTATCGGTCTAGAAGGGTGGACCCGGTTTAAGTGTAAAAACCGAAAAATGATAACAAGTGTTGGTACCACATGGCATGAGTTGCATTAAGTTGCATTGAGTCTCATGGAATGAATATATGATTGTTGTATGAAGTTATGCATAGGTGTATGTACATGACTTGTGTAATTGTGAACTATGGATATGTTTGATGATTGTCCATATTTGCTTATATATATATATATATATATATATATATATATATATATATATATATATATATATATATATATATATATATATATATATATATATATATATATATATATATATATATATATATATATATATATATATATATATATATATATATATATGCTTTGTGAAGTATATGATGAGTTATGATAAAGTATGGTGAAAATGGTGGAATATGCGTATGTGCATCACTTGTGTAATTGAGAGTTGTGAATATGTGATCATTGTATGAAAGTATGCTTATGAACATGAATTGTTGATTTGAGAATTGTGAATGTGTAATTGTGAATTAGTGAGTAAACATAATATGTGTATGTTCATGTGGAATGTTGAGATTTATGGATACGTGCATGATAAATATGCTTGGTGATTATCGATATTTGATTATATATAGGTTGTATTGTACATGATGAGTTATAATGAATTGTGGTGAGAAATGTGGAATATATGTATTTTGTGCTTGTGTATTTGTGTATATATATAATTATATGCATTGTTATTATGATAATATTTCTCACCCTTCTGCTGGAATGATGTCCTACATGAGATCGTGCAGGTATCAAGGAGTAGTATTGCTCGTAGTTACGAGGTCGCTTTTGGTGTAGCCGTTTAGTGATTTAATTATGTTGGGTCGGGTCATGCTCTGGTCATGTAACACTGGGATCGCTTGGGTTGTGTTTAAGATATACATTATGTACTCTATAAACGTGTTTATATCCATTGGAATATTATGATGTTGGCCTTAGTGCCTAAGTGATGTTGTTTTATGTGATAAAAACAAATGTTTCTTTTATGAAAATTGTGGTATAATTGAATCTGCTGCTACATGCAAAGTGAAGTTTTGTAAAGCATAATTTTATATTGAAATAGTAATGAGCATGACAGGTGGTTTTGATATTTTGAAAGTTATGTGTAATGCCCTTTTGTAAATGCATGGAAATTTACTCTGATTATTCATATATTATCCATGGGGTTTAGAAGGGTGTTACAGGCACAATTAACGATTTTCTAGCATACGGAAATCTATCAGGGTATAACACTAAAGGTCAATGTGTGTGTCCTATCTGTGAAGAAAATACAGATTGAACGCGATTGGAATTTGGTCAGAAGAATGTATTTCTTGGTCATCGTAGATTCTTAAATTCTAATTATCACTACCATGGGTGGAGAAAAGCATTCAATGGAAATTCAGAACAACGTTGAGCTCCACCTACATTGACCGACGAACAAATTTTTGAAAAGGTGAAAGATGTGAGTACTAAGTTTGGCAAGCCTTTTGCTCATACGATTGTCACGCGTGGGTGGAAGAAAATGTCAATTTTGTTTGAGTTGCCGTATTGGAAGTTGTTGTATGTAAGACATTTTCTTGATGTTATGTATATTGAAAAAAATGTATTTGAAAATGTTAGTGGTACGTTACTCAATATACAAGGAAAGTCTAAGGATGACCTTAAAGCAAGAAAGGACTTGGTAGAAATGGGAATAAGAAATGAATTAAGACCCTTGAAGAAAGGAAATCAAACATATCTACCACCTGCTGCTTATACTTTATCTAGAAAGGAGAAAAAGATATTATGTAAGTTTCTGAGTGAAGTTAAAGTTCCAGAAGGATACTCTTCAGATATTAGAAGACTTGTTTCTATGAAAGACCTCAAGTTAAAGAGTTTAAAGACACATGATTGCCATGTTATAATGGAAAACTTTCTACTAATATGTATACATTCTATTTTGCCAGAAAAAGTGAGAAGCGCAATAACTAAATTGTGTTTTTTCTTCAGGTCAATTTGTAGTAAGGTGATTGATCCTGCGATCTTACCAACATTGCAAAAAGAAATAGTTATTACTTTGTGTGAGTTTGAAATGTATTTTTCTCCATCATTTTTTGACATAATGGTACATCTAGTTGTTCATCTTGTGAAAGAGACACAACTATGTGGACCAACTTATATGAGATGGATATACCTTGTTGAACGTTATATGAAAATATTGAAAGGGTATGTGAAAAACCGAAGTCGACCAGAGGGTTGTATTGTTGAATGATACATTGTTGAAGAAGCGATTAAGTTTTGTACTAAATATTTGTCCAATGTTCAATCCATTGGCCTCCTAAAATCTCATGTTTTTGAAAAAATAGTAGGAAAACAGTTAATTGGAAATAAAGTTGTGACAGTTTCAAGGGATGAATGAGAGCAAGTGCATTTGTATGTTCTGCACAACGACATTGAGGTTGTGCTGTATGTTGAAATGCACAAGGACGTTCTCCGAGGTTTAAATTTGAATAGAAATGAAAATTGGATAGTACGTGAGCACAATCGAAGTTTTATAACATGGTTCAAGGATCATATTTTTTTCAAAGTTTTATTCTGATCCCGCTTCAATAACAGAAAGGTTGAGATGTTTAGCATATGGTCCAAGTTTGCATGTGTTTTCTTATAGCGCATACGCAATTAATGGATACACATTTTATACCAAAGAACAAGATGATAAAAGTACAATGCAAAATAGTGGTGTCACCATGCTTGCCGAAGCAATGCACATTTCAAGTGTGAAGGACTTAAACCCCAAATATGCAAATCTGTCGTATTTTGGGGTTATCGAGCGCATTTGGGTGTTTGATTATGAGAATTTTCATATTCCTATCTTTGGATGCAAGTGGTTGAAAATAATAGTGGCATACGAATGGATAACTCAGGATTTTTGCAAGTGGATCTTAATAAGGTGGGGTACAAAGATGAGCTTTTTATTCTAGCCACGCAAGCTAAACAAGTGTTCTATGTCACTGATCTGACAAGTACGAAATGGTCTATAGCTCTTTTTTCCAACAAAGTAATCGATGATAACATTGGAGACAAGAGTGATGTTGATGTTGAGAAGGAGTCTTATATTATAGATGATCCAGATGAGAATATTAGAGCGGACGACTCATATATTAGAAATGATCATAACGAGGGAATTTGGATCAATCCATCCGTCCGTGTTGTTAAGAGACAAATAAAGCACGTTCCAACGAAGAAAAGAAAGAGATGTTAGTGACAAAGGTAATTGTAAAATTACATATTGTCTCATTCAATAAAATTACATATTTATATCATGTAATAAAATTACATATTATGTCATTCAATAAAATTATATATATTTTCTTATTTATATATATTAATTTCTTATGTATATATTTCTTTGTCATTCATTTCCTTATTTGGTTTTTCTAAATTACAGGTATTATGGCCACCAACGAGGAAAAATCACATGATGGAAACGAAACAACAAAAGACGTGGAAGACGATATTAAAAGAGGAATAACGATTATGAAAAAAATCATTTGTGCGAGAGATAAAGGTGTAAAGTATGATGTGCATTGAAATGAAAGAGATCAATTAATTGACCCTAATGATTATGGCCAAAATGTTGAATTACAATGTATATATAAGGGCAAAGTGTTGAATTACAATGTATATATAAGGGCAAAGTCTTGAATTACAATGTTTATATAAGGCCAAAGTGTTGAATTAAATGCCTGAATTATAAGCCGGTCTATCGAAAAAAGTATAAAAAAAAGTGATTATTTAAAAAAAAAATTTAAATCATGAAGAATAGACGGAGCTTTTAATTAAAAACGCTGCTAAATGAGGCATAGAGAGCGCTCAAAAAAGCGCTGCTATAGGAGGGGAAAGGGGGGACTAAGCAGCGCTTCTGAAAAGCGCTGTTAAAGAGGGGGGAGGGGAAAAAGGCAGCGCTTTTCAAAAGCGCTGCTAAAGGAGGCCTATAGCAGCACTTTTTCCATAAAAAAACGCTGTCTTTACCTTTAGCAGCGCCACTTTAGGCTGCGCTTTTAGTGTAAATTAATATTGTAATAAAAGATAAAGTAATGAGAGCTTAGGCATCTTTAATTCTTAGTTAGATAGTTGACACCTTTTAAATCAAGGCTTGAATATATTTTTTTGATTTTTGTCTATCTCTTTTACATATTCTTCTTTCTCAAAATTCTGAAACTGAAAAAGTCAATATTGTAAAAGACATAAAACACTCTAGACCTCACAATATAAAAATAACCCCTCGTAGAATAATGTAACACACATTTAAAAGAAAGAGAGTACTATTAAATAAAAAATAACCACAAACTTCGTGCAGATAATCCGTGATGGTTGGATCATGTCAGAGGAGTACTAATAAAAAAAGAACTCGTTTTGGCTGCTTCGGACCTAAGAGTTTGCATCTTTGTCATTCAATTGTTTCTCACTCTAACTTATATATAAAACTTTATACTATTATAAAAGACTAAAGTTTTAAAATAAAATTTTATATTATTATAAAAATTGGCAATAAAAAAATATCAATAAATGTTGATAGTGGTATAATTTTTTATAAAAAATAAAATTATTCAATTCATGTTGTAACTATCATTTTTTAAAATAGTATCGCAACATGTTTCCGCGAAGCAAGAGTTTTGTAAAACGTGCTCTTCATCTAACATTATAAAGACATTAGCATCCAAATTTGCAGTAGTTGAATTTCAACATCGAACAAACTTAGGAATCTATAAATATTAAAGTTAAGGATCCATCAATATCATATATTCCATTCATCTTGTTTCTCTCTCTGCTTCATCCTTCAATGGCTGCGATCACTTCCTACCTCCCCAATGTCAAATCCATTTCATTCAATCACCGCCGTTCCGACTTACAACTCAAGCCCACGGCTGTCAGTATGATAATCTCCCGTATGCTTAAAGGACCTATGCATGATCGATTACACTCTGGTCAACCACAAGATGTTTAATGCATTCGTGGAGAGATGACACTCTGTTACCTCTTCGTTTCATCTCCCGTATGGTGATATGTTTGTCACATTGGACGATGTCTCGTGTTTGTTACATATCTACTGGTCGTAATATTTCTTGATCCTTGAATATTTTTTGTTATTTTCATTTCATATTTGCAAAACCACTGCTGATAATTCTTAATTTTTGAATGATTTTTTATTTTAATTTCATGCTTAGATCCTCCAACACTTCTCGTGCATTGGTGGCTGGGAAAGTATGGATGAATGCACTGAGAATATATCGTGTGCCTGTGCTTTTATCCCTCTCAAAGGGAACCCGACAGTCGCGCCTTTCAGAGTCTATCTTAACCATTTGGATGTTAAGGATATGCACTTCAACAACTACGTGGATCACCGTCAAACGTATCCATTTGACGAGATAATGCTATACACCAAATGGTTAGCCCATGGATCACGTATCATTGTTCCTCATCTTCCTGAGCGAGTCATGCGGCAATTCGGATACACCTAGACCATCCCTAGACACCCTGATATCTATGATCCTCTTACCTTATCTCGTAGACAAATTGGCGAGATTTTTGTTGATTATGAGAGTCGTCTGGTACTAGAGAAGGTACAGACTACCATAGCACCGAACGAATGAAGTTACGTCGTGGGGTACATCACGTGGTTCTTGCGGGTGTTGCATTCGTACATGGTGCAGATTGATCCAGAAGATCTGTCGAGACCAGCTCACTAGGAGATACTAAAGGATGAGCAGGCTCAGCTAGATCATATCGATGATGTCTTGCTTAGGTGTCATCACATAGAGAAGATTGTGCGGGCAAACATTGACGGAGGCACAAGGGGCACTTGTATTGGAGACATCGCCGGAGGACCGAGGGGATTGATGGCCGATGAGGCAGAGAATGTAGAGGAGATGTTGTCAGGTACACACAAAAGTTGTTTGTTATTATTTTGTTGTAGTACTATACTCTATACTTTATTTTTACGTGTTACACGATAGACTTAGATCTAGAGAGGGTGAATAGATCACAAATAAAAAATAAAACTTTTGACAAAAATTCTTTTCAAAAGTCTTATGGCACAACAGAAACAACTCGAATCGAATCGTCTAACCGAACCTAATATCAAAAAGCTCGGATATGTGTAACATAAACCAAATAGGATGATAGTGAACACAAATTGTTCAACAACAATTAATTCACAAATAAATTAAATACAAAGCTATTCGTAAAGCTTATTTCTAACGAACACAAATCAATTAAAATACTCAAAGACAATTTATCGAACACTTTGTGTGCGATCGATAACGATTAGAAACTCAATTTGTTTTGTTGATTTTAAAAGCCAATCACAATCAAAGTGATTTTGATTATATCAACAACAACACTTTAAAATATAATTTTAAAAAAATTCCGATCAATTGATCAAACAACTATGAACTCAATAATTTGTAAAAACAACAATTAAAGAAATAGAGAGATAGGCAGAGAGACACAAAGATTTGTTTAGGCAGTTCCCCAACCAATCTCGCTATGGGTACGTCTACTCTCAATCCTAAATCAAATTGAGATACTTTCAATTAACTTTATCTTTGCAAAAATGTTTATACAAGAGATAAAGAACTCTAACCCCACAAACCATATAGTTTGTTGTTGATTCTACCACCTACAAACCCTTGATCAAAGTTTGATCAAGTCTCCAATAATGCTGCTAGAATCCACCTGTTTTTGACTACTTGCTTGCCTGACCTCCCCATCTTCAAGGTTTTTGCTCGGTCGGCACGCACTTATTGAATCCAAGATTCCCAAACACAATTCACCGTCTCACACTACTCCCTTTCAAGGAATCATCTTGTCCCAAGGCTTTCACTTGGTCAAACTCGTGTTTGCGTGATCTTGTATAAAATCTTCAAATCCTAATGATCTTGAAGAAAAAACCCAACTTGGTTTTCTTATTAGAAATACACAAAGATCCCGAGCCAATATTTTCAGTTACATCAACCTAATTGGACGTTATCAACCTTAGTTTAGATGGTCACCCAATCAAAAAATGATTGATCAGTAAATCTTTATACACATTCTTCCATTGTTTTACTTAGGCATTCCTACAGTTTATTTGAGTATTTTTACTATTTTAATATGTTTTCATATTTAAGTTTGTTTTTACCTTTATTCTATTTTTGCAGCTTATTTTTAACATTAACAGTTATTTGATATTTGTCCACTGTTTGGATCATAACTGGAGCTTAAAGAACCGGATTAACGCGTTCTAATAGGCTTTGAAAAGATAAGACATAGAGCTACAACTTTCATGTTTTAGGAAGAAGCTGATTCAGATTGTAGAAGGCTCGAAAAATTTGTTAAATTCAGGACCCGAATTCTGCCATAAGGAATACTTAGTTTTGGGCCGAGTTTTTTATGTTTTTCGACCCAGTTGGGTTAGAACCGAATTTTTTGATGCTTCACTATACCTAGTAGCAGCCGTGCTACTGTGAACAACCTTTTTTCACAAATTTTACTTTTTCCTTTTTATGATTGTAATGGAGAACTAATTCCCAAGGCAAATCCTACTACTTACGGGTTCCATCACTTTGAGGTTATTCTAATATCAATTTAATTCAATTTCTGTTCAATTCTTTTCTATGAAGTCATTTGCTTAATTTGATTGCAATCGTTTACTTAATTCGATTGTGTTCGTAGGATAGAATTGATTAAATTCATTTGTATGTATGTTCCTAAATTTAATTGCGTGTTATCGTTTGCTTAATTCGTTAACTCGTCATATTCTTAACGATTTGCTTAATTCGGTAAACAGGAACATAATTCATTTGATTTTGATAAGCGCTTATCTAATTAATCTGATAATCAAATGGAATCGAAGCCGCTTAGGGATTGGTGTTATAATAGCTGATGATAAGTCGGAACCAGAATCAATAGGATTAGCCGTTTTAGATTATTTGATAATCACTTTTTCTCTTATTTTATAAATCAGAACTTAAAACCCCCATAAACCTTTTCTTTAGTTGGTTGAAATAATACAAGAATCCTTGTGAGAACGATACTCGAGTTGTCGTTACCGCTAATTATTTTCTTAAAATTACTCGTTTTTTATTCGTGCACGACAACAAATCAAATTGGCACCGAGTTACTGTCTGATTTAGTTAATGATACTTATCCTGAGTTGTTATCTGATTTTCCATCTTTATTAGATTATGATGATACTTACTCTTGCGATTTATGTACTGAGATTAATATTGTCTTACAGGGTGATGCTTTTCATGATGTCGTTTATGCATCTGAAGCTCTTGATATCCCTACTGCCCCGATCATACTATCCATTGAACAACCTCCTTCCTTAGAGATTAAAACAATTTCTGATAATATGAAGTATGCTTATTTAGAGAGGGATGAAAAGCTTCCAATTATAATTTCTTCTAACCTTGATTTTGATCAAGAAAATAAGCTTTTGCAGGTTTTGAAGAAACATAAGAAGGGAATTGGATGGACCTCGATGAAAGATGGAAGAAAATTAGTGAGGTAGCCCTTTAATCCTCTGATTTTTGATGTTATGAAAAAAGAGATCACATTCACGTGCCAATGCGATACTTTTACTTATCGAAGATTCTTATTTAATCCTGGAATAAAAGACGAAGGCACTAATACAAATTTTAAGGGCGATTGATGCTACCCAAAGTTACTCCCCACTTTGGAAGAGGAGACTGCAGGAAATCTCTCTTTGGGAAAGGTTGCTTTTGTAATCACCTATCTACCTTGACTACCCGGGTGTGTTCTTTCCTTTCTCTCACTCTTATTTAATAGTTATGTCCTTTCATTGAGGATAATGCATATTTTAAGTGTGGGGGAGGGAACCATTGCTTTATTTTAAATTTTCTTTTGTTTTGGTTTTGTTTTTAAATTTAAAAAAAAATTGTTTTACTTAGAAACACAATGCATCTTTTGAAATTTTTAGACTATAGATTAATTTGAGGTTAAATTGTAGAGACTTGGGAAAAATTCATAAGATCGGTGCCGTTTTAACACCTTAAGTCTCCCGAATATGGAAATCAATTTAAATACTTGTTATGACATAACCTTGAGTTCTCATCCTTTAATACCTTTTAAGTAGTTTACCTAGCAGTCAGCACCATCTAGAAATCACACACTAAGTAATTAAGCTGATACAAATAAGTGAATGATCTCATGCTTAATAAGAAGTCTAAGTAGGAATCCGCCTTTTAAGTTAGGTGACCCTCACCCGGTCACTTAGGCTAACAGTTGTGAAACCTTAAAAAAAAAAGTGGTTAATTTTGAGTTGTTGAAAATATATGGATCATAGTCACTAGCAAACTTATTTACCATGTGTGTAAATAGATAAAGGACTTAATGTGATTGCATTAGAATGAAAGAGAGCAAAAAGGAGGATGAGTAAGTTAGGCTTAAACATAATAACATGATTTGAATTGGTTTATATAGGAGGGAGCTTTATGACCGCACAATTGCAGATTTGTGTTCTTACGATACCCTCAGTGTGCAAAATTTGTACCTATCGATGCAATCTTGATCGAAGAAGAGTTTACAGCCTAGAATGAGTATCTAAATGCTATTGTTCATACGATACCCTTAGTGTGCAAAATTAGTACCTATTGATGCAATCTTGATCGAAGAAGAGTTTACAGCCTAGAATCAATACATCTTTATACACATTCTTCTATTGTTATACTTAGGCATTTCTACAATTTATTTGAGTATTTTTACTATTTTAATGTGTTTTCATATTTAAGTTTGTTTTTACCTTTATTTTATTTTTGCAACTTATTTTCAGCATTAACAGTTATTTGATATATGTCCACTGTTCGAATCATAACTGGAGCTTCGAGAACTGGATTTATATGTTCTAATAGGCTTTGGAAAGCTAAGACATAGAGCTACAACTTTCATGTTTTAGGAAAAAGCTGATTCAGAATGTAGAAGGCTTGAAAAATTAGTTGAAGCCAGGACCCAGATTCTGCCATGAGGAATATTTAGTTTTGGGCCGGATTTTTTTTTATGTTTTTCGATCCAGTTGGGTTATAACTGGATTTTGTGATGCTTCACTATACCTAGTAGCAGTCGTGCTACTGTGAACAATCTTTTTTTCACAAATTTTACTTTTTTCCTTTTTACGATTGTAATGGAGAACTAATTCCCAAGGCAAATCCTACTACTTACGGGTTCCATCACTTTGAGGTTATTCTAATATCAATTTAATTCGATTTATGTTCAATTATTTTCTATGAAGTCATTTGCTTAATTTGATTGCAATTGTTTGCTTAATTAGATTGAGTTCATAGGATATAATTGATTAAATTTGATTGTATGCATGTTCCTAAATTTAATTGTATGTTATCGTTTGCTTAATTCGTTAACTCGTTGTATTCTTAACCGTTTGCTTAATTCGGTAAACAGGAATATAATTCATTTGATTTTGATAAGCGCTTGTCTAATTGATCTGATAGTCAAATAAAATCGAAGCCACTTAGGGATTGGTGTTATAATAGCCGATGATAAGTTGGTACCCGAATCAGTAGGATTAGCCGTTTTAAATTATTTAATAATCACTTTTTTTAATCACTTTTTCTCTTATTTTATAAATCAAAACTTAAAACCCCCATAAAAATTTTCTTTAGTTGGTTGAAATAATACCAGAATCCTTGTGAGAATGATACTCGAGTTTTCGTTACCGCTAACTATTTTCTTAAAATTACTCGTTTTTGATCCGTGTGCGACAATGAGTCAATGATTATAAGTAGTTTGATTATGTGTATGCATAGAAGAAAGGTCAAGGATCATTTTCGACACATCCAGTATTAGTCTTTTATTATTTTTTACGTCTATTTTTTTATTCTAGATTATGCTTTATACTTCATTTGAAAATAAATACACAACTTATAACAAAAAACACATGTTCTGATACACTTCAGAGACATATCTTTAGAATATTATCGGAGATGCATCTCCGGAACAATTCAAATGTAAATGACTTCTGAGTGACTTGTTTTAAATGTTTAAAATTTTTCCGGAGATATATCTTTGAAATATTTTAACGTTGATTCAGAAATAGGTGTGTTTGGAGATGTATCTCCGAAATCAGGGAGCATAAGTGGAAATTCACATGGTGCATTAGAAAAATCTAGGGTGCAATAAGAAATTATCTTTTTAGATTCACCATGAGCTTCTTCAACAACTATACAAAATTTAGAATCACTCATTTTTTCACGGATATGTTTTTTCATCCTACTTAAAAGAATGTGCAAGATCTATTTTGATTTTTATGCAAAGTATACTTGCTATTAGATGAAGCATTTTCCAACACAACGTTTACAACTTCATCATTATAACAGGCTAAGAGTTTTATCAATTGAAGAAAATTATCTTGGTTTAATGTTTCTTTACTTTTATTATGACCTCTAAGCTTGAAAAGTTAACCAACGAGTTGTGTCAATTGATGTCTTGAGATATAGTCAATTCTTTATAATTTCAATCGAACTTTGAGATTGAATAATGTTCGTAATGTGCCTATCTTGATTCAGCAAGTTTTGACAAGCTTTAATAGCATTGTTGTGTAGTGAACAAGGATCATTCCTTATGTGTTTAATAAAGGATAATGTTTTTCATTTCTAACTTTCTTCCAACCTTTAAAACCTGTAGAAATGAAGATATCTGAAACAGGACATCTATTTGGTCTTTTGCAAAAAAGATAACATGGCAAGCAATAAGCAACATCCTCTGAAGGTGAATATTCTAACCATAAAGAAAAAATGTTAAACCAAACGTGTTGAAATCGTCTTCGATGGTGTTCTTTACTAGGCAATGGATATTTCTATAAATGTGTTTGATATGAGTCTCATTTCAAATAAGCTCTTTGTATATCATCTATTAGATTTAATTGATATTTCCATATTTAAGTAAGTTTTTCAGGATGACGTTCTAAATAATTCTCAATGTTATCTCGTCAAACTCTATTAACATTTTATTTAATTCTTGGATTCTAAAAAAATTCTTTGAGGTTCTAGCATATAAGTTATATTTTCTTCATTTCTATCCTTTTGAAAAAAAAAATCAAATTTTTTACTCTTCATCATCAATTTGGTGCTATAAAAACAAAAGGAAAAAACTTCAATAATACTGTCAAACATTAATCAACGTTAATAAAAAAAATGAACTTTAACAACATTGCTCAACATTGACAAAAAAAACACTTTAATTAACATCGTCAACTTAACATCATTAACATTGCTTAAAGACACAATTTAACAAAATAAAACCTTGATTACAAATTACAAAAAACTGACATTAACATTGACAAAATAGAAGGAAAAAAATTACACTTTAACAAACTCAAAAAACTTCAACCTATAAATGAAAACTCACATTGTTGATTGTTTAACATAAAAGAATTTAGAACAAAAAGGGGCGGAAGCAATGGAAGAATCGGCGACAACAACTTTCACGTGGCATGGCGTGACGACGGTGGCGTAAACGGACGAATAAAACTGAAGCAGACGACGAGTGGAATGGTGACAAGAGATAATCTGTTAGAAATATAAAAAAATAGAAAGGAAAAAATAAACGCAGATAAAAAGAGAATATGAGTTATGTTTGAATGACAATGTTATAATTTATTAATTTAAATAAGAATGTTTTTTTATTTTAACTCAAAAAATAATTATAAAAAATTAGGGGTGAATGTGTGTATGTAACAATGAAGTTCTGCCCCTGATGGTTACGTGATTATGTAATAGATTAATAAATTAACTAATTTTTAGAGTTATAACACTAGATTAATTTCATTTTGAAATCCATTTGAGAATTATAGTTAACACATAGTTTAGGGATAATTTCATTTTGAAATCATGTTTTCCTTTCAATTTCAAAGGAATCCATTTAGAAAACTTTAGACCAAAATGACATAATGCTCTATTTTGCTCTCAAGATTCTGCTTGATTTTGCTTAAAGTGGCTTCTAATTGCTTTCAAAGGCTTTAAGTAGTGTGTTTAATATTTCATTGCTTTAGGAATGATGAGTAACTGCTTTAATAGAAACCATCAGTTACTGTTTAAATGATTTGATTGAGGACCATATGTTTAATAATTTTAAATGTTAATAATATTGTCAGTGTTTTTCTTTTGAAAGCTATACAACAGTTAAATATAAAACAATCAATGCATTTTTTAAAAGAATTTTTTTAATAAAGATGAAAATTGTATAGCTATAACATTGATACTATCTCTTTTTATATATTTTATTTTTATATATGTGTTTAATTTATTTTGTCTTTTATTTTAACAATTAATATGTATTTGAAAATTTTATAAATTTTAATTATAATATCTTAGTTAATATTTGTCGCTTTCCATTATATTTTAGTTAAGATCTGCCACTTACCTTCAATTAAGTGCATTACATTATTTGAATGGTAGTAGAAATACTCTATTTTAAATAGAGTATTTTTTTTAACACTTCAATAATTTTTAATTTAGTTGAATATTCATACTGTTAGATGAAGGGACTTATTTAAACGAGGATGAATAGATCTAAAAAAAATTTAATAAAAATTGTTCTAATATTTTAACACTAACAGAAATGATCTGGATCGAATCGTCTAAATCGAAATGTTATCAAAAAGCTCGAATATTTGTATATGAAAATAAATTGACGATAATGATAAACAAATCAATCAATTGTGCTTTAAAGCTCAATCACTTGAATGCTATCTAACAAGTAAATATATTTTCAGTGATAAAATACACAAAAACGTAATTGAGACAAATTATCAAACACTTTGTATGAATCAATTTCATTTAGAAATCTGTATGGTTTGGTTGATTTGCAAATCCAACCACAATCAAATAGATTGTGATCAATGCAAAAAAAAACCTTTTTCAAAGGTTATTAAAATATTTAACCAAACATATTTATCGCACAATCGATGAATTCAACAATTTACAAATGAAAAATAAGAGAGAGAGAGAGAGAGAGAGAGAGAGAGAGAGAGAGAGAGAGAGAGAGAGAGAGAGAGAAAGAGAGAGAGAGTACACAAGTATTTGTGTAGGAAGTTCTCTAATCGGCCTAGCTATAGGTACGTCTGCACTCAATTCGAACTCGAATTGAGATAGTGAAATTTAATCTTACTTTGCAAAAATCGTTTACAAGAGAAATGTAGCAATACAATCCTACAAATGTTGATTTTAACAATTTCTCTTCCTTTATCTATACTTGATTAAATCACTCAACAATACCAATATGATTCAACGTCTCACGCTACTCCTTTGTAAGAATCTTTCGTTCTTCAAAGCCTTCACTCAATCAAATCTAAATTTAGAATTGTTGCAACTCAAGATTTACCAAAATAATTCACCGTCTCACGCTACTCCTTTTCCAAAAAACCCCGTTCTTCAAAATTTTCACTCGATCAGATCCAAAATGCGTAATCTTGTCCAAAACCGTCAAATCCCCAATTGATATTAAAGGAAAATCCCAACTTGATTTTCCTATTAAACCCTTAAATATTCTCAACCTAATGTACAATTCAACAAACTAAATTGGACGTTATTAACTCTAATTATATATGACATCCGAACAAAAAATGATATGTAGTTTGTTTGTGTGTATGCATAGAATGAAGGTTGAAGATGAAGCGAACTCTTTGAAATCCTGATTTTGTTTGTGATTTTCTCAAAATCACTAAAAAAAATGATACATGTAGAAGTATCATATAGATACAAAATATCATATATACCATAGAGGCGCTTGAAAAGAAAGAGTGTGCACTCACATACACCACATACATGAAGTTACACAAATTAAAGGTAACACAAAATAAATAGAAAGGCAATATAAACAACATTGCAAAATAGAAAGGCAATATAAATAACACAAAAAAGACAAGTTGACATGGTTTAAGTGAAGAGAGGGAAATGATTTTCTCGTATAAAGCTGTCGAGTGGCTGAAAACGTGTGTTTGATTAGGCAATACAACATTAATCGGTCAATTACGAAAAATGTTATAATTTAGTGCAAATTAATATTGTAAAAAAAGATAAAGTAATGAGAACTTAGGCATCTTTAATTCTTAGTTCGATAGTTGACACCTTTTAAATCAAGGCTTGAATATATTTTTTGATTTTTGTCTATCTCTTTTTCATATTCTTCTTTCTTAAAATTCTGAAACTGAAAATGTTAATATTGTACAAGTAATAAAACACTCTAGATCTCACAATATAAAAATAATCCCTCATAAAATAATGTAACATAAATTTAAAAGAAAGAGATAACTATTAAATAAAAAATTGCCACAAACTCCGTGGAGATAATCCGTGATGGTTGGATCATGTCGGAGGAGTACTAATAAAAAAAAGAGCTCGCTTTGGCTGCTTCGGACTTAAGAGTTTGCATCTCTGTCCTTCAATTGTTTCCCACTCTGACTTATATATAGTTGATTCCCATACTTTAATATTTCACACGTGCTACATACTAAGGTTTCAAAATAAAACATTATATTTTTGTAAAAATAATCGCAATAAAACAATATTGATAAATGTTGATAGTGATATAATTTTTTATAAAAAATAAAATTATTTAATGGCAAAGTTTGCGACGATGCATTTGATGTCTTCATGAAGGCTCCCCCTGACTGTGTGCATCATAACTTCATAGCTTGCATATTCTTCTACCCATTTGACAACATCTTAAAGAGATAAAGCAAGTCATTAGAAGTATCACATAGATATAACATATCATATATACCATATACCATATAGAGACGTTTGAAAAGAAAGAACGTGCACTCACATACACCACATACATGAAGTTACACAAATTAAAGGTAACACGAATAAATTGAAAGGCAATATAAATAACATTGCGAAATAGAAAGACAATATAAATAACACAAAAAAGACAAGTTGAAATGATTTAAGTGAAGAGAGAGAAATGATTTTCTCGTATAAAGCTGTCGAGTGGCTGAAAACGTGTGTTTGATTAGGCAATACAATGTTAGTCGGTCAATTACGAAAAATGGTAAAATTTAGTGTAAATTAATATTGTAATAAAAGATAAAGTAATGAGAACTTAGGCACCTTTAATTCTTAGTTAGATAGTTGACACCTTTTAAATAAAGGCTTGAATATGTTTTTTGATTTTTGTCTATCTCTTTTTCATATTCTTCTTTCTTAAAATTCTGAAACTGAAAATTCAATATTGTACAAGAAATAAAACACTCTAGATCTAACAATATAAAAATAATCCCTCATAGAATAATGTAATACACATTTAAAAGAAAGAGAGTACTATTAAATAAAATAATTGCCACAAACTCCGTGCAGATAATCCGTGATGGTTGGATCATGTCGGAGGAGTACTAATAAAAAAAGAGCTTGTTTTGGCTGCTTCAAACTTAAGAGTCTGCATCTCTGTCGTCAAATTGTTTCCCACTCTCACCTATATTTAACTGATTCCCATACTTTAATATTTCACACGTGCTACATACTAAAGTTTCAAAATAAAGCTTTATATTTTTGTAAAAATGATTGCAATAAAACAATATCGATAAATGTTGATAGTGATATAATTTTTTATAAAAAAATAAAATTATTTTATGGCAAAGTTTGCGACGATGCATTTGATGTTTTCATGAAGGCTCCCCATGACTGTGTGCATCATAGCTTCATAGCTTGAATATTCTTCTATCTATTTGACAACATCAAAAAGAGATAAAGCAAGTCATTAGAAGTATCACATAGATACTACATATCATATATACCATATACCACATAGAGGCGTTTGAAAAGAAAGAGCGTGCACTCACATACACCATATACATGAAGTTACACAAATTAAAGGTAACACAAAATAAATAGAAAGACAATATAAACAACATTGCAAAATAGAAAGGCAATATAAATAACACAAAAAAGACAAGTTGAAATGGTTTAAGTGAAGAGAGGGAAGTGATTTTCTCTTATAAAGCTGTCGAGTGGCTGAAAACCTGTGTTTGATTAGGCAATACAACGTTAATCGGTAAATTGCGAAAAATGGTATAATTTAGTGTAAATTAATATTGTAATAAAATATAAAGTAATGAGAACTTAAGCATCTTTAATTCTTAGTTAGATAGTTGACACCTTTTAAATCAAGGCTTGAATATATTTTTTGATTTTTGTCTATCTCTTTTTCATATTCTTCTTACTCAAAATTTTGAAACTGAAAATGTCAATATTGTACAAGAAATAAAACACTCTAGATCTTACAATATAAAAATAATCCCTCATAGAATAATGTAACACACATTTAAAAGAAAGAGAGTACTATTAAATAAAAAATAGCCACAAACTCCGTGCAGATAATCCGTGATGTTTGGATCATGTCGGAGGAGTACTAATAAAAAAAGAGCTCGTATTGGCTGCTTCGAACTTAAGAGTTTGCATCTGTCCTCCAATTGTTTCCCACTCTCACTTATATATAATTGATTCCCATACTTTAATATTTTACACGTGCTACATACTAAAGTTACAAAATAAAACTTTATATTTTTGTAAAACCGATCGCAATAAAACAATATCGATAAATGTTGATAGTGATATAATTTTTAATAAAACAATAAAATTATTTAATGGCAAAGTTTGCGATGATGCATTTGATGTCTTCATGAAGGCTCCCCCTGACTGTGTGCATCATAGCTTCATAGCTTGAATATTCTTCCAACCATTTGACAACATCAAAAAGAGATCAAGCAAGTCATTAGAACTATCACATAGATACAACATATCATATATACCATATACCACATAAAGGCGTTTGAAAAGAAAAAGTGTGCACTCACATACACCACATACATGAAGTTACACAAATTAAAGGTAACACAAAATAAATAGAAAGGAAATATAAACAACATTGCAAAATAGAAAGGCAATATAAATAACACAAAAATGACAAGTTGAAATGGTTTAAGTGAAGAGAGGGAAATGATTTTCTCGTATAAAGTTGTCGAGTGGCTGAAAACGTGTGTTTGATTAGCCAATACAACGTTAATCGGTCAATTATGACAAATGGTATAATTTAGTGTAAATTAATATTGTAATAAAAGATAAAGTAATGAGAGTTTAGACATCTTTAATTCTTAGTTAGATAGTTGACACCTTTTAAATCAACGCTTGAATATATTTTTTGATTTTTGTCTATATCTTTTTCATATTCTTCTTTCTCAAAATTCTGAAACTGAAAAAGTCAATATTGTACAAGAAATAAAATACTCTAGACCTCACAATATAAAAACAATTCCTTATAGAATAATGTAACACACATTTAAAAGAAAGAGAGTACTATTAAATAAAAAATAGCCACAAACTCCGTGCAGATAATCCGTGATGGTTGGATCATGCCGGAGGAGTACTAATAAAAAAAGAACTCATTTTGGCTGCTTCGGACTTAAGAGTTTGCATCTCTGTCCTCCAATTGTTTCCCACTCTCACTTATATATAATTGATTCTCATACTTTATACTATTTCACACGTGCTACATACTAAAGTTTCAAAATAAAACTTTATATTATTGTAAAAATTGGCAATAAAAGAATATCGATAAATGTTGATAGTGATATATATTTTTATAAAAATAAAATTATTTAATTCATGTTGCAACTATCATTTTTTAAAATACTTATTATAATACTATCGCAACATGTTTCCGCGAAGCGACGGTTTTCTAAAACGTGCTCTTCATCTAACATTATAAAGACATTAGATGAATTTGTCTTGGTAAAACTTCAGCCATATAGGCAACAATCTGTTGCATTGAGAAAGAATCAGAAGTTGGAAATGAGATACTTTGGACCATTTGAGATCATCGCACGAGTAGGAGAGGTTTCCTCTAAGCTCAAGCTACCGGAACATGCCAAAATCCATCCTGTTTTTCACATATCTCATCTAAAGCCATTCAAAGGTGTGCCTCAGAATCAGTAGATGCCTTTACCGCTCACCATGTCATAGAATGGACCAATCATACAGCCTAGGGAGGTATTACAAGCTCGCACCATAGTCAAGGGTAATCAGAAAATTCATCAAGTTCTAGTCCAGTGGGATCAACTTACAGCAGCTGAAGCAACTTGGGAAGATGTTAAGGACTTGCAGAAGAAGTTTCCCTCCTACAACCTTGAGGACAAGGTTGTATTTAATGGGGATGGTATTGTAATGAGGCCAAATGATAGAAGCATTCTAGAAGCAGCGGGTGAATCAGTAAATATGTTAAAAAAGCCACAGAAGGTGGAGGAAATGAATGATGTTGTCCTTAGTGGTGGGATGATACCACGTAGAGGAGAGAGAACGAGAAATCTTCACAACATGTTGAAGGAATTTGTGAAACCTTAAGGTTAGCTATATATAGTAAATTAGGGGAATATTATTAGGTCATGTGATTGGCGAAGTTGTCATTCTTCTCCCTTAAAACTCTCTTTTCACATCTGTTTGTAATTCTACATTACAACTGTTGATGAAAGCTTTCATAACATAACTTCTTTCTCATTATCATTGTCATTGTTAGAACTTAGTTTTACTGGTACATTGAATATTGTTTTGCTGAACTATTACAAGCGTGCACTTACATACACCACATACATGAAGTTACACAAATTAAAGATAACACTAAATAAATAGAAAGGCAATATAATCAACATTACAAAATTGAAACGCAATATAAATAACACAAAAATGACAAGTTGACTTAATAACATTTTCTTAAGTCAGGTCTAAATCCGACTTAAGAAGTCGAAACTTCTTATGTCAGCAATTCTTAGTTTAGGTTCGGAACCGTCTTAAGAAGTCATTTTTAACCGACTTAACAAGCATTTTTTCCACTAGTGATTGTAAAATAGAAAGGCAATATAAATACCACAAAAAATGACAAGTTGAAATAGTTTAAGTGAAGAGAGAGAAATAATTTTCTCGTATAAAGTTGTCAAGTGGCGGAAAACGTGTGTTTGATTAGGCAATAGAACGTAAATCAATCAATTACGAAAAATGGTATAATTTAGTGTAAATTACTATTGTAATAAAAGATAAAATAATGAGAGTTTAGGCATCTTTAATTCTTAGTTATATAGTTTACACCTTTTAAATCAAGACTTGAATATATTTTTTGATTTTTGTCTATCTCTTTTTCATATTCTTCTTTCTCAAAATTCTGAAACTGAAAAAATCAATATTGTACTAGAAATAAAACATTCTAGATCTCACAATATAAAAACAACCCCTCATAGAATAATGTAACACACATTTAAAAGAAAGCGAGTACTATTAAATAAAAAATAGCCACAAACTCCGTGCAGATAATCCGTGATGGTTGGATCATGTCAAAGGAGTACTAATAAAAAAAGAACTCGTTTTGGCTGCTTCGGACTTAAGAGTTTGCATCTCTATCCTTCAATTGTTTCTCACTCTAACTGCCTTTGCTGCTGAAGCAACAAGGATCAGGGTTTTTCTTTTTTTTCTTCTTACTTTCGTTTACTCAAAAAATTCACTTTTAATCTCTTGCATTGATCCACTACTTTTTCTTGTGGTTGATTTCACTGTTTTCTTGAAGATTTTAATTTACCCATATTGTTTAGTACATTCTTTGTGTTGTTCATTAAGTTTTTTATTTCACTTGTTGAATCTTGTCTTTGATTTTATGTAATTTCTCGAATGTCCTTTTCTTTTTCCCAATTTTGGAATAGATAGGGTTTAATACCAGAACATGGAGTTAGATGTAAGGTTTTTTTTATCAATTTATAGTAATATGTTGTTAGAAAAATAGCTTATACTAGCTTTTAACATTTTAACTTCTGATGTGCCAAAATTTTCCATGAATGGAACTGTTATGGTAGCTACTGCTAATACTGTGTAACTTCTTCAGGGTTATCAAATTCAGTTTATCTCGCCAAATCAGTGCATGTATCCTCGAAGTCCAGCTCTACCGCTTGGTTTAACTGCGGCGCTGTCTCTTATGATTTCTCAAATTCTCGTAAATCTTTCAACTGGATGCATTTGTTGCAGAAGAAATTTGCGAATCCCTAATACCAGTTTGATGGTGGCACTGTCCTGCTTTGTTTTATCCTGGTAACTGTCAGCTTTGTTCTACTATTTCTTTTGCATTATAGCGTATATTTCTTCATGTTTATGAATTTATTTGTAATGTTCTGCTCTGTAAAAGAAATTATGCATAGGATTTGAAAACCCGAGTGTGGTGTTGTGTATAACATTAGAGTTATGCTAAGATTGTAAAATTTACTCCTTTTATATGCTATGGTTCTTTGTGATTATAATCTTTGTTCAAACAGGTTCACATATTTAATTGCATTTCTCCTGTTGCTAATGGGTGCTGTCCCCCACCCTATTATATCTCGTGCTTGGACTTTCTTCTTCCTCGACCAGGTTCCATAATTAGTCCTCTTTGTATTTTAAGATGTATTTTAGCATGCAGATGGCATTAGAAAGATTTAAATATTTTTATGTTCTCTTTCTTAGGCACTAACATACATTGTTTTAAGCGCGAGAGCTTCGTCGATGGAGGTGGTGTTCCTGGATGAGAATGGACACAGTGCAACAGTATGGAGTTCAGCTTGTGGTTCTTTTGGTCAGTTTTGTCATAAGGTCATAACTTCGGTAGCTATCACGTTTGTAGGACGATACAAGTTGATGATGGAGAAAACAACTGGTATTGTGGCAGATATCTGGTGAGACAGCTTCTTCGACTGTGAATGCAGGTTCTCTTGCTGACTTATCTAACCTAGCAAATGCAAGCCTTTATGGCTTTGAGGATTACCATGGAATAGACATAAGCATTGTTTGTGTCGTTCGGTTATGGTATGCTCCTGTCGAAGGAGAGCTTTCTATCGAGATCAAACTAAAAGAAGAAGACTCATGCAAAAGTATTTGTTGTTGTGGTTTTGAGCACTATATATTTGAAAAATGGATCTCCCATGCAAAACTAAGTCCCCATCACGTTTGTGTTAATGTGAAGGAGTTTGAAGGTTGAGTTACTTTGCCTTAGGATTTATTAGTAGAAAGTGGATTTTGGCTTTGATTTTAGGGTAATGTAGAATAATTAGCAGTATTTGTTAAACAAGGTGGTGCTTGTCTGGCAGTTTGCCTATTCATAACACTATTATGGTATTATGCAATTATTTCTTATATTCAGTGAGTTCATCCTTAATTATTGTTACTGAGTGTATGACCATAATGTATAATATAATGAATTTGAGATTGTAAAAACTGTGAATTTGGTTAATAAATCAAATTTAGCAATACTGGCTTTACATTGTTATGAACTTCCAACCTTCCAATCTTTAAAATATTTTGATTGTTAACCGATTCTTTAAAAATTGGCAATATATATATATATATATATATATATATATATATATATATATATATATATATATATATATATATATATATATATATATATATATATATATATATATATATATATATATATATATATATATATATATATATATATATATATATATATATATATATATATATATACACACACACACACACGCACACACACACACACTAAAAAAAGTGTTATTACAAAAAAAATCGACTTGTTAGGTCAGTTAAATATATCTGAAAGCCAAGACTTATTTAGTCGGGCGCTGTTTAATTGACTTAATAACATTTTCTTAAGTCAGGTCTAAATCCGACTTAAGAAGTCGAAACTTCTTATGTCAGCAATTCTTAGATCAGGTTCAGAACCGTCTTAAGAAGTCATTT
Source organism: Lathyrus sativus (assembly GCA_963859935.3). NCBI lineage: Eukaryota > Viridiplantae > Streptophyta > Magnoliopsida > Fabales > Fabaceae > Lathyrus > Lathyrus sativus. The sequence goes on along the minus strand of OZ012736.1, from coordinate 496,927,293 downwards.
TTAACCGACTTAACAAGCATTTTTTTCACTAGTGATTGCAAAATAGAAAGGCAATATAAATACCACAAAAATGACAAGTTGAAATAGTTTAAGTGAAGAGAGAGAAATAATTTTCTCGTATAAAGTCGTCAAGTGGCGAAAAACGTGTGTTTGATTAGGCAATACAACGTTAATCGGTCAATTACAAAAAATGGTATAATTTAGTGTAAATTAATATTGTAATAAAAGATAAAATAATGAGAGCTTAGACATCTTTAATTCTTAGTTAGATAGTTGACACCTTTTAAATCAAGGCTTGAATATATTTTTTGAGTTTTGTATATCTCTTTTACATATTCTTCTTTCTCAAAATTCTAAAACTGAAAAAGTCAATATTGTATAAGAAATAAAACACTCTAGATCTCACAATATAAAAATAATCTCTCATAGAATAATGTAACACACATTTAAAAAAAAGAGAGTACTATTAAATAAAAAATAGCCACAAACTCCGTGCAGATAATCCGTGATGGTTAGATCATGTCAGAGGAGTACTAATAAAAAAAGAACTCGTTTTGACTACTTCAGACTTAAAAGTTTGCATCTTGTCCTTCAATTGTTTATCACTCTAACTTATATATAAAACTTTATACTATTATAAAAGACTAAAGTTTTAAAATAAAATTTTATATTATTATAAAAATTGGCAATAAAAAAATATCGATAAATATTGATAGTGATATAATTTTTTATAAAAAATAAAATTATTCAATTCATGTTGTAACTATCATTTTTTAAAATACTATCGCAACATGTTTCCGCGAAGCAAGAGTTTTGTAAAACGTGCTCTTCATCTAACATTATAAAGACATTAGCGTCCAAATTTGCATTAGTTGAATTTCAACATCGAACAAACTTAGGAATCTATAAATATTAAAGTTAAGGATCCATCAATATCATATATTCCATTCATCTTGTTTCTCTCTCTTCTTCATCCTTCAATGGCTGCGATCACTTCCTACCTCCCCAATGTCAAATCCATTTCATTCAATCACCGCCGTTCCGACTTACAACTCAAGCCCACCCCCGTCAGAATGACCATAACTCAACAAACTCTCAGCCCACGTCTCTATTGGGATTCTTTGCAGGCCGACATCGAAGCCCATCTCAAATGTTCCATTACAATCAAACAACCACTTGAGGTTTTCGAGCCCATGCATCACCTCGTTTTCTCTGCCCCGAAAACCACCGTGCCGGCTTTATGCCTCGCCGCATGTGAGCTTGTCGGCGGTCAACGCCACCAAGCTATATCCGCCGCTTCAGCTTTGTTACTAATGGAGGCAGCTACTTATACTCACGAGCATCTTCCACTCACAGACAGGCCCAGGCCCGGGAGGAATCATGTTTACGGGCCTAACGTGGAGCTTCTAACTGGCGATGGAATTGTTCCGTTTGGATTTGAACTTTTAGCAAGATCCGATGATGGAGAAAATTCGGAGCGGATCTTACGGGTGATGGTTGAGATCTCGCGGGCTGTGGGCTCAACAGGGGTCATAGATGCGCAGTACATGAAAACAATGGATACGAGATCAGACGGTGAGAAGATATGCCACGTGGAAGAAATCATGCGTGTGGTGGAGAAATATGAAGGTTGGTTGCATTCGTGTGGGGCTGTATGTGGAGGGGTGTTGGGTGGGGGAAGTGAAGATGAAATAGAGAAATTGAGAAAAATTGGATTCTATGTTGGAATGATTCAAGGAATGGCACAAAGGGGATTCAAGGAAGGTAAACAAGTGAATGAGGCAAGAAATTTGGCTCTACAAGAATTGAAGTTTTTCAAAGATAAAGAGGTTCAGGCAATTAAAAGTTTATTAAACATTTAAATATTTATGTTAGGATGTGTATTAGTGTTTTTCAGTCGATTTTTTTTAATGTATTTTTCGGTGAACAATGATGGTTTATAGATATTGTGTACCTAAATTAGAATGAAAATATGTTATACGCGAGTGAGTGCTCAATAAATGAAAGTGTATTATTAAAATATAATCATTGAAAAAAAGTATAAATATAAGTGTAGTACATGTTTAAATTAAATTTTGAATTAATATAGCGTTAGAGTTCAGGTTTATCTCGGCGCTACTGTATCGGAAATCAATTCCATCTATTTAAAATTTTAGAGAATATGTGTCTTTTAAATTTCTTGTTTATTTTTTTTCGTACACTTCTAAAATTCAAATCACATTATAGTCGATCATAATATATAAAATTTTCAAGAATCAATGAAAGGCTTTTTGAGTCCTCTGTGTTTTTTTTTGTTAACAATTCTTCTTTCTCACAATTTTGGAACTAAAAAAATCATCAATGTGTAAGAAAGGAAGAATGAAGATAGATAAATAACATTGATGAATTTGCTATGAGCAACTAAATAAATATTAAAATTCGAAGAAAGAATGATAATAATAATCAACAAATTACTCAACAATAAAATAAAAAATAAAAACGTGTAGCACAATTATTATCTCCAATACCATATTAATTTTATTAATGAAATGAAGATTTGAGAATATAAAATGAAAATGAAAAATAAATTTGTCATATTAATTATATTGATATGTAGTATTATTAACACGCGTAAAGCCAAAATATTTCTTTTGTATAAAATAACATTTATCAACAAATCTTAAAATAAGAAACATTTCTTTTTTAATAAGAATTTTTTTATAGCACCATATCTATTTGATCTGACCTGATCAGAAGGGGATCATTGGATGGCCACGCTCCGTTGGACTGCTTCCTGTTCACCGGTGTGGAGGATGAGGATGGGGTGTACCTGCAAGGCACTCCGACGCCAAAGTGAGAAGTTGGGCAGAGTGACAGCAAATTCAGAAAGTGGTAGAAGAATGGAATACCTGGCCCTCTTGGGGAAGAGGGTATTTATAGAGAGACCCCAGCGCTGGGCCAACGGTCATTTGAGTTGGGTTGGATGGCCAGGCCCAATCCAAATGACTGCTAGGGCTTACGTGGCATAGTGAAGACCGAAATGTGGTCTTCACCCTAGTCAACTGCTCCTTGATCTCCGGAAAGTGGGTTTGACCTGCTCTTTCGAAGATGGGCAGTTGGTGGATGACGTGTCCCCACGGAGGGGAGCACGCGGAGAACGTGTGGAAGGCACGTTGTGCTGCCCGACGAGATGGGCACCTGCCCGACGGGAGGAGGTTCTGCCCGACGAGATGGGCACCTGCCCGACGGGGGGAGGTTCTACCCGACGGAAGGAGGTTCTACCCAACGGGATGGACACCTGCCGGACGGGAGGAGGTTCTGCCCGACGAGATGGGCACCTGCCCGACGGGAGGAGGTTCTGCCCAACGAGATGGGCACCTGCCCGACGGGAGGAGGTTCTGCCCGACGGGATGGGGCACCTGCCTAACGGGAGGAGGTTCTGCCCGACGAGATGGGCACCTGCTCGACGTGGGGAGGTTCTGCCCGACGAGATGGGCACCTGCCCGACGAAAGGAGGTTCTGCCCAACGGGATGGGCACCTGCCTGACGGGAGGAGGTTCTGCCCGACGAGATGGGCACCTGCTCGACGTGGGGAGGTTCTGCCCGACGAGATGGGCACCTGCCCGACGGAAGTAGGTTCTGCCCAACAGGATGGGCACCTTCCTGACGGGAGGAGGTTCTGCCCGACGAGATGGGCACCTGCCCGACGGGAGAAGGTTCTGCCCGACGGGATGGGCACCTGCCTGACGGGAGGAGGTTCTGCCCGACAGGATGGGCACCTGCCCTGCTCATCAGTGTGGTCCAATTGGGCCCAACCTCAGTGGGACTTGGGCCTTCCCGATTGTGGGCTAAGCCTCGGCCCAGTCCAGAACAGGAGCCCCCCAAGTCGTAGTTCGCTGTCAGGAGAGCTATGACTTAAGTAGAGAATAGCGTCGGGTGCGCTGATATGTCGGGCAGGATGCGAGAATGGCGTCGGTCGTATCGATCATCTGGGCAGGGCGGAATTGCAGTCGCTCAACATCCAAAAAATTTCTGCTCGACATCCGGGGTCGTGCCCGTTTATTATAACATTTTGACTTCTGGGCTTGTTCCCCTTTTATGGAATTCTTGTTTTCCTTTCTATGTTTTGTGTGCATGCATGATTGTTATGCTTTGATGTAAAAATTGCTAAGTAGGGGGTGTAGCTCGACTTCGTTGACCGGTAGTGTAGGGAACTGACCGGTTGACCGGAGTTGGTACCTGGTCGGAAGAAGGGGTCGGACCACGATTGTGGACTCGTCCCCCTGGCGTGAACGGCCCATCGCGAGCTGGGTGTTCTGCCGATCTGGTACTGCAGCGGCGACTCTCGGTCGAGGGGGTTGCCGTCGAGCAGAACGCTCTGCCCGCACACTCAAGGGCACGCGTTTGCTATCTCGTTAAATCCGAGGAGACGCGGTCGTAACTTGTCGCGCTCCTGTGGTCGCGAGGTGGTCCTCGCGGGTAGTGTTTAACTATAGTATTTTTTTATAGCTTCTCAGCGTTCTATGGTCGAGCTATATGGTCCCCGTGTAAGTTTTCAAGGTAGTAGGTTTTCGAAGGGAGGACAAGGCTGGATGGCAGCCAGGGTCCTGCCCGGCAGAGTCTTCTGCCCGACGAAAGAGAGGACAAAGACTGGCTGGTGGGCAGCCAGGTTCCTGCTCATCGGAGTCTTCTGCTCGACGAAAGGAGGACAAAGACTGGCTGGTTGGTCAGCCAGGGTCCTGCCCATCGGAGTCTTCTGCTCGACGAAAGGAGGACAAAGACTGGCTGGCGGGCAGCCAGGGTCCTGCCCATCGGAGTCTTCTGCTCGACGAAAGGAGGACAAAGACTGGCTGGCGGGCAACCAAGGTCCTTCCCATCGGAGTCTTCTGCTCGACGAAAGGAGGACAAAGACTGGCTGGTGGGCAGCTAAGGTACTGCCCATCGGAGTCTTCTGCTCGACAAAGGAGAGGATAAAGACTGGTTGGTGGGCAGCCAGGGTCCTGCCCATCAAAGTCTTCTGCTCGACGAAAGGAGGACAAAGACTGGCTGGCGGGATGCCAGGGTCCTGCCCATCGGAGTCTTCTGCTCGACAAAGGAGAGGATAAAGACTGGTTGGTGGGCATCCAGGGTCCTGCCCATCAGAGTCTTCTGCTCGACGAAAGGAGTACAAAGACTGGCTGGCGGGCAGCCAGGGTCCAGCCCATCGGAGTCTTCTGCTCCACGAAGGGAGGACAATTGTGAACAGCGTCGTCATGGCGGAGGGCACTCATGATCCTGAAGTTTTGAGAGATGAAGCTTTGGTTCTCTGCTCGGAGGAACGGGGGAGCTTCGATTCCCACAGGCGGCGCCACTGATCTGACCTGATCAGAAGGGGATCAATGGATGGCCACGCTCCGTTGGACTGCTTCCTGTTCACCGGTGTGGAGGATGAGGATGGGGTGTACCTGCAAGGCACTCCGATGCCAAAGTAAGAAGTTGGGCAGAGTGACAGCAAATACAGAAAGTGGTAGAATAATGGAATACCTGGCCCTCTTGGGAAAGAGGGTATTTATAAAGAGACCCCAACGCTAGGCCAACGGTCATTTGAGTTGGGCTGGATGGCCAGGTCCAATCCAAATGACTGCTAGGGCTTACGTGGCGTAGTGAAGACCGAAATGTGGTCTTCGCCCTAGTCAACTGCTCCGTGATCTCCGGAAAGTGGGTTTGACCTGCTCTTTTGGAGATGGGCAGTTGTGTGAACTAATGATATGTCTTACGTTACCTTACAGACACAATGGTTGATAGATTTGACAAATTGAGACATGGCAGGGTTGCTCAGCACACATCTGTTTGGCGGGCGCAAAGCCAAAAAGTTCTAGAGGCAGTAGGTACCTCTAGTCAAGCAGAGACGTCAGCTTCTAGGGTGACGTCTACTTCTGGGGATCGTGCTTCACCTCAGGCAACTCCACCTTGTTCTTCTTCCCGTAAGAGACGAAATTCATTACCTAACACATCACTTCCCCTATCCTTCCGCATCTGTTAGGATTCACCAGTGTCACCTCTCGCTGATGATCCTGCTGATCCAGTGCCAACTCCGGAGGGTGAGGTTGCTGCAGATGCTGAACCAGAGGGTTTTGGAGGAGGTCCATATGGTTTTTCCTTACTTCCTATGTATCCAGACCATTCTAATAGACATATATGGGACGAAGAGGTACCTTTAGTTAGATTTTTGATTTTTTATGCGTTAATTTAATGGCTGACATTGATTATTTCTGACATTGATTATCACTAACATTGATAATTTCTGGATAGTTTAAGGAGCATGATCCCCAGAAGTTTCTTAACCATGGGAGGAAGATTGTTGGCTTGCCTTAGCCGAATGAAGATTGGTTTCAAACGGTTCTGTCCTTATCTGGCTTGAATGACCTATGCATGATCGATTACACTCTGGTCAACCATGAGATGTTTAATGCATTTGTGGAGAGATGACACTCTGAGACCTTTTTGTTTCATCTCCCGCATGGTGAGATGTCTATCACATTGGACGATGTCTCGTGTTTGTTACATATCTACTGGTGGTAATATTTCTTGTCCTTGAATGAGTTTTTGTCATTTTCATTTCATATTTGCAAAATCATTGTTGATAACTCTTGATTTTTGAATGACTTTTTATTTTAATGTCAGGCTTAGATCCTCCAACACTTCCCGCGCATTGCTGGCTGGGAAAGTGTGGATGAGCACACTAAGAATATGTCGTGTGCCTGTGCTTTTATCCCGCTCAAAGGGAATACGGTGGTCGAGCCTTTCAGAGTCTATCTTAACCATTTGGTTGTTAAGGATATGCACTTCAACAACTACGTGGATCAACTTCAGACGCAACCATTTGGCGAGATAATGCTATACATCGAATAGTCAGCCCACGGATCGCGTATCATTGTTCCTCATTTTCCCGAGCGAGTCATGCAGCCATTCGAATATACCTAGACCATCCCTAGACACCCTGATGTCTATGCTCCTCCTGCCTTATCTGGTAGACAAATTGGCAAGATGTTTATTGATTATAAGAGTCATCTGGTACTGGAGAAGGAACAAACTACCATAGCACCGAACGAATGGAGTTACGTCATAGGGTACATCACTTAGTTCTTACGGGTGTCACATTCGTACATAATGCAGATTGATCCAGAAGATTTGTCGAGACCAGCTCACCAGGAGATACTAGTTGATGAGCAGGCTCAGCTAGATCATACCGATGATGTCTTGCTTAGGTGTCATCGCATAGAGAAGATTGTGCGGGCAGACATTGACGAGGGTATGTTCCTTGATGTGTCTACTATAAGACGAGTTCTGGATGCCATCATGGCGGAGGCACATGGGGAACTGTTGTATTGGAGACATCGTCGGAGGACCGAGGGGATTGATGGCCAATGAGTCAGAAGAGGTAGGGAAGATGTTATCAGGCACACACAAAAATTGTCTGTTACTATTTTGCTGTAGTACTATACTCTCTATTTTATTTTTACGTGTTATACGATAGGCTTAGATCTAGAGAGGGTGAATAGATCACAAATAAAAAATAAAACTTTTGGCAAAAATTATTTTCAAAAGTTTTATGGCACAACAGAAACAACCCGAATTGAATCGTCTAACCGAACCTAATATCAAAAAGGTCGGATATGTGTAACATAAATCAATTAGGATCATAGTGAACACAAATTGTTCAACAATAATTAATTCACGAATCAATTAAATACAAATTTATTCGTAAAACTTATTTCCAATGAATACAAATCAATTAAAATACTCAAAGATAATTTATCGAACACTTTGTGTGAGATCAATAATGATTAGAAATTCAATTTGTTTTGTTGATTTTAAAAGCCAATCACAATCAAAGTGATTTTGATTATATCAACAACAACACTTTAAAATATAATTGAAAAAAAATTTCCAATCAATTGATCAAACAACTATGAACTCAATAATTGGCAAAAACAACAATTAAAGAAATAGAGAGATAGACAGAGAGACATAAAGATTTGTTTAGGCAGTTCCCCAACAATCTCGCTATAGGTACGTCTACCCTCAATCCGAAATCAAATTAAGATACTTTAAATTAACCTTATCTTTACAAAAATGTTTATACAAGAGATAAAGAACTCTATCCCACAAACCATATGGTTTGTTGTTGATTCTACCACCTACAAACCCTTGATCAAAGTCTGATCAAGTCTCCAACAATGCTGCTAGAATCCACCTGTTCTTGACTACTTGCTTGCAAGATCTCCCCGTCTTCAAGGTTTTTGCTCGGTCGGATTAATTCCTAGCATGCACTTGTTGAATCCAAGATTTCCGAACACGATTCACTGTCTCGCGCTACTCCCTTTCAAGGAACCGTCTTGTCCCAAGGCCTTCACTTGGTCAAACTTGTGTTTACGTGATCTTGTCCAAAACCTTCAAATCCTAATGATCTTAAAGAAAAACCCCAACTTGGTTTTTTTATTTGAAACACACAAAGATCCCAAGCCAATATTTTTAGTTACACCAACCTAATTGAACATTATCAACCTTAGTTTAGATGGTCACCCAATCAAAAAATGATTATAAGTAGTTTGATTATGTGTATGAATAGAAGAAAGGTTAAGGATAATGGGAAAGCTTTGTAATTCTAGTTTCGTTTAGGTTTTACACTAGTACCTTGCTAGAATATAGTGCATGTATGAGTATATATAGGTATGGGAAATAATGGGAAAAACGAATGCAATTTGATGGAGAAAAAAATGAAATTTTTTAGATGGGATATCGTGCGTGTCAGCCTATCAAGGTACTCAGGCTGGCTTATGAAGGTTTCAGGTTAGCCTGTGAAGGTATCGTGTTGTTCATGCGTCGACCTAAGTGAAGCGGCCTCTGGGCAGTGGCTACAAGCTTTAATATTGATCAATGGAAGTCAACCTAAGATTCTATGTATCGACCTATACTAAAGCTGAAGCTTGTATAGGTCGACCTACTTACGCATGTGTTGGCCTAAAATGCTTTGACCACCCAAAAACTTATTTTTCAATGCATTTTTCACAAAAACCAGGTTTGTAATGCATATATGACGAAGGCTTCTTTTACAAACCATTTTAATGCTTCATAATACTAAGATGCTCATCTAGAATGAGAGGATACTGTCCAATATACATAACGCTACACTATCCTAGTTTTGACATCACTCAAAATTCAAAAGTACACACACATAACGAATTTATTATATTTTGGATCTCGATTGTATGATATTTTCTACATAGATTGCTATATCATTTTTGAAACATCCAATATTAGTGTTTTATCATTTTGTACGTCTATTTTTTTTATTCTAGATCATGCTTTATACTTCATCTGAAAATAAATACAAACCTTATAACAAAAAATACCTGTTCTGATACACTTCAGAGACGTATCTTCAGAATATTATCGGAGATGCATCTCTAGAACAATTCAAATATAAATGGCTTCTGAGTGACTTGTTTTGAATGTTTATAATTGTTCCGTAGATATATCTCAGAAATATTTCAACGTTTATTCAGAAATAGGTGCGTCTGGAGATGTATCTCCGAAATCAGGGAGCATATGTGGAAATTCACATGGTACATTATAAAAATCTAGGGTGCAATAAGAAATTATCTTTTTAGATTCACCATGAGCTTCTTCAACAACTATACAAAACTTAGAATCACTCATTTTTTCACGGATATGTTTTTTCATCCTACTTAAAAGAATGTGCAAGATTTCTTTTGATTTTTATGCAAAGTATACTTGCTATTAGATGAAGCATTTTCCAACACAACTTTTACAACTTCATCATTATAACACGCTAAGAGTTTTATCAATTGAAGAAAATTATCTTGGTTTAATGTTTCTTTACTTTCATTATGACCTCTAAGCTTGAAAAGTTAACCAACGAGCTGTGTTAAATGAAGTCTTGAGATATAGTCAATTCTTTATAATTTGATCGAACTTTGAGCTTGAATAATGTTCGTAATGCACCTATCTTGATTCAGCAAGTTTTGGCAAGCTTTCGTAGCATTGTTGTGTAAGTGAACAAGGATCATTCCCTATGTGTTTAAGAAAGGACAATGTTTTTCATTTCTAACTTTCTTCCAACCTTTAAAACCGGTAGAAATGAAGATATCTGAAATAGGACATCTATTTGGTCTTTTGCTAAAAAAATAACATGGCAAGCAATAAACAACATCCTCTGAAGGTGAATATTCTAACCATAAAGGAAAAATATTAAACCAAACATGTTGAAATCGTCTTTGATGGTGTTCTTTACTAGGCAATAGATATTGCTATAAATGCGTTTGATATGAGTCTCATTTCAAATAAGCTCTTTGTATTTCATCTATTAGATTTAATTGATATTTCCACATTTAAGGAAGTTTTCCAGCATCACGTTTTAAATAATTCTCAATGTTATCTCGTCAAACTCTATTAACATTTTATTTAATTCTTGGATTCTATAAAATTCTTTGAGGTTCTAGCATATAAGTTATATTTTCTTCATTTCTTTCCTTTTGAAAAAAAAGCAAATTTTTTACTCTTCATCATCAATTTGGTGCTATAAAAACAAAAGGAAAAAAACTTTATTAATATTGTCAAACATTAATCAACGTTAATAAAAAAATGAACTTTAAAATCATTGCTCTAACATTGACCAAAAAAATACTTTAATTGACATCGTCAAACATTGCTCAACATCATTAACATTGCTTAAAGATACAATTTAACAAAATAAAACCTTGAGTACAAATTACAGATTATTGACATTAACATTGACAAAATAGAAGAAAAAAATTACAGATTAACAAACTCAAAAAACTTCAACCTATAATTGAAAACTCACATTGTTTATTGTTTAACATGAAATAATTTAGAACAAAAATTTATTTGTTACTCTTGCTCACATCAACAAACAGGGGTGGAAGCAATGGAAGAATCGGCGGCGACAACTTTCGTGCAACATGGCGTGGCGAAGGTGGCATGAACGGACGAATAAAACTGAAGTAGGCGGCGAGTGGAATGGTGACAAGAGATAGTCCGTTAGAAATAAAAAAATAGAAAGAAAAAAATATATGCAGATAAAAAGAGAAAAAGAGTTAAGTTTGAATGACAATGTTATAATTTATTAATTTAAATAAGGATGTTTTTGTATTTTAACTTAAAAAATAATTATAAAAAATTTGGGGTGAACGTGCCTCTGTAACAATGAAGTTCTGCCCCTGATAGTTACGTGATTATAGTAATAGATTAATAAATTAACTAGTTTTTAGAGTTATAACACTAGGTTAATTTCATTTTGAAATCCATTTGAGATTTATAGTTAACATGTAATTTAAGGATAATTTCATTCTGCTTGCTTTTGCTCAAAGTGGCTTCTAATTGCTTTCAAAGGGTTTAAGTAGTGTGTTTAATATTTCATTGCTTTAGAAACTATCATATGTTTAATAATTTTAAATGTTAATAATATTGTCTGTGTTATTTTTGGAAGCTATACAACAGTTAAACATAAAACAATCAATGCATTTTTTAAAAGATTTTTTTTAATAAAGATGAAAATTGTATAGCTTTAACTTTCACACTATCTCTTTTTATATATTTTATTTTTATATATGTGTTTAATTTATTTTGTCTTTTATTTTAGCAATTAATATGTATTTGAATTTTATAAATTTTAATTATAATATTTTAGTTAACATGTGTCGCTTCCCATTATATTTTAGTTAAGATCTGCCACTTACCTTCAATTAAGTGCATTACATTATTTGAATGGTAGTAGAAATACTCTATTTTAAATAGAGTATTTTTTTAACACTTCAATAATTTTTAATTTCGTTGAGTATTCATATTGTTAGACGAAGTGACTTATTTAGAGGGGTTGAATAGATCTAAAAAAATTTAACAAAAATTGTTTTAAAATTTTAACACTAAGGGAAATGAGCCGAATCGAATCGTCTAAATCAAAACGCTATCAAAAAGCTCGAATATTCGTATATTAAAATAAATTGACGATAATGATAAAAAAATCAATCAATTGTGCTTTAAAGCAAAATCACTTGAATGCTATCTAACAAGTAAATATATTTTCAGTGATAAAATACACAAAAACGTAATTAAGACAAATTATCAAACACTTTATATAATCAATTTCGTTTAGAAATCTACATGGTTTTGTTGATTTGCAAACCAACCACAATCAAATAGATTGTGATCAATGCAACAAAAACCTTTTTCAAAGGTTATTAAAATATTTAACCAAACATATTTATCGTACAATCAATGAATTCAACAATTTACAAATGAAAAATAAAAGAGAGAGAGAGAGAGAGAGAGAGAGAGAGAGAGAGTACACAAGTATTTTTTTAGGAAGTTCTCTAATCGGCCTAGCTATGGGTACTTTTGCACTCAATTTGAACTCGAATTGAGATAGTAAAATTTAACCTTACTTTGCAAAAATCATTTACAAGAAAAATGTAGCAATACAACCCTACAAATGTTGATTCTAACAATTTCTCTTCCCTTTATCTAGACTTGATTAAGTCACCCAACAATATCAATTTGATTCAACTTCTCACGCTACTCCTTTGTAAGAACCTTCTGTTCTTCAAAGCCTTCTTTCAATCAAATCTAAATTGAGAATTGTTGCAACTCAAGATTTACCAAGATAATTCACCATCTCACGCTACTCTTTTCCCAAAAAAAATCCGTTCTTCAAAATTTTCACTCGATCAGATCCAAATTCTGTAATCTTGTCCAAAACCGTCAAATCCCCAATTGATATTAAAGGAAAAACCCAACTTGGTTTTCTTATTAAACCCTTAAATATTCTCAACCTAATGTACAATTCAACAACCTAAATTGGACGTTATCAACTCTAATTATATACGGCATCCAAACAAAAAATGATTGTGTAGTTTGTTTGTGTGTATGCATAGAATGAAGGTTGAAGATGAAGCGAACTCTTTGAAACCCGATTTTGTTTGTGATTTTCTCAAAATCACTCAAAAAAAATTATACATGTATGAAGTGTGTGTGTGTGTGTGTGTGTATGAGCAAGTTAGAAGCAAAAGGAATGCTAGAGCTTTAGAAAATAATGTAAATATGTTTGTGTGTGTGTTTCTTTGTGAGTGCGTGGGCGCGCGCTTGTGTGTGTGTGTGTGTGTGTATGTTTACATGTGTGTGTGTGTGTGTATGTGGTGAGCAAGTTAGAAGCAAAAGGAGGGAAAAAGCTTTAGAAAATAATGGAAATGTGTGTGTGAGCGTGTGCACACGCGCGTGTGTGTGTGTGTGTGTGTGTGTGTTGAGCAAGTTAGAAAGAAAATAAATGCAAGAGGTTTAGAAAATAATGCAAACTTTCATGATTTTTAATGCGTGTGTCGACCTATGTAAATCATATGTTGACCTATTCGATGCACATGTCGACCTGTATAGATCATGAGTCGACCTATGCAGTCAAGACATCAAACAGAGGCTGCATGCTTAAAAATGAGTTACATGTGTCAATGTGTAACTCGTATGTGTCAACACATAGAAAAACATTTCTACTATCTGTCGACTCATAACATGTATGTGTCGACACATAGACTTGTTTTTCATGTAAAAACCAGTTTTTAATGCATGAACAATTTCTAACCTTTTCTAAACTATTTCCAAAATGATGTTATGCTTTCTAATGCTAAGATGCACCTTTAGACTTAGAGGATAGCATCAAATATACATAAACGCTAAATTACCCTAGTTTTGACATCATTCAAAACAATTCTAAAAGGAAGGGCGCTCACATACTCCCCCTTTTCAATAATGGTAAAGTTTGCGACGATGCATTTGATGTCTTCATGAGGCCAAATGATAGAAGCATTCTAGAAGCAGCAGGTGAATCAGTAAATATGTTAAAAAAGCCACAGAAGGTAGAGGAAATGAATGATGTTGTCCTTAGTGGTGGGATGATACCACGTAGAGGAGAGAGAACGAGAAATCCGCACAACATGTTGAAGGAATTTGTGAAACCTTAAGGCTAGCTATATATAGTATATTAGGGGAATATTATTAGGTCATGTAATTGGCGAAGTTGTCATTCTTCTCCCTTAAAACTCTCTTTTCACATCTGTTTGTAATTCTGCATTCCAACTGTTGATGAAAGCTTTCATAACAGAACTTCTTTCTCATTATCATTGTCATTGTTAGAACTTAGTTTTACTGTTACATTGAATATTGTTTTGCAGAACTATTACAAGCGTGCACTTTACATACACCACATACATGAAGTTACACAAATTAAAGATAACACTAAATAAATAGAAAGGCAATATAATCAACATTGCAAAATTGAAACGCAATATAAATAACACAAAAATGACAAGTTGACTTAATAACATTTTCTTAAGTCAGGTCTAAATCCGACTTAAGAAGTCGAAACTTCTTATGTCAGAAATTCTTAGGTCAGGTTCGGAACCGTCTTAAGAAGTCATTTTTAACCGACTTAACAAGCATTTTTTTCACTAGTGATTGCAAAATAGAAAGACAATATAAATACCACAAAAATGACAAGTTGAAATAGTTTAAGTGAAGAGAGAGAAATAATTTTCTCGTATAAAGTTGTCCAGTGGCGGAAAACGTGTGTTTGATTAGGCAATACAACGTTAATCGGTCAATTACGAAAAATGGTATAATTTAGTGTAAATTAATATTGTAATAAAAGATAAAATAATGAGAGTTTAGGCATCTTTAATTCTTAGTTAGATAGTTGAAACCTTTTAAATCAATGCTTGAATATATTTTTTGATTTTGGTCTATATCTTTTTCATATTCTTCTTTCTCAAAATTCTGAAACTGAAAAAGTCAATATTGTACAAGAAATAAAATACTCTAGACCTCACAATATAAAAATAATCACTCGTAGAATAATGTAACCCATATTTAAAAGAAAGAGAGTACAATTAAATAAAAAATAGCCACAAACTACGTGCAGATAATTCGTGATGGTTGGATCATGTCAGAGGAGTACTAATAGAAAAAGAACTCGTTTCGACTGATTCGAATTTAAGAGTTTGCATCTCTGTCCTTCAATTGTTTTTTCACTCTAACTTATATACAATATTATTATAAAAGACTAAAGTTTTAAAATAAAACTTTATATTATTATAAAAATTGGCAATAAAAAAATATCTATAAATGTTGATAAATGTTGATAGTGATATAGTTTTTTATAAAAAATAAAATTATTCAATTCATGTTGTAACTATCATTTTTTAAAATATTATGGCAACATGTTTCCGCGAAGCAAGAGTTTTGTAAAACGTGCTCTTCATCTAACATTATAAAGACATTAGCGTCCAAATTTGCATTAGTTGAATTTCAACATCGAACAAACTTAGGAATCTATAAATATTAAAGTTAAGGATCCATCAATATCATATATTCCATTCATCTTGTTTCTCTCTCTGCTTCATCCTTCAATGGCTGCGATCACTTCCTACCTCCCCAATGTCAAATCCATTTCATTCAATCACCGCCGTTCCGACTTACAACTCAAGCCCACGGCTGTCAGTATGACCATGACTCAACAAACTCTCAGCCCACGTCTCTATTGGGATTCTTTGCAGGCCGACATCGAAGCCCATCTCAAATGTTCCATTACAATCAAACAACCACTTGAGGTTTTCGAGCCCATGCATCACCTCGTTTTCTCTGCCCCGAAAACCACCGTGCCGGCTTTATGCCTCGCCGCATGTGAGCTTGTCGGCGGTCAACGCCACCAAGCTATATCCGCCGCTTCAGCTTTGTTACTAATGGAGGCAGCTACTTATACTCACGAGCATCTTCCACTCACAGACAGGCCCAGGCCCGGGAGGAATCATGTTTACGGGCCTAACGTGGAGCTTCTAACTGGCGATGGAATTGTTCCGTTTGGATTTGAACTTTTAGCAAGATCCGATGATGGAGAAAATTCGGAGCGGATCTTACGGGTGATGGTTGAGATCTCGCGGGCTGTGGGCTCAACAGGGGTGATAGATGCGCAGTACATGAAAACAATGGATACGAGATCAGACGGTGAGAAGATATGCCACGTGGAAGAAATCATGCGTGTGGTGGAGAAATATGAAGGTTGGTTGCATTCGTGTGGGGCTGTATGTGGAGGGGTGTTGGGTGGGGGAAGTGAAGATGAAATAGAGAAATTGAGAAAAATTGGATTCTATGTTGGAATGATTCAAGGAATGGCACAAAGGGGATTCAAGGAAGGTAAACAAGTGAATGAGGCAAGAAATTTGGCTCTACAAGAATTGAAGTTTTTCAAAGATAAAGAGGTTCAGGCAATTAAAAGTTTATTAAACATTTAAATATTTATGTTAGGATGTGTATTAGTGTTTTTCAGTCGATTTTTTTTAATGTATTTTTCGGTGAACAATGATGGTTTATAGATATTGTGTACCTAAATTAGAATGAAAATATATTATACGCGAGTGAGGGCTCAATAAATGAAAGTGTATTATTAAAATATAATCATTGAAAAAAAGTATAAATATAAGTGTAGTACATGTTTAAATTAAATTTTGAATTAATATAGCGTTAGAGTTCAGGTTTATCTCGGCGCTACTGTATCGGAAATCGATTCCATCTATTTAAAATTTTAGAGAATATGTGTCTTTTAAATTTCTTGTTTATTTTTTTTCGTACACTTCTAAAATTCAAATCACATTATAGTCGATCATAATATATAAAATTTTCAAGAATCAATGAAAGGCTTTTTGAGTCCTCTGTTTTTTTTTGTTAACAATTCTTCTTTCTCACAATTTTGGAACTAAAAAAATCATCAATGTGTAAGAAAGGAAGAATGAAGATAGATAAATAACATTGATGAATTTGCTATGAGCAACTAAATAAATATTAAAATTCGAAGAAAGAATGATAATAATAATCAACAAATTACTCAACAATAAAATAAAAAATAAAAACGTGTAGCACAATTATTATCTCCAATACCATATTAATTTTATTAATGAAATGAAGATTTGAGAATATAAAATGAAAATGAAAAATAAATTTGTCATATTAATTATATTGATATGTAGTATTATTAACACGCGTAAAGCCAAAATATTTCTTTTGTATAAAATAACATTTATCAACAAATCTTAAAATAAGAAACATTTCTTTTTTAATAAGAATTTTTTTATAGCATCATATCTATTTTTACTTCATCATGTGAAATTCCACAAATGTCTTTTGATTCTAAACATATATCTTCGGACCTACCCAAAATTCAGTGAACGTCAAAATATTTTGGAGCATAAGTTGCGCTAAACTCCTCTCCTTCATCATTTCACACTTTTGATCAAACTAAACTCTTCTCCTTCTCAATACATTTAAACTTCACCAAATCAATTTTCATCAAGCAAGGCTTAAAGGAACTCAGGGGAACATCAAGCATCATCTATAACATCATTCAATATCATCAATATTATAAATTTCAAGTAAGTTTTTCGAGTTTTTGGTAAATATTCGAGTTTCATTATAAATGTGTAGAAATTAATGTTTAGGGTTAGAATCTGTAGGAATCGCATGTAACATAGTTTAGACTTAGTGTATGACTTGTTGGTTCAAAATGGCCCTAATTTTCTGTGTATAAATAGACTAGTGTTAGATGTCATTTTGTAATTCTTCCTTACAACTTTGTAGTCGTCATTTTGCAGAATATAATTATCTCATTATATTCATTTTTTTTAACCTTGTGCACCAACAGTTGATATCAGAGTCGCGGTTTGGTTTTGTGTGGGAGCGGGAGCTGGATCTAGTGTTGGATCCAGTTATAGGATATGAGGACTCACACTAATGGGGGAGAATGTTGGGTGCAAATGTGAATGGTTTAAGTCCCACATTGTCTATGAATGAGTGAAATGTTGGATTTATAAGAGAGAGGGCCCATTTACCTAAAACCTTAAGGTTTTGGGTTGAGATGTAGTGTCTCCCTCTCTTTTGGTCCTAGAGCATTAGTCTCATTGGTGCTCCCAACTCTCCTTGACTCCCCAACACATCCAACCCAAACCGTAAACTTATTATGCCTTAAGCTTACAAATATTATCTTACTCGCACTTAAGATTTTAGTTTCAACCTTCTTAAATATTTTATAGTAGTATAATAAATTATTCTCATCTTCTTTGTCACACATGTATCACCTCTTCTACTATAATCTCTTGGCTCTTATGATTACATCAGATGTCCTTTAAATTATGTTTTTGGTAAGAGGTTGGTCCTTTAAGTTTTTTTGTAACAATTTGATCTTTTAGGGTGACTTCTACATTTTTTCTCACATTTTGATTGTTTAAAAATGCGTGACTATTATATTTCTGATTGCACTTCATTATTTTCATACCACTCAAAATAATTGCATCCACAATTAGCACATTAATAGATACACATTATTAAATAATTATATTTATAAACTAACCAAACAAATCATGTTTAAAAAAATAAAATTATATTTTCATATTATTTTCTGTATGAATTTTATTATTTGAAAAAAAAAATATGTTATAAAAGATAAATTAAATTAAATTTTCATATTATTTTTAATATAAATCTCACTATTGTTTTTTAAGTAAAAATTCATATTATTTTTAACAACTTCTTTATTTATTTTTTTTCTACTCTATATTTTATTTTTAATTATTTATATAGAACATAATATTTGTTTAATATTTATTTGTTTTATATTAATCTAATACTTTATATCATATAACTTTTGATTTTATTTTATTAATTTAAAAGCATAAACAAATTATTATATTTGAAAGTTGAAATTTTATTTAAAATTGTTATTTAATTTATTTATATGCATAAATTTATAATATTTTTTATAAATTATGTATTTATGAAATTTATGTTAAAAAAATTATTTCATGAATATTTTTTATTTATTTATATAAACTGAATTAAAATTATGTCGTTTGATTAGTAATTTATTTATTTATTCGACCACTAACTCTTACTCGGATCAATGATGTGGGTTTTAAAATATTGATATCAACACTCTATAAAAAGTAAAATGTACTCATATATTTAACATTTTTTTGTATCTTTTAAATTATAGATCTCACAAATTAAAAAGGAATCTCATATGCATTAATGAAACACACATATATTTTTTTAATAAAATATAAATGTTAAAATACATTATTGATTTTTTTTCTTCCATAAACTGAGGCTCTGTTTGGTAAAATTAGGTTATAGCTGATAGTTGGTAGCTGATAGCTTATAGTTGGTAGCTGATAAGTAAATTTAAGTGTTTGGTAATGTTGTGAATTTTATTGTGAATTACGACAAAATTCAATATCAATTTGTGAGGCAAATAACAATAGAAACTAAAATAAATTATCTTTAGCAATAGCAATCCGTGCACAGATAATATAACAGAATAAGGTAAGAAAAAACCGAAGGTTTGTTTACACAGTTCGATCAAACGATGTACTTTGGGGAAGAGAGCATCTCTCAAATTCACTATACTCAAAAAGTTGTTACAAGAGATTACAAATGAGTTACAAGAAAATAGTCTTCGCCTTCAGGTTTCCAAGAACAACACATATTTTTTTAATAAAATATAAATGTTAAAATACATTATTGATTTTTTTCTTCCATAAACTGAGGCTCTGTTTGGTAAAATTAGGTTATAGCTGATAGCTTATAGCTGGTAGCTGATAAGTAAATTTAAGTGTTTGGTAATGTTGTGAATTTTATTGTGAATTACGAAAAAATTCAATATCAATTTGTGAGGCAAATAACAATAGCAACTAAAATAAATGATCTTTAGCAATAGCAATCCGTGCACAGATAATATAACATAATAAGGTAAGAAAAAACCGAAGGTTTGTTTACACAGTTCGATCAAACGATGTACTTTGGGGAAGATAGCATCTCTCAAATTCACTATACTCAAAAAGTTGTTACAAGAGATTACAAATGAGTTACAAGAAAATAGTCTTCACCTTCAGGTTTCCAAGAACAACCCTGAAAGTGCCCGAACAACCCTGAAAGTGCCCAAGAACAACCTTATTTCTACCCAAGTGTTTTTCTACCTCTCCAACTCTCAATATATGAATCACTCAAACCCAAGGTGTAATCCAAAGTTTTCTTTGTGCATAGTTGAAACTCTATGCTATACCTTTAAACTCTTGCTCTCTCTTGTTAGTGTAAACTCTAAGATTGTCTCACACCAATCATATAAGAGATACATATTTATAATAGCAAATACCCAACAAACAAATCCCAAAATCACATGGATCCATGGGTCGAATCGAAAAAAGTTTGAAAACGCAAAAACACTATTCATCGTACGGACGTCACTATTCATCCGTACAGACGTCACTATTCGCAAACCGATTTTTATTTTTTTCGACTTTTCGTTCGACTTTCTAAAACTTCCGATTTTTGCAATAAATGCAATCTCCAAAATATGTTTTCTTTCTCTTCATCAAGAAAGGTTTTAAGGCACATTTAGAACAATCACCACCTTGAGTTTAAACCATGTTGATACCAATTTAACAATCAACAACATTGCTGCTCTCTACCAAGTTAAAACTTTAATCAATAATTTTGATCAAATTCAAGAAAACCTTGAATCTTGATCTCGCAACTTGAATCCACTTGTTCCCAATTACCCTTTTCTGCCTAGGTAATTTAACAAGCCTACAAGTATGATTTTTCAACCACCCTTGACTTCACATGTTTTCAAATGCCTCCTTGAAGGTTTTTCTTCTTTTATTTTACAGTCATTCAGCCACATTAAAAATATAATATTCAAGGCTAGCATATCCGTCCCTTTGAGATGCTACAATAACCATCCTTACCTTATCATGAATCAAATGGTGATTAGAGATCTCTGTAACTGTTCCCTTACTACTGCTAGCATCCATAGTAAGAAACCCCACCTTAAACTGAGTTTTCTCTGTTATAGTTTCTCCCAGATTTCTCCCTTGGTTTTCACTATTCTTCTTCTGAAGAAATTCTCTACCAACCAAATAAGTTGTTTTAACCTCAGCTCTTCCCCAAAAACTCAATAATAACTCAGTGGTAACATGCATTTTTATCCCTTGATTTCTGCAAAACTCATTGTACTCCTCTGAAACTTTCTCAAGGCATTCATTACGCCTTAAACTCAAATCCCATAGCTCTTCCTTGTCATGAAAGTCTCTACTAGTTAACGATGAATGAATAATAACATTTGAATCTTCTAAAATATATAGACCATATATTTTAGACCTTTAGTAATAATCAATTCATCATGCAAAATCTTCAACACCCCACGTTCAACTCTAGTACAATAACATAGATCATCAAACATACTATAATAAATTTCGCTTGAGTTCTAGAACATACCTCACATTATGAATAAGAAGTTCCTGATCATCAAACATTTTAAATCTGACCGTACCTATACTATAAACCTAAAGTGCCTTATTATTACCAAGGCGAACTACTCCACCTTGCACCATCTTTAAAGTTTTAAAGTATTATATTCACTACAAGAAAAAAGGAGATTTGCGACACTTGAGTTGCGACAGTTATCATAAAACCGTCCTTATTCCTGGATTGCGACGATTGTCATGACAGTTAGGGTCAACTGTCGTAGATTTTTTGCGACGGTTATCAAAAAACCGTTCTTATTCCTGGACTACGACAGTTTTCACGACGGTTTGAGCCACCCGTCGCAAATTATTTAGGCATGTTGTATAAAATAATGCGACAGTTACCAAAGAACCGCCCTCCTTCCGCACTCGCGACAGTTAAGGCGAACTATCGCAATTACTTTAGTCAATCATAATCACTATTTTTTTTATTCCTTTAATTTTCCACTTTTTTTTCATTTTTATTTTCTAACCTTTTCAATTTTATTAATTAATTTAATAAATAATTATTATAATTATTACAATTATTATAATTTTCATGACAATGTAGTTTAATAGTAATAAATTAAACTTAAAATCCATAAAAATTAACATATTATATATACTTAAAATAAAATTTTAATTTTAAAAACAATTTTTATAATAAAAATTAAATTCAAAATATTATATCCAAAATTAATATATTAAAATTAAACTATATATCAAAATTTTATAAACTCAAAATTTTAAAAACAATTTTTATAGTAAAAATTAAACATAAAATTAGACTATATATACTCATAATAATATAAAATATCAAATAAACAAAACATTTCAATCAACACTCATTTATTAAAAAGAAATATAAAAAATTAATTAAAATAAAACTGTACTATGTCGATTGTGACATCCATCGGTTTCTTCCAAAATTTCATCTTTTTCTCGCTAAAATTGAAAACCGATTCTCCTTTTTATGTGTATTTTTCTCATCTTTTTCAGAAATCTCCGTTCATGCCCTTGGAAAAAGAGGGACACAAACTTTTTTCTCAGCCACTCACGCCGTCATTGCGAATCACCATAAAAGCAATCACCATCAATTCGAATCTTAACAGGTTTGTCTTCTCAAACCCTAAATTATTTTTCAAACCTTGAATCGGATCCTGGTTTGAAACCTTGTATGTTATTAATTCAATGGTTTTGTCCTGAGTTCGTATCAGACTCGGTTTTGTTTCCGGTGATCGTGTCTGGCTGCGACCGTTACTTTCTCTATTGTGCTTGTTGTTTGATTTGGAGTCTTTTGCTTGTTTAGGAGTTTAAACTTGTAGCTTGATTTTTGATACATTGTTTATAATTCAGAACATGCTTCATACTATAACTATCCGACAATTTGTCTGACTGGGAATTCGCCGATGATGGCGATCTGATGTGAAGCCACTGCATACGACGGTGTCCGGCGATTTGTCTGACTGGAAATTCGCTGATGAAGGCGATCTGTTCATGACCGGCGGAGAGCCCACGCCAAGAGTGGTGTTTGGCGATGTCCCTACCTTTAAGGAAATTACCGCATAATTGAAGGAAGATCATGCAAATGTTGAATTGGGCAAAACTACCCTCGATATGGTAATTGTATTGCTTTTTAAATCGCTAGTGTTTCAAGTTACTAGCAGCAGTAAATGGTGTCCTACTCTCTTGTCTATATACTTGCAGTATAACTTATTTTGGGAAGTGCATTTTCTAATTAAAAAGGTACTTGGTGGAATGAGAGGAATGACAACTTTAGTGTGACTAGGCTCAGCTGTTGACCCTGACGAGGTATGTATCTTAATTGACTCAGGCTTTTCTCTTAACATATATGTCAACTGTTAATTAATTAATATTTAATACAAGTGAGTTACATCTTGCTATTGATTATTTACTAGTTGATAGAATCTTAGATGTAGCATTTGTTTGTTAATGTTCACTAATTGGATCTAAGGTCAGCATGTTTTGTGTTTTAGGGAATTTGCTTTAGGGGCATGACGATTCCTGAATGCCAGAAAGCACTTCCAGGTGCTTTTCCTGGTGGGGAGCCTTTGCCCGAGGCCATATTGTGGCTTCTATTGACAGGAAAGGTATAATCAAATTGAATTTATTATTATAGATGTTGTGGCTCACAAGTAATGCAATTTAGCATCATGCCATCACCCTATATGAAGGTGTTCTGATACGTGCTCTTGGGTTTTGTCATATAATTGATTCATACATTGTGTTGCAGATACCAAATAAAGAGCAAGTAGATTCATTAGCTCAAGAATAGCGAAGACGTGCAAAAATACCAGGTTCATTTTCTCTTGAAGTCATAGATCTTCAAGTAATTACTCTTCAGTGTAATGTCATGGTTTTGTTTTGTGCTTTTATCAGTTGTAGGTTTAATATAATCATATTTACTATACTGTAGATTCTTTTCTTAAATTACAGTGAATTGACACAATATAATCAATATTCTACTTGCTCTTGCCCAAACATCACATGTGTAGAAGATTTTAACATAAATCTTTTTGATACATTGTTTCATGATGCACATTATCTATATTGACTCTTATTTATGATGCCCCATAACTGTGGAGGATTCCTTATATTATCTTCATTTTACTTGCAGAGTATGCTTTCAAGGCAATTGATGCACTGCCTGTTTCTGCTCATCCAATGACACAGTTTAGTACTGGTGTAATGGCCCTCCAGGTTGAGTGACAAATTCTTTTTTGAATTCTGATTTTTATAGTATTTCTTTTGTAATTCAACTGCATTTTGACGGTCACATTCATTATTGGAAACTTGTGTTTGTGATAACTTGTCCTTTCTTAAGAAAAATAGCCTTTGTTGCTTCATGTTTTGTTATGTTGGCTTATACGCCTGTAATTTGATAACATTAACAAATGAAGAGATTTATGAAATGTAATTAACCACGGGGTGATAGATAGTGGTTCAAATTTAGGCCAAATAAGGGGAAAATGGGGTAATTCAATTGACTGACAAAATACGTCACTATTCAATAGGTACCGTACATCTAACCTGTGCTTGATTCACCCAGTCATAGAAATTCACCTGAGATATTTGATTTTCATGATTCCTTGTGCAATATGAACCATGCAACCTAACTAATTGGATTTGAGAGAAGCAAAGTGATATTTCTTAGGAAGGGGATCATTTACCATTAAAATGGATGTGTAGTTAACTGATGAATGAAGGCCCATGATAAAATCCATTGCAACATGTTCTCAAGTCTAGGAAGGGATACACAACAACTGTAGTAACCCAGCAGGCAGTATAGTAGAGGCCTTAGCTTGTTAACATGTGATGCACTCAGAGACAAAATTGTGAATATTATGCTTTCCCTTTCTATTTTTCCTTCCCACTTCTTGATTGTTTGGGTGTGCTTGCCACCTGCCAAGCATATAGACCAAATTGGTTCCGTCAGAATCCTTGGCTTTTGTTTTTAATACTATTCATGACTGAGGTCTCTAGTTTAAGAATCCCTTAAGGGAAATGGGTGTAATATACATGTTAATAGAGTATTTGTCTATTGACAAAGTTGTGTTGTTCTTTTTTACAGCTTGATCTTCGTGTAAATCATACGCTTGTAAAGGACCAATTTTTATGGGTAAGATCACAACGCAATCATTGTATTATAGGAATGGAACTGTTATCTTCTGATTTGCTGCACTTTTTTGTTGGATCTGTGTGTATGTGTCTAAATTTGTTAAATTCCAGGACTTGAACAACTTCGATAGTGATCCTGAAGAGTTTGCAAGGACCTTCTACAGAGACATGGGCATTGAGGATCCTGAGGTTGGAGTAAGTATATTTAACTATTGCTAGTAATGAATTAATTTGTAATACGTAAACAGACAAAACCTTCTTTTGTAATTGTGAAGCATACTAAACACCAAAACACTATTGTTTTGCAGCCAGCTGTTGCCTTTGCCATCAGATAACAGCTTTATGAGGTCATTCATTCTGTTGATCAGTTAGTTTATCATGTTCGTGCATTATTTTGTATATACGTGGCTCATTTACCATCATAGATGCTTAACTTTGCAACTTTATATGTACTTTCTTAATAGCAGTCTAGAAGGAAATCATAGAAAAAAGGACTAAAATGGAGCTTTATTTCTAATAAAATCTGTTATTATAACTACTTTCATGTCTACCACTTACTTTGCCTTTCTTTTACAGGCTACCTTGGAAGAGATTATCAATAAATTAAATACTGAAAAGGAATTTCAGAAACATACAGAGGTAATCAAATTTTAATTAAACAGTTTTGTTGAATGCTTTCATGGCTCTTACACGCATCATCATGTCTGAGGAAGATCGTTTTTGGTGAAATAAGTCTCTTTTTAAATGGAAATGATCTACTATAAGGAAGCTCCAACAAACACTAGTTATTTTCTAAATATAAGCTAATACAAACCACTATTTGGATTATATTTTTCTTGTATATATGTTTAATTACTAAATAGTATATCTAACTGGATTATCTACAGGCTGATCTAGAGGTGAGAACTGCACATCTGTAGAATGAAAATCATTCCTTACTTCAAAAAGTGGTGAGTGTGTTTAACTGCTTATTTTGCAACTTATGTACTTTATGAATAGAAGTCTTGAAAGAAATCATAGAAAAAAGATCTAAAATTGAGCTTTATTTTCTTATAAAAATTTGTTATTATAACTATTTTCATGTCTACCACTAATTTTGCCTTTCTTTTACAGGTTACCTTGGAAGAGATTATCAATAAACTAAAAACTGAAAATGAACGAACATAGATGCTTTCCCTCGGTCATCAGTTTACAACACTTTTATATTATAATGTGTTTTGTCTTTGTGATCTTGAAGGTTGTGTTTTATGTCTTAGCCTTTTCCGGTTGCTTTTAAGGATGAATGTGGAATTATAGCTATAGATTTAAGTGTGAAGAAAGGTGGATTCATATCTAGATTCAAGTGCGAAGCAAGGAGGTTGTAGTGCTCTTTTATTGTCTGTCACAACATGGATTCATTATGTTTCTGCAACATTAATAACAACCGACATCACTATGCATGCAGATATTAAATGCATACCTGCAATTTCTGTGTGGGCATGGTACCAATATGAAATGGAATGGTTCCTTCAGATAGAGAAGCTTATCGGTGGGGAGCATATTCTTAGTCTTTGCTGTGACATTTGAAGGAGTAAAACATTCTTATTCTTATTCTTAACAAATACAAGTGTTTTTCAGACAAAAAACTACTAGAATACCATACACAACCTGAGGAAGTTTTGCTTTTGGAAGAGCGTGTTGGTGAAGCCAAAAGATTAGCAGCAACTAGAAGACTACAAAACTGATTATGAAGGGCTCATGATGATATTAGAAGACCACAAGTGATTTTCTTTATTGGTGCTAACTGGAAGTAATTTTTAAGCTTTTGTAGATGTTCGTGTCTATCCTCTAAGGCAAAATCATACCAAAGAATTCTTCAACAATCGGTAGAAAATCTTGGATCATCACTTGGTGTGGAAAATTGGGCAGAATATCTTGGATCATCATAGGTTGTAAAATTATATTGATTATATTGTATATATGAAGTTATAGATTAAGACATTTGATCATTTAGATATTCATAAGTATATATTTAATAGAAAATATAATAAGTTATTTAGAAAAGTGATATAATGAAATATCAATTGTTTTTTAAGTTATATAAATTTATATATTTGTTATATGTGCGTCTTTATATATTTGATATACGTGAGTCTATATATTTGATATATTACCAAAAAACAATAATAGTTAAAATTTAAAAAAAACTATTATAAAAAAAAGAGATGAAAGTAATTTAAATAAAAATAGAATATTATAAAAAAATTCTATAGATAAAATTACGACGGTTTAAACCGTCGCAACTAGCATAAATAATATTTAGAATTAGTAAATATAATTACGACGGTTGAAAACCGTCACAATATGGAAATTACGACAGTTAGCTACCCGTCGTGAAAATAAATAATATTTAGAATTAGTAAATATAATTACGACGGTTGAAAACCGTCACAATATGGAGATTACGACAGTTAGCTACCCGTCGTGAAAATAAATAATATTTAGAATTAGTAAATATAATTACGACGGTTGAAAACCGTCACAATATGGAGATTACGACAATTAGCTACCCGTCGTGAAAATAACGACGATTTGTACGACAGTTTTCACAACCGTCGCAATACAGCCTCGCGACCATGTTTTCGCGACGGGGTTGAAACTGTCATAACTTACAAATTACGACGGTTAAAACCGTCGTAATATGTCAAAATGAACCGTCGCAATTTGCCAATTTTCTTGTAGTGATTCTTAAACGAACCCGAGTCATTGACCCAACTATCTTCAATTTTCAAACTCGATACTACTAGTGTTACGGTATCCTCATAACTTTTTGTCATACCCTAAATTTTGACCATAAGATTCTGTTTTGCATCATCTTTATAGCATAACATGCATTTTGTCTTGCATAGTATCCGCAATGTCAGTCAGAATAAATTTGTTGGATTTACAAACAAACCGGTCTAAATTTATTTCAAAATCTGATCAAACGCCGTATTTTTCCAATATGTTTATATCGTGCTGATTATTTTGGTGTGTTCATTTTATTTTTTCGAGCACTTTTCTGCCCGACTTTTTATTTTGTTTTTAATTATTTTTATTTAAATAATCATTTAATTTATTTAAATATTTAATTTTTATTTTTATTAATTAATTTTATTTTTAATTTGTTTATTAATTTTTTTTTTAAAAACACAAAAATATGATTTTTAATTCTTTTAATTCTTGTCTTATTATAAAAAACACAAAAATATGATTTTTAATTCTTTTTATTCTTATCTTATTATAAAAAACATAAAAGCATGATTTTTAATTCCTTTTATTCTTGTCTTATCATAAAAAACACAAAAACATGATTTTTAATTCCTTTTATTCTTGTCTTATTATAAATAAACAAAAAAGACATTGTGTTAATTGTTATTATCATTCTTTTTTATTTTCTATATATATATATATATATATATATATATATATATATATATATATATATATATATATATATATATATATATATATATATATATATATATATATATATATATATATATATATATATATATATATATATATATATATATATATATATATATATATATATATATATATATATATATATATATATATATATAATATATATATATATATATATATATATATATATATATATATATATATATATATATATATAGAGAGAGAGAGAGAGAGAGAGAGAGAGAGAGAGAGAGAGAGAGAGAGAGAGAAAACAAAGGATGCACAAACAAAATTCAAAACAACAAGAGATTGGATTCAAAGAAAATAGGAAAAGTAAAAGGAAGTTAGAATTAATCACGAGCTTCATCGTTGCATCGCTTCCGGAGTCATCCACGTAATCACCGCTGAGAATCAATCGCAACCGCTTTGACACTGCACTCCATCAAGACTCTGTCAACACGCACCAACTTATGTCTCTTTTGCACTAAGATCTAACTCTGTTTAATGTAACAAGCTCGTGTCGTTGCGACACTTCGATTTCGCTAACTCGTGCTCTTCTCTGTTTTTGTTGAGTGCTTGCTTTAATTTTTGTTATCACCTGTCTGATTGTTATTACTATATTGCAATTATGTACCATGAATCTATGTGAATTTAGTTTTTTTTTAAAAATTGGGTTGAGAGGTAGAGAGCATTGAAATCGAATGACAGAGATTGAAGAAAATGAATTTGAAATTAAACTTCCTTTGCTTAACTGTGTTTTTATTTTATTATTATTATTATTTATTATAGAAACACATGTCAAGAAGTAATTGGATAGTATATTAAAATTTGAAAAAGTAAAAAAAAATATATATATATTTGGTTAAGCTCTAATTTTTTTTTTATCTTGATATTAAACAAAAAAAAGGGACGTCCCCATTTGTGCCGTTTTTTTTTCTATTTTTTTATTGTTTTTTAAACTATAACTTTTTATTTAGTTATTACTATTATATGATAAAAATTAAGGTTTATGTTAATGGGTATTACGTTCATGTCTAACTTGGTGCCACACACCATGTTTTAAAAAATAATAATGCACATCTATGATATTTTTTTTACACCCTTTAGATTTTTTTAATTGTTAGTTTTATTATTAATTAAAAGTCCTAATTTTAATTAATTAAATTTTTAATGAATTAATTGAATTTTTTAAAAAATTTATAATTGATTGATTAGTTTTTTAGTGAATCTTAATTAGGTTTACCGTGATTAGTTACTTGTCAATTTACTCATGGATGTTTGACATGTCTATATGATTTGGATCTCCAAGTGCCCTTAGGTTCTCGATTTGACTTTGTCTTCGATAAATCGAATCAATATTAGACATTAGGATCAATTATTGCACGATAAAAATAATATAGCTTTCTCCTTCAATCTTACTTTAGATTCATAGAATTGGGTTAGTTCCCTTCAGATGTTAACTAGACAACCTACAATTAGATTCCCTTTTCTCTCATGAGAGATTTAAACATGAGTCATCCTTAGTCAAGATAACATTCTCCTACCCCGTGACATAGTTGAGAAAGATGTAGATTCTTTTCCACTTGAGAGAGGTATGTGGCATCCTCCACATGTTTGTGGTGGTCTAAGTTGAGTATTCTCCTTAAGATGACAACTTGTCTCTTCTTCTAAACCAACCAATAAACTTTGTTTACCCTTAGCGAGGGGAACTACGAATGCTTTGATTCCATTCCTGTCAGGATACGTAGGCACGAAATGCGATGTCTTGGCGAACATCCTTAGAAATAACACCTAAGGTCTCCCTTTACCTTTTCACCCTTTAGCAGACAAAATAAAAAATAACACAATAAAATAATAGATTCCTGTAGAGTACTATAGATACTTAGGATGCTAGCATCTTCCCTAGGTATTATCAACCCCCCGAACCTTAGACTCTCTTTTGCTTTGTTTTTGCATTGCATTTTTTTAGGTTATTCGTTCTTTTTCCCATTCCTTGGATAAATTAAAGATCAATGGTGAATTAAGATTTGTGATT
The DNA here is from genome assembly GCA_963859935.3 of Lathyrus sativus. Lineage (NCBI taxonomy): Eukaryota > Viridiplantae > Streptophyta > Magnoliopsida > Fabales > Fabaceae > Lathyrus > Lathyrus sativus. The sequence goes on along the minus strand of OZ012736.1, from coordinate 496,896,795 downwards.
TAAGTTAATCGATAGCTTGATATCTGATTCTTACTGTGACGCTTTCCTCACCCAATGTAACTACAGCTTGAACAGAATCTTCATTGACCTTTCTTTTAGAACAATCCTTTTTAAAGTGACCGCTTTTCTGAAAATTAAAATATTTTACCTTTGCTTGTCATACCTCTTTGATTTGGACATCCCTGTGCGCCCACCTCCTCCTCTTGACACATTTAAGCCTTCACCACTATCTTCAATCTTCAAATCTTTCGACTTTGAAAATTCTTTGAATTTCATCGCCATCTGGACTTCATCCAAAGTAATAGTACATTCCTTACCATAAAGAAGAGCATCATTAAAGTGCTCAAAGGATTTGGGTAATGAACTCAACAGGTGCAAAGTCTTGTCCTCATCATCAATCTTCACTTCAATATTCTCAAGATCATCGATAATCTTGTGAAATTCTATCAGCTGCTCAACTATAGATTTGTTCTCCATCATTTGGAATGAATAGAGTTGTTGTTTCAGATAAAACCTGCGAGTTAAAGACTTTGTCATATACAATGATTCAAGTTTTGTCCACATAGCAACAATATTTTGCTCCCTGGCGACTTCTCTTAGAATTTATCCCCGAGACACAAGATAATGGCGCTCCTGGCCTTATTCACTATCTCGGTCTTCTGTACCTGTGTAAGCCATGCAAGCATCAATGCTTCACTCTTCAAAGCATCGATACACTTCTCTTGAATTAAAATTGCTTTCATCTTAATTTTCCACAACCCGAAGTCGTTGTTACCGGAAAATTTCTCGATCTGCCATCTACTAACCATGGTGCTCACTTGTCAACAATATCTCTTTGCTCCACGCTTATCGCACCACTTGTTGTGAATCTTGTTGTGAATTACGACAAAATTCAATATTAATTTGTAAGGCAAAGAACAATAGAAACCAAAATAAATGGTCTTCAGCAATAATAATCCGTACACAAATAATATAACAAAATAAGGCAATAAAAAACTGAAGGTTTGTTTATCCAGTTTGATCAAACGATCTACTCTAGGGGGGAGAGCAGCTTTCTAATTCACTATACTTAGAAATTTGCTACAAGAAATTACAGATGAGTCACAAGAAAATAGTCTTCGCCTTCAGGTTCCCAAGAACAACCCTGAAGGTGCCCAAGAACAACCATATTTTCTACCCAAGTGTTTTCCTACCTCTCCAACTCTCAATATGTGAATCACTCAAACCCAATGTGTAATCTAAGGTTTTCTTTGTGCATTGTTGAAACCCTATGTTATACCTTTAAATCCTTGCTCTCCCTTACTAGTATAAACTCTAAGATTGTCACACACCAATCATATAAGAGATACATATTTATAATAGCAAATACCCAACAAGTAAAGCCTAAAATCACATGGATCCATGGACCGAATCGAAAGAGCCCGAAAATGCAAAAACATTATTCACCGTATGGACAATACTATTCATCGTACATACGTCACTATTCATTCGTACGGGCGATACTATTCACCGACCGATATTTTTTTATAATTTTCCAGACTTTTCGTTCGATTTTCGCGGTAAATATAATCTCCAAAATATATTTTCTTTCTCTTCATCAATAAAGGTTTTAAGACACATTTACAACAGGTAAATTAACTTTTACACTGCCTGATAATTACAAAATGACCTAAAAGGACATTTTTAATTAAGAAATTGGTGATTTTGTTATTTTATTATATTATATTATTAAATTAATTTTTATTCGATAAAAGTAAATGTATTAATAACAAAATACAAATCAATTTTAATATATATAAAAAATTGAAGATATTATCAAAATATATAAATTTGTATATAAGTTTTATAAGTTTTGCTATTTATTATGAATATATTGACAACGAAATTCAATGAATAAAAGAATCAGTGAACTATACATGAAGCAGGGGTATTTCATAAAGTCATTTATGAGGACATAAAAATAAAAGTAATCCTAATAATTACAATTTTTGGTCTGATTAATTCATTCTTTCGTAAAATATAGTTTTTTATTCCTAATTTTATAATAACAAAAATAAGTTTATTGTCTAACATTTTACAATAAAATTTTGAGTTTTCTTCATCTTTATTGATTTCATTGATTCTCTTATCTTATGATGTTTTACTAATTTGAGAATTATTAACATTATTTCTAAGTTAATTATATAAGTTATATTTAATAAATAAAAATAATGTCTAGTAAAATAGAGAAAAATAGTAAAAATTTGCTATAGAATTTTTAAAATTTTTTTATAAATCCAATCTTTTAAAATCAAATTTTTGAATAATAAATATTATATATATAATAAGGGTATAATTGGAATAAAAAATCATAAATTACAAATTCAAAAACTAATTTAAATAATTTTTGAGAAAAAAATTAAAAGTTAATTAGAAATTATAAACTAAAAGCAAAAAGATATTTACTAAATAATTTTTTTTAATTAAAATGAATCGAAAAACTTAAAAAAAATTTTAATAGACTCTTAACTTATACAAACAGTTATCGTTTGAATGCATATAGAGCTTCCCTAGGGAGGGTACGTGTTTGTGTATCCTCAAATTGTTTTAGAGGTTCCCTTTCTCTCACATTTATAATTCATTCTCATTACCAGCCGCCGTTATATAAAATATACAAGACATTAGCGGCCAAATTTGCATTAGTTGAATTTCAACATCATACAACAAACCAACGAATCTATAACTATTATAAATAAGGATCCATCAATATCACTTTTTTCATTCTTCTCCTTTCTCTCTCTCTTCATCTTCATCCTTCCATGGCTACTATTACTTCTTCCCGCCTCTCTAATGTCAATTCCATTTCATCAAATCACCACCGTTCCGACTTACAACTCAAGCCCACCCCCGTCAGAATGACCATAACTCAACAAACTCGCAACCCACGTCTCCATTGGGCTTCTTTACACGCCGACATCGAAGCCCATCTCAAATCTTCCATTACAGTCAAACAACCTCTCGAGGTTTTTGAGCCCATGCATCACCTCGTTTTCTCCGCCCCGAAAACCACCGTGCCAGCTTTATGCCTAGCGGCATGTGAGCTTGTAGGCGGTCAACGCCACCAAGCCATATCCGCTGCTTCAGCTTTGTTACTAATGGAGGCAGCTACTTATACTCACGAGCATCTTCCACTCACAGACAGGCCCAGGCCCGGGAGGAATCATGTTTACGGGCCTAACGTGGAGCTTCTAACTGGCGATGGAATTGTTCCGTTTGGATTTGAGCTGTTAGCTGGATCCGACAGTGGGGAAAATTCGGAGCGGATTTTAAGGGTGATGGTTGAGATCTCACGGGCTGTGGGCTCAACAGGGGTGATAGATGCGCAGTACAGGAAAACAGTGGATAGCAGATCGGACGGTGATGAGATATGCCACGTGGAAGAAATCATGCGCGTGGTGGAGAAATATGAATGTGAGTTGCATTCATGTGGAGCAGTATGTGGAGGGGTGTTGGGTGGGGGGAGTGAAGAAGAAATAGAGAAATTGAGAAAAATTGGATTCTATATTGGAATGATTCAAGGAATGGCACAAAGGGGATTCAAGGAAGGTAAACAAGTGAATGAGGCAAGAAATTTGGCTCTACAAGAATTGCAGTTTTTCAAAGATAATGATGTTGATGCAATCAATAGTTTATTGAATATTTAAATATCTTGATTATATTGTAATATGTATTAATGTTTAATAGTTTCGTCAATGTTAAAATATGTTGTTACTTACTAAGCGAGGTCAGATAACATGTGCTCAACGTCAATATCAAATAATGCTTTGTTTTTTGTTAAGTAAATTGGCGACAGGGATGAAAAATAACACTATTTTAAGCCAACTGGTAAACATAATACACATTTTTTAACAGAATTTAAAGGACTAATGCGAGATCCACTAGCTCTGTATTTATCAATATTAAGTGGTATAAATGTAAAATTTACCATTTTGATACATTAATTAATAAGAAAATGATAAATCAAAGTGATGATCACGTGTTCTGTTAGGACGAGCAACTAACTGCTCAGAATCTCATTTTAGAATGGTATCAAAAAATGATCTAATATTAAATAGATTCAATTTCATCTTTGACCTCGTATTCCCACAATAGATCCTTTCCGCCTATCTCTCTCTCCTTCAACTAAAACACGTGTAATAAAATAAAAATTATAAAAAATTAATAAATAGAAGAAGATTGAGAAAATGTTAGAGAGAGAGAAAGAGACAATATGTGAAGGAAATGGTTGGAGAGAAAATGTTGAAGCATAAGATCCAAAATGATGTATGGTGTGATTTTGACTATCTATTTATTTTTGAATAATTTTGAATCCTTATGTTTTTTACTCCCATTATTTAGTAATTCTTCTCTCAAATTTTCTTTCATATTTACTTGAGATAACAATATTTATTAATGAGGAATACCACAATCATTGATGATAGAAACAAAAGAGCTTATTAATAACAGTTATATATATATATATTGTGTCTCACCTTAAGGGAGAGTACTTTTATATTTGAAATTTTTTTACGCACATCATATTTTATGAGTAATACATCATATATTCATCTAAAATTCTAAATTGATATGTGTGAGACTTTTCTAACTTAAATGTCAAGTATTTACTTTTATAATCAAGGTAAGACTTCTCCATATTTTGCTTCTCAAAATTCTTAACTCGCATTTTTTTTTCTTAACACACTCCTCAAATATGAATCTATCAATATCCTAAAATATTATAGGACCTTTAAAACGAGTTCTTATTCTCAATATTTCTCGCACATATTAACATCATGAAATCATTATTATAAGATATGTCTATGTGTTAGCATTCCAACACATCCGATTGCACCCCAATACGAGTTTCCTAATTCAAGTTATGAATATTTAACTAATTCGTTAGGTATTTCCAAAACAGTCCAGAGTTTGATAGAAAAATAAAAATACAGGTGTTTACACCTTTTATTACCATTCAAACATTAATCAAACAACATAATTTCATCACTAAGATTTATCAATTCATCAATAAACAATCTCAACATTAATTCATCAAATTCATGGGAGTGAAAATCAAATTATGCAGTTAAATCCAATCATGAGCAACAAAAGAGATATTCATGGTCTAATGCTCATGGAATCCTCATCCACAAGGGAATTCACAAAAAACTTTATATAAAATTAGGGATTTTAGAAAAACACCACAACCTTGAACATAGGGTATTTCTCTTGAATTCTCAACAATGAAGGAATCTTTTCCTTGCACGACTTCTATTGCTCTTCTCTTGGTGAATTGAGATTTTTTTTGTTAGTGTTTGGGGAAAAAAAAGAGCTTTGTGTGCTAAGGTTTTTTTATCTCCTTTCTTGTTTTTCTCTCGAGAAACGTGTTTTTTCTTTTTTTTTTCCTTTTATCTCCCTTTTTATTCCTAATTTTCCATTTATTTATTTTTTTCTCAATTACAATTCAGATTTTTATTTTTATTTTTATTTCTGTCTAATTCTCTAGTTGTTCAAATTTTAAATAATAATAATAATAATAAAAATAATAATAATATCTTCAAAACAAAATATTCACATTATCAAATAAAAAATTTAACTAAAAATTAGGGGTGTGTGCATTTATAAAATGGACGATTCTATTTCTTGTAATCTATACATTTACTAACTTTTCTATCCTTTTTGAATCCTAGTCCATTTTTATTTGAAGAAGACCTTTTACTTGATAGGATCAAGTATGTAACGACCCGTATAATATACATCTAGAGTAATATCATACAAGTGTTATTATTTGGTACCGATACAATCATAAGTGTCTATTGACATCATTTACATACTTGATCATTTTACAACATATGATACAAGATACGAAAAGTGTCAAAAATAAAAATCTAAGATCTAAGTACAATATCCTTCATTGTACACAATACACAACAGAAAAATCACAATATAAGTTTTCCATGAAACATCAATGCACAACTTCTTCTTGTATACTAAACGTGCAAACAACACCTGAAAAATAACAACAATATTAAGGTGAAATGTTAACCTCAGTGAGTTCCCCTATTCTATGGGTTCACTTGGTTCTACAGGGTTCTATTCAAATCCTAACTCAAGTCAAGGGGGAAAGGGGGATAAGACTTGAGTTCGCAAAACTCGCAATGTATGGAAATATGTCTCTTGAGTTCATCAACTAAAAAAATGACTAGTTCAGAAACCGTATCAAGGCATCTTTTCCTGGCCAACCCTATGTCTAGAGTTATCGACATAGGTCACAGATCCTTGTATCATACTTTGACATACGCATGGACTTCAGATTCTAAGGGGCTCCTCAACCTTAAGAATCGTTACTTCCTATGGGACTCCAAACACATTTCAAGTCTCTACCCGCATAAGACTCTAACCCACTTAGGGATCCATTGTCTTTAGGACTCAAACCCAAGTTAAAGTAAAGGTGAGTGCATTTCAATGGAGCTCTAAATAAGCATCATTCTCGGGACAACACAATTAGGAGGTTGTTTCCGACTACGTGATAAAATACAACATAACATGATCATATTCGACAATCACAAGGTGATCACATTCACCTTAATCACACAATAATATCACGCGTTTCATACAATGCATCTCACTCATAACTATGGTAACCATTCATCAGTGACAGTCACCTAGGTATCATATTACATGAATATCACCTTCTAGTGTTATCTAAATCATACTTATGACTTAATTATCTTTTTAATCCATTTATTGAGTTATAAGCTTAGGTTTACTCACTCATCTTCATAATGTTTTAAGCATGTTACTTCACAATCAAAACATCCAACTTACACGTACATCATACATGCAAAACATATAGTAATATAAACAAGTCAAACATACTCCACATAAATAATTCACTTAAGGCATATAGTCATCACTATCCAATACCAAGCATTCATGGTTGATTCATAGTCTCATAATAAATAGAACTCTCAGAACCAAACCCCTCACTAATTAGGACTTCTGGAACAAAGATTCCTCACCAAATAGGACTTTTGGAATAAAGGTTCCTCACCAAATATCAAACCAATTCTCATGGTGTTCATCAAAATGTTAGGTGTTCATCTTCACCCGTTCACATATTATTCCATATTCAATTTAATTCATTACTACTCTATCAATCAATAACATATAACCATATTTCTAATTTCTATCACGTAGAGCATTGAAATAGCTTTCCAACGCTTTTGATTGTGCCTCAATCCGAGTTACGGTTCTCAAGTTATGGGAAAAATAAGAAACACAAATTCAGCATGCTGTCATGGTCGTCCGACGAGCAGCCAGCGAGGCTGGCTCACCTTTGATTCACTCGGCGAACCCCAGGCGAGGCCCAATCATGACTGAATTTTCATCATGGTCTCCCGACGAGCAGGTAGTAAGGTAGCTCGCTTCTTGTTCACCAAACCGCACCCGTCGACGCTAGCAGAAAACAGTTTGCCACATGCTCGCCAAAGCTCGTCCGACAACTCAAGCAAAACTCATAATCCCAGCAACACATTTGGAAAGCAAAAATATCTCTAAACTCCAACCCACATGGCTATAATACATCCAAATACTCACTTAAACATGTTATATTATAACTAAGCATGCAATTCAACAACTACAACATGGAAATAACATTAACCCAATTTCAACACAAAACCCTAACCCACCAATGTTCTCATGTTTCCCCCCTCCCAAGGCTACACTATCCATGGAACTCACCTTATTGAAGAAGATGAAGATGAATTGATGGTGGAGATGATAAATCCATGAACCTCCTCTTTCTCTCCCATGAATTCTTCTTCTCTTTTTATTACCTTTTCTCTTATCTTTCTCTTTTTCCTTTTCTATCTTTCTTTCTTTCTCTTCTTACTAACTTCTTCTTTTCTATTTCATTTTTATTCTCATACACCAAAATATATATTATATAATAATATTATGTAATGATACAAAATGTCTCCATTGATAATTTATCATCTAACACCAATTGACCAATTATTAATGTTACCAAAATGTCTCCTCACATGCTTATTAATATTGGTTTGTCTCTTTTATTAATATTTGATTTCTCTTCAGAGTTCACTAGTTACTCTATTATTCTCAACTGATAACATTTAGAGCACTTAGGAGTTTCACTTGTTCTAACTGATAAAAGATAGTACGTAGGAACTCAGTTGATCTTAACTGACACCCAATTGAACATTTTAAGAGAATATGAGATATTACAAAGTCGGGATTTTTTTCTCACGGATAAACTTACCTAGGGTTTCATGCAAATCAATTACTTCATTTTTCAAGGAGACACAAGTCTCACGAGTTTCTATTGATTTTTAAATTTTAGTTATTTCTAATTTAAACGATTTGTTACTTTCGTCAAGAGAACCTAAATACTCTTTAAGGTTTAGTTTGTGTTTTCTAAGTTTATCATTGCCTTCAACAAACCTAGCGCTAATTATAAACAATTGCTTGTAAGATGATTTAGTTACCTCAACATTATCTTCCTCGTAAAATCCTTTTTAGAAAACTTCATCTTCTTTGTTGGAATAAGGCTCTTTTATGTTTCTCCCCTAGGTTGATGTCTCCTCTCCTTTTCATTTTTCAAAGATTCCATTTGAAGATACTTATCCTTTTTGGTTTCTTAGACATGAGGTTCCTTTGTTTGATGTTGAATCTTTTGAAGATCGTTTAACTATTAAGTATGTTCTTTTGAAGTAAACTATCAAAGTTATTTGATAAGATTTTAAATTTGATGATTCTTTAATTTTTGAGCTTGCTTCTTCGTCTTTAAATAATTAAACTAGTTTTTTATTTATTTTTAAAATAAGATTATATTAGAATCCAAAAGAAGATTGAGGCAAAAAAAAAAGGAGAGGGACTAGGCCAAGACCCTCTCAAAAGGAAGAAGATCTATTAAAAAAAGGCAAACCTAGCCTATTTTTAACATAGTCTTGTCGTATGTCCAAAGGTAAAGAATAAAAAGAAGGCAAACCAAAGTCCATCATCGTCAAACCGAAGTCTATCATCGTCGGACCAAAGCCCTAACCTAAATCCGATATATATGATGCATGATAATGGAAAACAAAATGTAATAGTTCTATAAAACCTCATAATACCATTGTCAAGTATCAATAACACTAGATTGAAGTTCTACATCGTTGGACCGAAGTCCATCATCGTCGATCCTCATGAACCCATCTCAATAACATTATCCTTATGAACGTAAAAAACACAACATCAATATTCATCAAATATGGATACTCTTCAACATCTTATAATCAAACACATCAACATTCATCATCTAATATTTGGACTTATTCCTAACTCATAACTCTAATCTATAACATCTACTACTCATTATTCATGTTCTTACAAGTGTAATACTCCATATTTACTCAAGTTCTCTAGGTTTGCATAATTAGAATGATAAATAGATTTTATATTTTATTACTCTAAGAATAATCATCGATTAACTTACTTGTTACTCCATTCAACAATCTTCACCATGACTTAAGGCAATACTTGAATTTTCTTGGAAACAGAACTTGTGCAAAAATTTAAGTTAATCGCGAGAACCTAATTACCCAGAGGATGATGGTCGGACCATCATAGATCTGACGGTTTTCACCCCTACTTGTGATCATTTGTCACATCATTGACGATTGGAAGGGAAAGGCGCCTCAAAGAGGCTGACAGTCAAACTGTCATTGGCACAGACGGGCGTCAGTTATGCCGAGGGGGATCATCGTCCCCTGCACGATGACTGTCAGCCCATCACCAGGGTGACGACCATCATCTTTGTTACCAGACATTTTTTCTATGTTTTTGTGCATTTTAGTCTTAAAAACTCTGATTTTCATCAATTAAACATCATAGTAACATCAAATCATTATATCCATACGAAGTCATGAATAAAAAATGGTCTTATAACAAGATTTATACACATATAAAAATCATCATATTTATTTACAATAATCACATATCATTGATAAACATCACATATCATTCATATACATCACATACTTTTCATACTTTAATGACATCATCTAACTAATTCATAAAGGGATCAAGAAATTATCTCTACCCCATAGCTACAAGCCAATTATCAAATAATTCCCCCTTACCTCAATTAGTAGTGAATTCTTAGATTTCTAGGGATGAGAAAGCATAGTTTTGCACTTTTTGTTATTAAGGTTGTCTATTTTCCTTCTTTTCTCCAACACCTAGTACGTGAACTCTAAACCCATTTATGACCTTCATAACGAACAACCTATTTTATTTAATTATACTTATTCCCACCAATTCCCTTATTTTCTACTTAAATTCCTTTTTCATCCCTTTTTATTTTAATAATACTACTATTAACTCCAAAATTCCAACGATTCATTATTACAACTCATTTTCCTCATAAGTTAATTATTTATGCATCAAAACCCCACCTATATTATTTATAAATTAATTAAATAATAATACTTTACCACCAAACATAAAAATATCAATTAATTATTTAATTAAAAAACTTGGGGAGTTACACGTGGGATACAGGCACAGAGGCATAACCCATAATGGCGAAGTCCAACCCCATGGTTGCCAGGATGAGTACTGTTGTTTTTGCTATCAAGGAGGAGATGACCATGGTGGAAGGGATCTCTGAGCTCCGGGATGAGGACCACGACGGTTACCACGTCCCCCGTCTCAACCCTAGTTGCCACGAGAGTGTGCACAGTTTCTTGGACGACAACTTCCTTGCTAAGAGGTGTCTTCAGAAGGTCGATGTTGAGTTGTACGCATGGTAGAGTGAGAATCGATGCTAGTCAAATTATCCATAACAACTTCTTCCAAAGTGAGCACGGAGTAAGCTTGATAGAAGGCATGAAGAGGATTACTCTGGAAAATCAAGATAGCAACACTGTGGTAAGCTTCTGGAAGACTAGATATCAGTTAAAGAACATGACGATGGTTGTTGACAAGAAAGCTGGCATTCCTCAACTGGTTTGAGAACATCTTAAGACGCTGACAGTAAGCAGACACATTAGGAAAATCCTCCATGTGAGTGTGATAGAACTCTTGGTCGAGAGTGACATCTCGAGCATTTTGATTATCTTGAAAAATGACAGTCAAACGATTCTAGACTTCCATAATAGTGGAGTTTGGTTCTAGATGGTGGTTAGTAGGTCAGTGGAGATTATGTAATATATCCATTGAGGAATGGTAGAGTAAAGAGTAGTCCACTATTCATACTCGGCAATAGAGGTATCTGTCAGTGGTTTCTTGTCCATAAAGGTAACAATATGATGTAGAACCCGATGAGAGCGAGAATGGATGCAGAAGATCACGAACCATATGCCATATTAGTCTTTCTCCATCTGAAGAATGATAGGAATGTGGTTTTTTATGTTTGAAACAACGAGAGCAGGATGAAACTCCATCTTTGTGACTGACGATGAGGGAGAAGAGCTTGTCTCCCTACCAGTATCATGAGTGTCATGAGATGTAGTTCTATTGTTGGTGTCGTTATTATTGCAATCGGACTTAGACATCAAATATGGGAGAGAGAGAGAGAGAGAGAGAGAGAGAGAGAGACTAATGATGCATAACCAGTGAAGGGCTATTGGCGAGTGAGAGAGACGTCCAGTTATGGCTGTTGAGGTGCGCAAGAGGAATCATGCGGATGCTGGTGCGTCTGTGCTGGGTAGGCAACGTGTCGGGGGTTCAGGATGTCGCAGAGAAAGGTAGAAATATATCAGAGATATATGTTTATTTTAGAGAAAGTGGTCGGTTATGGTTGATATCATGTAAGATAATAAAATGTTTGTCTTTTCTCATTCACATGAATATATATATATATATATATATATATATATATATATATATATATATATATATATATATATATATATATATATATATATATATATATATATATATATATATATATATATATATATATATATATATATATATATATATATATATATATATATATATATATATATATATATATATATATATATATATATATATATATATATATATATATATATATATATATATATATATATATATATATATATATATATATATATATATATATATATATATATATATATATATATATATATATATATATATATATATATATATATATATATATATATATATATATATCAATGTGTAACATTTGATCAGCAATCTAATTATGGTAAAACATAATTACCAAAAACTAATAGTAATAAATTTTTACAAAATATTTCATTTGATCTCAAACTACTTTTTTCCAATGAAATCTCTCAACCCATAGTCTAATTTTTCCTTAAACTCATAATTCAAATCAAAGACCCAACTTTTAATGTTTTGTAAAAGAATACATTTTATGTATATAGAAAAAAAAACAATATAACAAATTGAATATTTAAGTTAGGTGGAAGGTCGACGATGGTGGTTATCGAATAATGGTGCAACAACGACAAATGAATGAATCTCCGCGAGTAGGGCATGATAGTCCGAGTTGCACCTAAGAGGGGGGGGGGGGGGTGAATTAGGTTCTTTGAAATTTTATGGTTTTAATCGAATGAGGTTATTACTTTCTTTGAAATATGAAGGGGTTATGAAAACAGTAAAGTGCAGAAAGTAAATAACACAGAGAATTATCCTGGTTCCCTCCACACTTCGAAGGTACATCCAGTCCCCTTTCACACCGAAAGAGATTTCACTATAGTTAGAATGAGTGTACAACTTACTGTCTAACCTATAGGTAGATTAAGGCTCTTAACACCTTTAAAGTCTGAACACTAAGTGCAAGAAGAACAATTTTTCAAAAACATTCAGTGAACAATCGGTTGCACACTAAAAAAAACACTTGAAATTTGAATTTTTGAACTGAGCAATCGATTGCATGAAAACACCAATCGATTGCACACAAAAACAGTAGCAAAAATAAGAAGATTTTTCATGTATGCAATCAATTGCACTATAAAACAGTAGCCAAAATGAAGTAAAAATTTAATCATGCAATCGATTGCTCCAAGAGTGCAATCGATTGCTCTGCCAAAAACTTAGAAAAATCTTGCAAATAAAAGCTTATGAAAGTGTGAAAAACTAATATAACGATTTTTATTATTTGAGCAACTAGGACTTAAATACTTGATGAAGATTTTCATTATACCTTCCAATGAGATTATTATTCATATCAAGTCTTTGTCCTGATTCTTTGCTTTAACATGGTGTCTTGAAAAAAACTGAACATCTTTGCCTTCTTGTCAAGTGGTTTGTCTTCATAAAAACATAAGTTGATCTTGAGAAGCTTGATTCTACATTCTCCCCCTTTTTGATGATGACAAAGCATTCTCTTTTGTTGCGAAGTTCTTTCCGACAAGTTTCTCCCCCTGAGATATAGATATCCCCCTCAATGTGTGACGTGTTGAGAAAATCTGATTTTGTATTGAGGTTTGAAGTAGCCTTGCATTTGTACCTTAAAGATCAAGGAAAGAAAACAAGCAAAGAAAGAGTAACACCTTTCTCCCCCTTTTGACATTATCAAAAAGAAGGGAAAGATGGATAAAAGAAAACATATATATAGACAAGAGACAATTATTCAAGTAACATAACAACTAATCATAGATTTAAAGTGCAAAGTACAATAGATAATAAAAAGTGCAGAATTACAAAGTAAAAAGTGCCGAATTAAAAAGTACATAAATAAGAAAGAGAAACATAAAAATATGCAAACAACTTAGGAAAGGTCCATGTTGGGGTCAAATGACTGTTGGTTCGGTAAAGTTTGCTGGAGTGGTGATGGACGAGGTGGTGGAACAGCCGGGTTTGATGGATCGTATGGTGGAATGTAAAGATGAAAATAGAGATATGAGAATTGTTGATTAACCGCCTCTTGAAAGTTTTTGATCCTAGTGGTGGTTGACTCATTAATGACATTGTATTGATTGTTGATGGAAGTTTTAAGGTTTCCAAATTGTTGAGCCATGTAGTCCATAAGTTCTTGGTTACTAGAGCCATGTTGAGTAGGTGGATGAGGAACATCATCATCTTCTTCATTCTCTTGCTCATTTCCTTCATTTCCAGCCATAACTTCACCAAGGTAAATAATTGTCTTTGCTTCCGGGTCATACTTCACGCCCATCCTTGAGTCCACATTTTTTATGGAGATTTTGTTGGCATTTAAGTCCATGAGACACACATCAAATCCTTCGCAATCCACTTCAAAATGCTTCAAAATCTTGGTAATAAACCATGCATACGGAAAAAAATTTGATTTTGCATTGAAGGACATCATATGAACCAAAATTAAGTAAGCCCAACCCACATTAATGCCTTTCTTAAGTGCATATAAAATCTGCATTTCCAAGTCAGTTACAATGCAATGGTTTCCAGCCCTTGGAAACATAATGTAGACCATAAAGTAATGGAAGAGCCTATCATCAATATTGAAAATACCCGCCGATCAAGAGGTTCGAGAGGGTTCCATGCCACCTAATGATCTCACACGCTTAGCATGAAATTCTGCTTCAGACATTCTTCCGAGGCTGTAGTAAAATTCTCTTTGGTTGTAATCTTCCCAAACTTCATCTTCTTCATCATAGAGTCTCCCACCGGTACTTGGAATATTCAGAATTCTACCAATGATTTTTGAGTTGAGATAAATTCTCTTGCCTCTAATAGACGTGACAATTTTTCTCCATGTGTATGTTACTATAAAACAATCTTACTAAATTTGGATAATATGGCTCGGATGAAGAGATCAAGGATTCCAAGTCACGTGCAATTAACGAATTTTGAAAGGAGAAACATTCTTCAAGAAAAGATGAGAGAATACCATATTTGGGAGTTTGGATAACCTTTTTCTGAAAGTACTTTATAAATCTCTCTTGTTATTCATCAGAGAGATGTTGAAGAACGAGTGGAGTCTCCGAGGATGATGATACTGGAGCTTTACCTTTGCTTTGAGTGGGGATTTTCCTTTTTGGAAGAGAAGCCATGAGAGATGATGAAAGGTTGTGGCTTTAGGGTTTTTTGAGGAAGAATGAAATTTGTAGAGTTTAGGTTTGGAAGAGATGACGAAGTTGGTTATGTGACATTAGTTTAGATGTAGTGGGGATTTATAATGATTTGGGAAGAGAAAATATGTAGAGATAAGAAGTATTTAATGAGGATTATGAGTAGTTGATGGTTAAGGACATTGATGATTAAGGATTTTGGAAATATGAGAATTGATGGTCAAAGTTTTGAAAATAGGGCTAAGTGGTAAAGAGAACATTGATTGATCATAAATATAGATGGTAGGGTAGTTGGAAGGATTAAAGACTCATGAACCACTTTAAAAAATGAAAGAATTGATGTCACAGTAGGTGCAATCGATTGGCACTATGGTGCAATCGATTGCACTACAAAACAGTAGCGAAAGATATTCAAAAAACACAGGGTGCAATCGATTGGCACTATGCACAGAAAATTCAGTATTTTTGAAAAAATTACATTGAGCAATCGATTGACACCAGGGTGCAATCGTTTGCAAGCAGTGAAAAGTGAAAAAATAACATTTGAATATCGAAAACATGTTATACTATGATATTTTGAAAATAGAAAATATATAATGTACCATAGTTGATGATCTTTCATGATTAAACATCATTTTCATCCAAAATTCCGAGTTCTCTCTGAATTTTGAAGAAATGTTCCTTCTCCAATGGCTTTGTGAATATATCTGCAAGCTGACTATGAGTATCCATGAAGGTTATCTCGACATCTCCTTGAAGTACATGATCTTGCAGGAGATGTCGAGATAACCTTCATGGATACTCATAGAGAAATGCATGGTTCTTGAATGCATGGTTCTTGTACATGATCTCCTCGTATGTCGATATGCTTGGTTCTTAAATGCATGATTGGATTCTTTGTAATGTTGATCGCACTTGTGTTGTCACAACGTAGAGGAATGCATCCAAGATCGAGTCCGTAGTCACGAAGTTGTTGCTTGAGCCAAAGCATATGTGCATAGCAACTACCCGCTGCTATGTATTCTGCTTCGACCGTACTAAGTGTTACGCATGCTTGCTTCTTGCATGCCCACGAGACTAGAGCATTTCCCAGGATGTGACATGTTCCACTTGTGCTTTTTCTATCTGTTTTACAACCTGCATAATCTGCGTCAGAGTATCCAATTAAATTGCAAACACTACCTTTAGGGTACCATAAGCCGACATTTGTTGTTCCTTTGAGATACTTCATAATCCGCTCGACTGCCACGAAGTGAGATTCCTTTGGGTTTGCTTGAAAGCGAGCACATAGACAGACACTGAACATAATGTCAGGGCGACTTGCTGTCAAATATAGTAAAGAGCCAATCATACCTCTGTATTTTGTGATATCAACCGACACATCGGGTTCATCTTGATCTATATATGTATCGGATCCCATAAGTGTAGACAAAGTCTTGCAATTGTCCATATCAAATTTCTTCAATAACTCTTTACAATATTTGGATTGATTAATAAAGATGCCATTTTTGAGTTTCTTGATCTGCAGTCCTAGAAAATAATTCATTTTCCCATCATAGACATTTCAAATTCTCCCTGCATCGTGGATGAGAATTCTTCACATAACTCTGTGTTGGTTGATTCGAAGATTATGTCATCAACATATACTTGTATCAAAAGAGTATCTTGTTTAGTTTTCTTGATGAACAAAGTTTTGTCAACTTTTCCCTTTTCAAAGCCTTTGCCACATAAGAAATTGCTGAGACGATCGTAGCATGCTCTTGGTGCTTGTTTTAATCCATTGAGAGTTTCTTTAATTTGAAGACATGAGAAGGATTTTTGTAATCTTCAAATCCGTGGGGTTGCTTGACATAAACTTCTTCATTTATGAATCCATTCAAAAATTCACTCTTGACGTCCATCTGGAAAAGATGAAAATTCATTGGAAAAGATGAAAATTCATAGAGCAAGCATAAGTCAATAAAAGTTTAATTGCTTCTAACCTTGCAACTGGAGCGAATGTTTCGTTAAGATCGATTCCTTCTTCTTGGTTGTATCCTTGTGCGACTAATCTTGCTTTATTTCGAACTATTATTCCATTTTCATCAAGTTTGTTTTTGAAGACCCATCTTGTTCATATGATGTGCTTATTGCTCGGACTAGGGACAAGACTCCAAACTTGATTTATTTCAAACTGATTTAGTTCTTCTTGCATAGCTATTATCCATTGATCATCGCCTAAGGCTTCACCGATTTTGGCTGGTTCAATTTGCGAAACAAATTCCATGTTCAGACAAGCATCCTTGAGATTCAATCTTGTTGCTACACCTTGACTAATGTCACCAATGACTTTATCGATCGGGTGATCTCTACGAGTCCTCCATTCTTTAGGTAGATCATTATGTTCTTCATTATATTGTGAATCATCTTGTTGTTGTTTTGGTTTATCACTTGCAACATCATCGAGAGTATTATCTTGAGAGGTTTCTACTACATCATCATCATCATCATCATCAATGATAATATTATCCTCCTTGGAGGGGTTAGATTCATCAAAAGATACATGCATAGATTCTTCAATAGTTAAAGTTCTTTTGTTAAAAATTCTAAATGCCTTACTAGAGAGAGAGTAGCCAAGAAAAATACTTTCATCAGATTTCTCGTCAAACTTACCGAGATTATCTTTGTCATTGTTCAAGACAAAGCATTTGCACCCAAAGATGTGAAAGAATGATATGTTTGGTTTTCTCCCTTTGAAGAGTTCATAGGGGTTTTCTTGAGAATAGGTCTAATGTTGACACGGTTACTTACAAAACAAGTCGTGTTTACCGCATCTGCCCAAAAGTATTTAGGTAGATTTGAATCACACAGCATAGTTCTTGCAAGTTCTACCAATAATTTATTCTTCCTTTCTGCGACACCATTTTGTTGTAGAGTTCTTGGTGCGGAGAAGTTATGAGAGATTCCATTTTCTTCGCAAAATTCTTCAAATAAAGCGTTCTGGAACTCTCCACCATGGTCACTTCTAATAGAGACAATTGAAAGTGACTTCTCATTATGAATTTGTTTTGCATACTTCTTGAATGCCTTGAAAGCTTCACTTTTCTGCACTAAGAAGAAAGTCCATGTATATCTAGAGAAGTCATCAACAATTACTAATGCATAAACATTACCTCAAAAACTTTTTGTTCTTGATGGTTCGAAGAGATCCATGTGTAGCAATTGTAGTGGCCTTGTTGTGGACAACAAATTCTTGGATGTGAAAGTTGATTTGGTTTGTTTCCCTTTTTGGCAAGCGCCACCCAATCTATCTTTGATGAATTTGATCTTTGGAAGACCAACAACTAAGTCATGTTTGATCAATTTATTCAAATGCTCCATATGAATGTGAGCAAACTTTTTGTGCCATAACCAAGAGTCGTTGTTTTATTAAGGGAGATCATAAAAATGTTGTTAATTCTATTACCTTTTAACATTACCTCATGAGTGACTTTGTTTTCTATCAAACATTCATCTTTGGTGAAGTTGATTCTGAAACCTTTGTCACAAAGTTGGCTAATGCTAAGTAGGTTATGCTTTAGGCCTTCTACATAGAGGACATCTTCTATTGTTGTAAAAGGTGGTGCACCAATAATGCCTACGCCAAGGATCTTTCCTTTGTTGTTATCACCACAGGTTACAAATCCTTTGGCCTTAAGCGTTAGATGTGAAAATTTGGTAAGGTCACCCGTCATATGCCTTGAACACCCACTATCAAGATACCACTGATATGAAGAGGTCTTCAAGCATACCTACAAAACAAGTTTAATTTTCATTAGGTACCCAAATTACCTTGGGTCCTTCATAGTTAGTGTCTTTCTTGACCCACACATAATGCTCTTTTGCAACACTGAAGTTTCTTACATAATAGGCATTAGGTGTATGGCCTTTGATACCACAATAAAAACAGGTGGGCTCAAAGTTACTTTTGTATCTAGGAGGATAAGACTTCTTTTTACTAAATACTTTCTTCTTAGGGTATTGGTGAACCATTTTAGGCTTAATCACTTTCTCTTTAGGAGTTTTTTCACTAGCCTTAACAAAGATGGTTTTGTTGGAACTTGGTTTAAAAAAATTTGAGAAACCAAGACCACTCTTATCATTTGAGAACCTTTGTTGACTAAGAACAGACTCCAATCTAATTTTTCCTTTTTCATACCTTTCAAGGGTTCTTTTTAATTGGATAATTTTAAACGAAGGTGACTCACACTTTGTGCATACACAATTCTGTTTTTGATCATTAATTAATTTTTGTTTTTCATCTTTGAAATTATTTTCCATTGTCTCAACCTTTTCAATAATAAGTTGAGATTTGATTCTTTTGTGATGAAATAGTTTTGTACAGAATTTTGCATTCACTCAGAAGTTCATCAATTGCCCCTTGAGCATCATTATCATAAATTGAAAAGTTATTATGTGAGGCCATTAGTGCTAGATTTGCGCTTTGATCACTATCTGAGTCTGATGAGGAACTTATCTCGTTATCCTCCCATGCTACGTAGGCCTTATTTTTCTTGAAACCCTTTTTGCTTTTATAAGAATCGTTCTTGGAGAGTTTAGGACAGTTTGGTTTGATGTGTCCTTGTTTTCCATATTCATAGCATTTGACATCTTGCGTGGATGTTGACGCCTCCTTTTCTTTGTTCTTTGAAAACTTCTTCCTTTTGATATAGTCAGAATTTCCAATATTATTCTTAGAACCAAAATATTTTCCTAACCTTTTTACAAGAAGTATGAAGTTTTCATCTTCAACCAGATCGTCTTCCTTTTCTCCTTTAGAATCAACCTTTAATGCGATGCTTTTAGATTTCTTTTCTTGATTCTCATATTTTTCTAATCGCCCAAGTCCAGTCTCATATTCTTGAAGTTTTCCAAATAATGTAATGGATGTCATCGTGGATAGACTTTTCTTTTCAGATATTGTTGTCACTTTAGGTTGTCATTCTCTGGACAAAGATTTAAACACTTTAAGATTTAATTCATCGTTAGTTAATGTCTTACCAAGTGATCTCAGATGATTCGTCAAGTGCACAAATCTTTTCTGTAAATCAAGAATTGATTCTCCTGACTGTATTCTGAATAACTCGTATTCCTAACTCAACGTATTCAATCTCGATCTTTTAACTTCAGTGGTTCCTTCATGAGTTTCCACTAAAGTATCCCAGATTTCCTTTGCTGATGTACATGTTGAGACGCGAAAGAATTCGTCCATGTTTAGTGCACTTTGTAGAAGATTAATTGCCTTTTTGTCATAGAGAACCTTTTTCTTATCATCGTCATCCCATGAACCTTTAGGCTTTGTTGATCCAACACCATTAACAACCGTTGAAGGAACGAAGGAACCATTTTGGACAGCATCCCATATTCCATCTCCTTGTGCTTCTAAGTGAGTCTTCATGCGAATCTTCCAGAAGTCAAAGTATTCACCACAAAATAGTGGAGGCTTGTTGCTACTACCACCATCTTTAAACACACCTTTGTTGTTTGCGGAAGTCATGCTGAATCGATTAGGAACAGGTTACCTAAACCTGCTCTGATACCAATTGATAGTCTGAGTTGCACCTAAGAGGGGGGGGGGGGTGAATTAGGTTCTTTAAAATTTTATGGTTTCAATCGAATGAGGTTATTACTTTCTTTGAAATATGAAGGGGTTATGAAAGCAGTAAAGTGCATAAAGTAAATAACACAGAGAATTATCCTGGTTCCCACCATACTTCGAAGGTACATCCAGTCCCCTTTCACACTGAAAGAGATTTCACTATAGTTAGAATGAGTATATAACTTACTGTCTAACCTATATATAGATTAAAGGCTCTTAACACCTTTAAAGTCTGAAAACAAAGTGCAAGAAGAATAATCCTCTTTAATGCACACACTTGCTTTCAACAATCCTGGATAGCAAGAGGAATAAATACAATCTTTGAATTACAATGAGTTTGAAATCTGTATATACAAAGTTATCAATCCTATGATTGATCTTCTCTTTCAATGATAATTTCCACAACTATTTAAGACTTTTTTGGTCAAGAATTTTCTTTCAAATGATATGAAAATATGCAGAAAATTCTTATGAAAAATGACTTGACTCAAGATGTGGAAAGATGAAAATTTTAGTAAAGATTTTGAAAGAGGTGTTTTTGAAAAATGAAAGTTTAGGTATTTATATGTCAAAAGCACCTCTTTGAAATATCATGCAAACTTTCAGAAAATATGATGAACAATTGCCATGATTCAATGGAAACAATTCATAAAAGAGTGATTGAAGAGGTGCAATTTTTCAAAACAATTTTTCAAAAACGTTCAGTGAGCAATCAATTGCATATAAGGACCAATCGATTGCACACTCGAAAAAACACTTGAAATTTGAATTTTTGAACTGAGCAATCGATAGCATGAAAACACCAATCGATTGCACACAAAAACAATAGCAAAAATAAGAAGATTTTTCATGTATGCAATCGATTGCACATTTGTGTCAATCGGTTGCACTATAAAACAGTAGACAAAATGAAGTAAAAGTTTGATTATGCAATCGATTGCTCTGGAAAAAACTTAGAAAAATCTTGCAAATAAAAGCTTGTGAAAAAAAGCCTCTCTCCTAATCTCTTGTTTTACCAAAGTTTACTACTCCATTCATCGACGACGTGCATTTGTTCTGTCATTTGATTTGTTCACATTCATTTTCGTAAATCAATCATTCTTTACACAAGTATGTTCTTATATGTTTCACTTGGATGTTTCTCTTGTATATTCTATTGTGTAGAGACGATGAATGGTTAGCTAACGATCCTAATGAAAAAAATGTGCAAACTAAAGTTAATGTTCAGAAATATGATGTTATTGTTAACATTGTTGTGGAAGTTGATGTTTTTGTTACTAATGTGGTGCAAAGTGGTGGTGACAATGTTGAATTAGGTGGAAGTGGAACATCAAAAAATTCAACTTTGAATAATGATGAAGAAAATGTTTCATCTGAGCTTTGGATGTTTAAAGTCATTAGCATATGTGTTTTATATTTTTTTGCTATATGTAAAAGTCAATTAAAAAATTAGTAGTTAAATCTCTAACTACATACTTTGATATTTTGTTTGTTTTATTATTGAATTTTCTTTGTTAACAAATTTGTTATGAAATATAAAATTTAAAATTTGATTTTAATTGGTGTTCTTTTCAGGGACGGGCCTAGCTAATGAAGCATGTAGGCACATGCCCCACTATAATTGTGCAACATCTTTTTAATGTTATATATTAAGTTACTTAATCATCTAATTAATTAGTTTGTACTTTAAATTCTACCGATTTTTGTCTTCCTATTATGATAGTGTGCTTTTTATGTTAACATATAAATAAATAAACTATGAACTAATAATTTTATAATATTTAAATATTTATAAAACAATTATCATGTTGATTAATAAATTTGTTTAATATTTTTTTCTTCTCGTACATTAGTATTGGAGTTTGTTTTGACCCATTAACTTAAAAAATATTTATATTATTCATTTAAATTTTTAAAATGTGCTATGTTAATAATTTTTGTATAATTAACGGTGAATTTAGCAACTAATTTATGAGTTTTTTATCGTTAGTTAGACAAAAATTAAATGATTAAGATGGATCTTCTTAAGTTAGAGAGTCAAAGTGAATCTTAATATTAATATATAAAATTAAAATATATATATAAGACTATTAAATAATATATTACTTTTAATGTTAAATTTTGGGAATAACTTTTCTATCCATTAAAAAAAATTGGATAGTGTACTTTCGCCCAATCAATTAATGCCATATCATTTTATTATATTTAATTATTTATTTAATAACTTAAATTTTATAGATTTTCAATTAATTTTCTCTATTAGTAACTTTAGCCAACTTTTTAAGGTGGGTAAATATAAATTATCCTTAAACTTTTATATAAAATTTGCCCCAACTTTCTAGAACTTCTATGTCCGTCTCTGGTTCTATTATATATATATATATATATATATATATATATATATATATATATATATATATATATATATATATATATATATATATATATATATATATATATATATATATATATATATATATATATATATATATATATATATATATATATATATATATATATATATATATATATATATATATATATATATATATATATATATATATATATATATATATATATATATATATATATATATATATATATATATATATATATATATATATATATATATATATAGTAATAATAGATAAGTTATATGAGAATATGAAAAATAGGTATTGTTTGTAAGTCCAATTGTTTGTATGTCGAATTAGGTATTGTTTATAAGTCCAATTATTTAAGTTAACTTATGTAAAAGCTCATTAGATATCTGAAAATCGTAATTAGCGTGAGAGAGGTTAATTGTTATATTTACTTGTTGAATAATAAAACAAATTTAAACAATTCTCTATTCTTTTTTCTTTTTCTCTTTTTTTTTTATTAAATTTAATAGAATTTTTTATATTTATTTAAAAAAACTTAATTTTTTTCTCATAATTTTATTCTGTTATTGACGACATCATTTGACATCATTTTTTTTTAAATTTGATGTAAAAAGTTTATAAACTAGTAAAAGAAATTTATTTTTTAGTGTTGAGAATATATTATAGCTTAGGTATGGCTAATTGCATTGATCTTGTAAACTCAGCAATTTTGGAGTCTTAATTCTGATTGTTTCCAACAATTTTAAGACAACTCTAATTGTTTCCTTAATTCTACCAATGTTGGAGTCTTAATTTTTTAATTTATACAACATATTATTGACATGCAAGAAATTATCAATCAATGAGATATGTATTGTGTCTCGTAGAGATTTGGGACTTTGAAGAGTAAATTATATTCAATGATCATAAATTTATCAATACAAATGTTCAATGGCTAACAAATATGGAGCTTTATGTATTGTAAAAGAACTTCGTTCTCAAGTTATGTTTAATTTATATTTAAATGTGTAATGTCATTCTCACGGTTTTTTTTATATAGAGATTGATCAATATAATAGAAATTTATCACTAAAAAATAACTAGTATTAAATTAGGAGAAAAAAAAAATTAATAACAAAAGTAAGATATAAATCAAAATAACATTTAATTTATAAAAGAAATTCTTAATAAATTTACTTTTTTTAAACACAATATTTTATAAATTCAAAATTCTAATTTACTAATTTCTTTTATACTATATTACTTTTATATTTTATGATACTTTGTAATATCACAAATATATCATTTTTTTTACCCTTTTCATTCAATCATGCAAGGGAAGAAAAAGTTAAAACTTCCTTTCATATTCACTAACCAAACAACACCTTTTATTTAGTTATAGTGAAAAATGAATTATAAAATTTAATAAGAAATCAATCACAGTTAAATCATTTGACATGATTATTGATTAGATCATCTTAAAAAAATTATTGATTAAATACCAATACCAATTAAACTAATTGATATTAATAATTATTATTAGTTATTAATATCAATCACAACTAAATTAGTTATACAACTATCACTCTCTTCCTATTTAGATTTCCTCTTTTAATTTTTATAGATTTTTCATAAACAATTTGCTATTTTTTATATAACTATTCATCTTCATTTTTATATAACTATTTATAGAAATTTAAGATTTGTTATTCTAAATCTTAATTTTATTGAACTAATATTAGATCCAAATAATTTCTTAAAACATAAAAGGAAGCTTAAAAAAAATACTAAATTCTATTATTTTAACAAAAATCAACAATTCTCTTTTTCTGTCTTATGATTCTTTTTTATATTCCATTAAGAGGTTGATGCAAACTAAAGTTATACGTATATAAAAACAAATATTATTAAATGAAATATGCTTATTAAAAAGATGTCTAATTTACTCAAAGTACTCCCCTGTTTACAATTATAAACCAAATTTTTTTTTTTTTTCTTTTTTTTTTTTTTTTTACTTTCATGCGATTGATAAATTTAGTTAGATGAAAATAGTTTTATAAATTTCATTTCAAATATAAATTGAATATAATAAACTTTCATTTTTATATTCCATTAATAACTAAATAAATAATAAACCAACTAGACTTTGTTTTATAATTTTTTAATGATAGCAATTATAATCATCAAAGTCCTTCAATCAATATATCATACATTATCATGCATGTTGCTCTTATAAAAATATAAAATCGCATAGACCCTTAATCAATATGTGAATTAAAATTCATTCTGATATACAATTTCTATTAATATTAATTATTATCAATAAGATGTTCATCAAATTTTTCTCCTAAACTTCAAATGATTCTTGTAATCCCATTTCATTTAAATTATTTGATACAATTGTTGCATATGATGCCAATTACAATTAACCAAACTTCCTGTTTTGATCGATCATTTTAGATTTCTTTAAAAAAAAATTATCTTTCCATTTAAAAAACAAAGTTTGATTTGATTTAGTTATTTTATTTAAAATCATAATTTTGTTATTAAAATTATTTTAAAGTTTAAAAAATTAACTATAAAATACTCAAAAGTTAGATAGACATAATTAATGTGTGGAATAACTATTTTTAGAAATTTAATACACCAAAATTCGGACAGATGCAAAACAAACAATTTGGAAAAGTTAAAGGATTAATAAGGTATAAATAACAAAATAAATAAATCAACTAGACTTAATTTTACAAAAAATTTATGATAAATTTTTTACTCTTGTAAAAGATTGAATTATAACAAAGAACAAAAGCATTTACTTTAAATCATATAGTGCAAAAAAGACATCACACATTCAATACGTGAACTTGAAATTCATTCTAAAATACAGATTGTATTAATATTTATTCTAATTGATTAAAATATTTATCACTACGAAATAATATATTGATAATAAAAAAAGTTAAATAATCCATCAAAGTAAACAAGAAAAAAAAACCTTTTTAGATGATACAAGATGAATCAAAGAAAACAAAAAGGAAACATAACAAACAAGAGTCTACAAAAACAACCAACAAACTATACTAGAGAGAAAACTCAAACAATAGCTTATAAAAACTACCAATAAAACAAACTACAAAAATTTCTAAGTTCGCTTTTTGTTTGGTAAAAAAATGTTTGCGGTTAGTTGTTGATTTGTAGCTTACTAAAGTTTGACTAATGCAAAGTTGAGGTTAAGATTTCTTCTAAAAGACCAAAGTTGCACTTTTATCTTTTGGTCTTTTTCCCAATGATTGTCTTTAACAAGTTCGTTCCAGCCACCTGTGATATTGTAGACTTCTATTGTATTCATTTTCCACTTCTTTAAGCACATATCCTCCCAAAGATTAAGATCGGGATCCAACATAGATATAACCATACTAGCAATTTTACATTTTTTTTCTCCTTTTTTCTTACGCTCATAATCCAAACATGATTCCTCGGTTGGTGTCAGAAAACTCTCTATAACCCTACCTTTTGGGATGGATAAACGACCATTATTTTGAGTTAGATCACTCTTAGTTAGTTGTTTTTGAATCACCAACTTCACATCAGTACCTTCCATATGTTCAATAATTTCTTTAAAAGACAATGGAAGCTCAGGTCGCTCTTCTTCCATTGGATGATCAATGTTATCATTGTTGTAATCATTCTTTTGCTTCTTCAAGAGTTTTCTCGATTTTCCATTCTTAGTTTTTCTTTTTTTATTCTTCTTAGAATCCTCGACGAATGAAGGTTTCTCAAAAATCACTTCATTATTTCTTGTATTTTGATTGGGATAACCAATTCTAAGCGACTGATCATTTCTTCTTATTTTAATAGATATTCTCCCAACACCCTCACAACTCTTACAATCCCAAACACCGTCTTTAGATTGCATGTTGTCTAAAAAAACAATGAGAAGAAAAAAATATTTAAAAAAATCAAAATAATGTAACAATGAAAAGAAAATAATGCAAACACCATCTTTAGATTGCATGTTGTCTGAAAAAACAATGAGAAGAAAAAACAACAAAATCAAAATAATGTAACAATTACAATAAACTAATACAAAGTGGAAGAAAAGAAAAACTCACTTTAAATCAAGGATGAATGAATTATCTTTCCGTTCAACTTTTTCTCTTGTAATCCAAAGTCATTTTAGTTTGATATATTTTTCTTAGTTACACAAGAATATTTATAATAGAAAAGAAAATTGTAATATCAATTCTAAAATCATTTACAATAAAATTATTTGATTAGATTATTGAATATGATGCCAACTACAATTATATTAATTGATATTAATAATTATTATTAATATCAATCAAAAATAAATTTGATACACTACAATCAAATTTTTTCTATTTGGATTTCTTTATTTCAGATATAGTAGATTTACATGTTATTATCATATTTTTTTAGCATGAGACCAATTTTCCTTTTTTAGATATTTTTAGATTTCTTAATAGACAATTTGCTTGGGAGTCCCACTTTCATGATTTTTTTTTCTTCCATTTTTTCTAATAACTATCTTTCATTTTTCTTAAAATTGGATTTTTGTTATAAATCTTAATTTTATGAACCGAAAGTACATTATAATTAATATTTTTAATATGAAACACAAATGAGTTCAAAAAATTATCTTATAAAAATTGCATTCAAATAAACATTTTTAATATGAAACACAAAATAAGTTCAAAAAATTACCTTAAACTTTTGAAAACCCTAAGCAGAATTTTTGTTTTTTCTTTATAAGCAAACTGAAGATATATATTACTAAAATGAATACAAGGATATTCAACCGCATATTACAAGAGAAAAAAAACACTACTGAAATTAAATTTTGTTGAACGTGATAGGTTAACAATAATATTATTATTAAAAATGTTTAATTACAATTTCGTCCTCTTATTTATAATTTTTTTATCCTCTCATTTTAAAATCTAGTTATTCATTCCGATCTATTTTAATTTTTTTAGGAATTTAATTAGTCTCCCATTTACGTCTCATTATTTATGACGTGGCAAGTAAATTTATGATGTGGCAAAGGTTATGAAGCATAAATGAATATCCACCTTATTTGTAAGTATTTTTTTTATTTTAATAATAATATAAATTAGAAATATTTATTTAAAAATAAATAAAAAAATCCAAAATTTTGAAATTATTTATTTATTTTAAATAATAAATTGTTTAAATTCTATATATAAAAATTTTAACAATTTACTCTTTCAAAAAAAATTTAAATTCTATTTTAGTTTATTTTATATTTTATTTAATCTTAATTTTTATTAAATATAATAATTTATATTACTATTAAAATAAAAAATAATTATAAATGAGGTGAAAATTCATTTATGCCATATAATCTCTGCCACATCATCAATTTAGTTGCAACATCATAAAAATGAGACTCAAATGAGGTGGGGATTAAAATCCCAAAATATTTAAAATAAAAGGATCAATGAATCATATTTAAAATGAGAAGATTAAAATTCAAAAAAATTAAAAATAAAGGGACTAAAGATTCAATTAAGTCTATTAAAAAATAAATATATATTAATATTTTAAAGAGAAAGGCTAATGAGTGTCCTAAGGACATTCGTTAAGAATTTTAAAATTTTAAAATATTTATATTTAATGCATTAAAAATTAAATATTTGAATTTTTTAAAGAATAAAAAGATAAAGTTTTTTAATATTTGTATTCAACATACTGGAATTGATTAATTTTTTATAACACTTTTTGATTTAGAATTTTTAAACAATGCTCCTAGAACACTCTTTAGTATCTCATTTTAAATATATGAATATATGATATGAATGCAAAAACTATTTGAAAATGAAATGGACTAATTATGTGAATGACCTAAAATAGTGGAACAATACTTTATTTAACTATTTATTATGAAATTAATGTTATGCAAATTACTCTAAAGATATGAAAATTAATTTAGTTAGTAGTATAGTATTAGATTTGTTAGAAACTTAGCATCTTGTTAGTGTACTGTACAAACGTGATTTATGGTCAATTTTAACTCAAAATTATCTTGAAATAATGATAAAATTAATAAATTTATTTAATAAATATGTGTCTCTTTCATAATTTAATTGAACATGAATTTCAACGTAAATGATGAAAGAGACATGCATTTGTTTTAACCCTTTATTTTTAATCTAAGCATTGATAACTATTCTTACCATTCTCAAATGAAAATAGTATTTTCATTATATATCAATACAATATATAAATGAAATATTTTGTTTTGTTTGACGTATTTTTCTACTATTTTTACCTTTGTATTATTATGTAATTTATTTAATAACTTTCTATTATTAATTTTTCTATAATTTATTATTATTAACTTACACATAATTTTTTATTATTAACTTTTACATATTATATTTTAAAAAAAAATTATTTTAACATAAAATATCATTTATCTTTTTATATGCATTAAAAAAAATGGATAAACGGACACGCGAATCCCCGTCTAAACGCTAGTATATATAGTGGGGATTAACTTACTTCAAAAGTAAGTGTTTTTAATTTACTCCAAAAATAAGTATTTTTAACTTACTTAAAATCATAATTTTTAAATTGTATCAAATCTAATTGTTAATTAATTTTTTTATTTAATTATTCATTAGATTAGATTCAATCTAAAAATTATGTTTTATAATAAGTTAAAAATTATGTTTTGTAATAAGTTAAAAATTATGTTCTCTAATAAGAATGAATAAATTATTCATATACTTATGTTGACATACACTCCCACTAATGTTTCAATTATATAAATATTGTGGGCATACGCTCCCATTAATGTTTCAATTATATAAATATTACTCTATTAATATATAATATTCACACTTACATGTTTGTTCCGCTCCTATAGGTTGTTTCTATAATAAATATATAATATTTAGATCTACATATTTTTATAGGGGCACGCGTAAGAGGAAAATCCAATTGATTGTACAATTAAATACACCAGTATTATAAATGAATTCTTTAACAAAAATCATAAGTAAACGATATATGCACAATCTATTACATATCACCTAATCAAGTGTATTTTTAATGCAATACAATTGGACACTTGTTTTTCTTTTCTTTTTTAATTTAGTGCAAGTTGAAACCACTAATAGATCATCATTATTAATTCATATTTTATTATATATTATAATATTTATTTTTTTCAATGAAATTGTTATAGAAGTAATTTTTTAAATAATATATATTTAATATTTAAAGTTACATAACATATCATATCATAAATATAATTTAATTAGTATGCATATTATTAATATATAAGCATTTAATTGTATTTTGTTTGTGATTTTTTTAAAAGTAATATAATAAAGTAAAAAATAATTTAATATATTATATATAGAAAAATCATTTCACTCAAATATAAATTTAGTATTACTTATATATAATGCCCCACATTCTAAATTTTTTGACTCCGTCCCTGAGATAAGTTATATGAGAATGTGAGAATGAATAACGATCATCAGATTTAAAAAAAATTATTGAGATTAAATCATATCTTTGACTAAATCATGTGCCAAAAATTTAAAAAATTGGGCGCTTTTAAGAGGAGAGAAGTTAATAATCAATTTTACAAATATATTTTAATTCAATAGTTCAAATTCATTCTCATGTTCTCATATAAAGATTATATATATATATATATATATATATATATATATATATATATATATATATATATATATATATATATATATATATATATATATATTAGAAAATAATGGTAAAATAAAATTCATGAATTGTATGATTCTAAGAATAGGAAATAACGCTCTACTACTCTGCTGTAACGACTAGTTTTTCATTGAGAGTCTCTCTTTTGTGATTGCTTCTTTTTTCCTCCTCACCCTTCTCTATAGAAGCTCGTATACTATTTCCAAAAACACACTAATCATGCTTCTATTACAATTGTAAAGAAAACAAACCAATAAACTGAGAACTAATTTACATATGTGGTTTCAAATATTATTTGTGATATACCAATCAATCGATTACCAATTCCTTGTATCAAAGGGGATAGATTGCCATCACCATCCCAGAGGATGAATCTAATTTGGAGTCAAAGCTTGCAAACACCATTTACATGGTATAGTTGTTTGGTCGAAGGAGTCGATGTCATTAATGGTTGTGAATCTAAAACATAAGCTTATGGGGTAATGGCCTTCGATAGGGCAACAAGGTGTCACCTCTCTTAGACAGGGATTTTTTGAATTTGTTTTTTCTTCGCTTAAAGATGTTAAACTAGTGAGGTCGGTTAATGATTGGACCCTAAAATAAGGTGTGCTCAAGTTATTTCCTTAGACAAAGAATTTTGTTCCTTCTACGTACCCTGAAACAAACTTTGGCTCAGGTTTGGATAATCAATTTTCACCTGAAGCAATACAAATTTTCATTAAAGAGAACCACTATTTTGATTGGAAAAGTTTCGTGGAACCTTTTCAAACTTATGAATCCATTAATCATAGAGGTTCCTAAGGGTGTATATAAGGCTCTATACACCAGAAAACGAATCCACCTCTTTCAATTTAAATTTTCATACAATTCAAACATTCTTCTAAACTGTTTATTCATATTTTATGTTTTGGAACTTTACATCTTTTACATGTCTTAGAATTTTTCAATGAAAATTATGAGCACTCACAATATATTAAGTTTGAATTGTAACTCAAGAAAGAGAAGTCCAATAACAAAAATTCTTCAAAAGTGTTTACAAAGTGTGTGTTATACTTATTCATCAAAGCGTAGTTAAAAGTATAAGGTTAAGAAAGTAGTGTTGTTTCTTCGTGATTGTGTTAGAATGTTATAAAAAGGTCTTGGTAGGAAATGTTACAAGATTCTAAATAACAGGGGAAAATCCTCCAATGGAATAAAGAGATTATACATACCCTTAAGTTGGTAAGGGGAACTAGTATAAATCTCTGTGTCTTATCTATTCTTTGCATTTTAAAATTCTGGATTAATCTTTTTAATACATAAAATAACCATTAGCTTTTCTAAATTTTTTAAAAATTTAAGAAAATTAGCGCAAAAAATGAGAAAAATCCAGCAAACCTAATTCACCTCCTTCTTAGGTTGCATCTAAAATTTAAAATGTTCTTATGCAGAAGTCAAAAGCCTTACAAAAAATGATAGCTACCTCCACCATCAGAAAAGTTGTGGTAGACACGCTTATTTGGATGGTTAACTCAAAGACTGTTGTTAAATTTACTTCTTAAGCAACAATTTGAGATGTTGGAACATTAAGTTAGAATGAAGGTCAAGTTAGCATTAAAGGTGAAGAAGATGTGGAATACACGACTGATTCTAGTGGTGGTTCCTCTCAGTGATTTGCAGTTTCATGATGAAGAATTTTAGTTTTTGTTCTTTTGATAAAGTGTTCTTGTAAGCCACATGTATGGAAGGATAATGGTTTTATTCTTTTGCCCCCTATGTGGGTTGGTTTTCTTGGTGCTGAGTTTTTCCATGTGTGGGTTATATTTCGTAAATCCATGGTGTTATTTCCCTTTGTGTGGGTCATATAATTGTCCTTATGGTTTGTATGCCCTTAAGGGTTGAATAATATCTCTCCACCCTTTGTCCATTATTGGTAAGTAAGGTGATTAAAAATCACATTTCCTTTTTTGCAAGTGGTTTCCTTATCATATGTAGTCCTTATATTTAACACGTTCTTTACTTGCTCCATTGTGTTCTAACATATGGTGGTCAACATGTTCTAAATGTAAGGAATTTTATAACTTTTGTCAACCTACACTACAACAAATAACATTTTTTATGAAGAAGCTTTCATCACGAATAATATAAAACTGAGGGTGTATGTAACGAGAGCGTCTTGTTTTACTTTAAAAAATAATCTGTTACCTAGGTTTTATGAAAAACCGACATAATATATGCTCATGGTTTGAGATTCGATTCCTAACTCCTGAAGTTTTATGTTTTATACGAAACCAAAAAGGAGCCTTTAATTTTTACAGATGTTACATCGGATATGTTACCTTGGTTTTCATTAAAATCGAGATACATACTCTCTAATTTTTTATTCTTTCTGGAACCAAAAAAACATCTTTATATTTTTTATTCCCTCAGCGTCTACCTCATTCGCTTCTCGAGCTCTAGTGAAAGAACACTTCTTCTCCAGCAAATAAAAGAACAATTATTCTCTAAGGAGCCATAGAAAAAGAAAAAACTCCCTCACCATTAATCTTCAGTATGTTAGTATTGTTCTTGTTATTCTTGTTATTGCTTTGGTCCATTACGGTTGTTCTTGTTATTCTCCATTACGGTTGCTTTATTTTTGTTGGTTGTGTACTATTTTTATTTATATTTTTCATTTTTTTCATTGATCAAAAGGAAAGATTACAAGATTCTTGGATTACATAATTTTGTTCACATCAAAGTAATACCCTCTAGCACTACATAAATCTTCTCAATCTACAACTCGCTCTTCACTACCCTCATCCGAGTCATAGTAAACAATCATCCTCGATAAAAAAATTTCAATCATTATAGTCGATTATCTCTTTTGTGAAGAGAAAAGGTTGTTCTTGTTTTTTTATTTATCATAATTCAATTTTTCCCACATATTTTTCAGTTACAAAGAGAGTAGTGCATCAGATCTTTGGAAATGGTCGTCATACATGCCTAAGTTTTTTATGTAACTGATCCTTTTAACACTAGATGGTCAATTGTTCTTCAAAGGTAAACATCTTCCAGATAGTACTAAAAAATAATAAAAATGTTGATGCAGGGAATTGAACCCACGACCTTTTAATTTATAACCTTGGTTTTATAATCAATGAGGTGACAAGTGCTTGCTTTTGATGTCGCCCTTCGTTACCTTGCCTGTGTTGTTGAGGTTAATTGCATTTCACAGCCGGCGTTAGATGTATTATTTGTAGTAGTGCTAAAAGAATGTATGTAAGAGTCTCTATAACATAATGCTTTTTTTATTTGCCTAAAAATTGGACAAAGAGATAATTTGTTATTACATTTAATTGTCAATATTTTGCAGGCAACATGTGAAACAATATGTTCTTACAAGACGTGAGACATTCTTTCTCAAGTGATTCATGGTGTTTTAATGGAAAGCAACTTGTTAAACCATATCCTTTATTATTATACAAGACATCTTGTCTCGAGCTATTTGCTTGGCGCTCAAGTTTGAATGGATTATGTTCCGTTCGGGAACCAGAAATGGATTTTCAAGCTCTGCAAAGGAACCATAAATGATGAAAGATGAATAACTACTAATCTTGAACGATGGCTTTGATCTCCGTTATGGTGGCACGGGGTGGACTTGCATGGTTAGCACTCAAATGCCCAAGATCAAGATTCAAGATGAATATAATGAAAGTGAAGATTAGAGGTTATGTACCTTATCATCGCATGTGAACTATTTTTATATTTGGTTCAAATATAGTAGGCTTGAGATGGATTAAGCCTTGGTCAATTGGGTCTTTGGCTAGTCTAAAAGAGTTTCCCTCAATGCTTTGTCGGGCACTGAAAGATTTAGGGTAAGCCTTAAGTATCATTGATCGGCCTCTGTGTCATAGTCTGGTGTAAAGTAGAATTGAATCGATTGAGATTAGTTTTGAAAAGTAGTGAGGGACAATCACACTTAATGAGGTTTTATCATTGAGATGTTTCGTCACCCACTCCTGACACATGAGATAACGTGACCAACTAAAGTGTGGTGTGGTTCATAGAATGCTCGAGTGCACTTGAATTTGAAGTGTTTCCATGAGTGGAAATCTAGTCGTTGGTCTCTTTACTTCTTTTATCAGTTGGTCTTTATTTTTCAGCTACTATAGTTTATAAATAGGGTGAGTCAAATATTTGGAAGTTTTTCGCAACCTTTTAGCTTTCAAGCTTTCAGTTGCATTTATAGAGAGATTTTTTTTCTGAGAATATTGCTTGGAGTGATTCAGATCTTTGCTTAAAGCTTTCATTTTTTCATTCCTCCTCATTCATCAATCTCTTTTAACCATGTACCATTCTAACTCAAGCTTTCCATTTCAACATTTCTTGATTTTAGTTAGGATGAGTGATACCACCGCTAGTTTGTGAGTGATTATGAAGTGGGAAATTCATTCAGGTCATCTCATGATTCTCATCATCTTTCTCATGATAGTGGTCATGTAGGGCCATAAATTATATCCATATATTGACGATTCTAGGTAAGAGAGGATGTTTAAGGCTTCTTTGGAGGAAGAAATTTTGGGCTGTTAGACGCCCTTAAAAAATGTAGGTATAGGAATAAATTGTGTTTGGGTCTTTATGACACCCTCTTATCTTGTCAGAAGAAGAAGTACGAGTCAATTTGAAAATGAGCGAACTTGACAAAGATTTCATTCAAGTTCTTCTGAGGGCCGAAGGTCGCGAGCCTAGCGACGCTGAGGTGCTGGAGTATTTGATCTAACATCGTCTGGTTGATCAAAATATGATTGGGTAGATGAAGAAATGGTTGGCACTTGCTCGACATTGAGCATTGAGGTCTCTCTGCGTGGTGCTGACATGGCGGTCGTGGTCGGTCCTTTCGGTGCCAGAGGAGAAAATGATCCGAAGTTCATTCGACGCCTGCATGGTCCCATTCCATGAGTATTTGTTTACAAGAATAGAACTCCGGCCTCCCTTTTCTGAATTTGAGCTAGCCGTCCTTAAACATTTAAAGATTTCCCCTTCCCAGCTTCATCCAGGGTCATGGGCATATGTGAGGGTCTTCCAACTGTGTTTTGAGCACAAGTCTTAAAAGCCTTTTATTAAATTATTCTTTGATCTTTTCCACTCGATGTGTACCTCCCTAGATAGCTTTCATAAAGAAGGGCTCATTTACTTTCATTCAGTCCATTAGTGGTTCGACCCCTTCACTCTAGATTGAGGTGATTTTTTTTGGACGTTTCACATTAGTAAAACTTCTCACTCCCACCACTCGCTTTGTTTTCTGCTAGCTTCCTGTTGATCCCTATCTCCCTTATCAGGTTTTATACCAAAAAATATTGGTCTAAGCTTCATTTTAACCGATCTATTTTCTCCTATTATACTAAAGCATGGTGACAATGAAGGAGGAAATGCAACCCTGGTTTCAAGGGCATGGCTATGAGGATGGGTTCGGCTCTGGCGAGGTGCCTTCTACTGATGTGAGGAAGAGGTGAAATAATACCCTTACTATCTTGAGTGCAATTAATCTTGAGGAGGGGGGGAAGATTTTTGGTTAGAGCAGAGTCTTTATGTTTTTCATTTAACATGTGTGATCGCGTTTTGCATATAGCATGGATAAAATAAGCAAGCTGAATATATTCTACAATCTTGCCAGAGCTCAAGATATTCAAACTATGGTTAATACTTGAACTTCTTCTTTCACCTCCATTCTTGCACTAGCCCCTTTTCTTAACTCGAATGTAGAAACTTTGACTCCCATACTCGAAGTGGATCATCTAACGGACGCCTCAAGTATTGATTGTGATTTCAATATAATGAAATATGTGTTTTCAATATCAATAACATAATTTAAACTTAAAATAATAATTTAAAATAAAATTTAATAAATATGACAATTACATATCATTATGTATTAAAATTTAAAATGGATTAAAATCCTAAGAACCTAAAAAAAAAATTCAAAAATCAAAGTTATATATATATATATATATAATAATAATAAATCTGCAACTAAGCCATAATTATATTTAAAATCGCACACTTACCTCTTAAACACAATAAACTTTTTGCACGAAAAATAATTTCTTTTAAGGAAAGATGAGAGGGAAAGAAAAAATTGAGGCTAATTTACAAATATTTTTTCTCCAAAATTCAAAGCAACATGCTAAAGTATCTTATTTTTTATTTTCTTTCTACAATTTTATAAATTTAATTAATATATATTAAACTAAATTTTTTTATTACACTATGAACAAACTACAACATTTAAATTAATAAAAATATTTAATTTTAAAGTTTTATGAATATACACTAAAAATATAAAATAATTTTATATTATCATCTAATAACAAATCAACAATTTTATGTGTCATTAAAATATTTTAAAATATAAACGCGATATAACATAATACATAATCGTTATTAATTGATAGTGTAAAATTAATTTATATTGATAGTACATCATTTATTTTCTCTTAATTTTAATATTAAATGATTTTAAAGGCAAAGATATGATTTTTTAAAATTATTTTTATTTTTATTTTTTTATAGTTTGCTAACCCAACTTTTTTTTTATCTTTTTATCCATATTCTCTCTCACACCAAACAATAACAAAATTCTTTCCACTGTCTCCTCTATTTCTTTCTTCCTCATTTCTCCTTAAACTTTCTCCTCTCAACCAAACAAAGTGTCACCATAGTGTTCATTCCTCCATTTCTTCCGCAATTTCATTTCTACATCATTCCAATTCCGAATCCACAAAAAGCGTGAAAGCTAAAATGCCCTCAGCTCAAGATCCATTTTACGTTGTCAAGGAAGATATTCAAGATTCTGTAAGTTGTTTATTTTCACCTTCATTTTGCAATTGTCTAAATCAAGTTCGCTTTTTTTCTTCAACATTCAACGATCCGTTTAATTTTGATAATTGATCTAATTATGCTGTTTTTGTTGATGCAACGTTTTGATTTTGAAGAAAACCTAGTTATGATATGTAATTATGAAATTGGGAATCGTGTTTTATTAAAAGGAAGTAATTTTTTTTATAATCATTGTTATTTGGGTGTGATTGATGTTTTTTTTCTTTTTTGTTGTGTGGAAAGATTGATAGGTTGCAATCTAATTTTTACCAATGGGAAAATACTTTAGATACTGGGGAGCATTTGAACCTTACAAAGGAAGTTCTTGCAGCTTGTGGAAGTATTGAGTGGCAGGTTTGTCTCTATTACTTGGTTAATGAGTTTTTGTTTCAGATTATAAAGCTGACACTCACACAGGTAATAATTTGAAAAATGAATAAATTAAACTTAATCACAAGTGTCGGTGTTGGTTTCGGACACGGACACACATTTTTTTTAGAGGTGTCGGTGCTACAAAAGTTTCAAATGAATTTTAGGTATTCCTTCTACATGGTATATAAATTGTTGTTATACGCACTTAAGGTATGCTGGGTTTGGAGTTTAATCTAGATCAAAGGGAGGAAGTGTATAACATTCCCCTTTTAGAAATTCTTTTTGTGGTATTTTTTACTTTAAGTGCGTATTTGATTATAACATGTATGCAAAGTATTTGATTATAACATGTATGTAATAGCTGATTGATATAAACGTTAAATGTAGTGATGCATATATGCAACAAAAAAAAAAGTTTATTGTAGTCTGGTGGAAATGTTGGAAGATAGAAAGTATCTTCCAACTCCTCTAACACACACTTTATCACACATGTTCAGTAATGCTAGTATTTGGGGCGGATCCTTATTCTTGCATATGGAATTTTCTGCTACGATACAATCTGTTCAACCTGCTAAAATATGTTAATTTTTCGATAGAAAGGTGGATGAATTGGACAAAGCAATTTCTGTAGCATCTAGAGATCCTTCTTGGTATGGCATTGATGAAAAGGAGATTGAAAATCGGAGGAGGTGGACGAGCAATGCTCGCACGCAGGTATCTAAAAACAGTGCCAAACTTCAGCAAGACTGAGGAATGCATTGTCAAAATCTTCTAAACCTAATCTACAGTTGTTCATTTAGTATATAAATCACACATTAGATTTCCTTGCCTTTATTTATCTGCATGATACACATGAATGAATTTGTTCACTAATAGGTGCTCACGGTTAAGAAAACAGTGGAAGCTAGAAAGGGATCAAATACAACAACTCATGCTAATATGAATGGTATGCACAGGGAGTTAATGAGGCAACCTGATTCTCATCAAAGCACATCCAAGTCCAACCAATATGCCGCTGGGAAGAATGATGATTTCATAGAATCAGAGTCAGATAGGCAAATGCTTCTTATAAAGTACCTTTTCTTCCCTTTCTTCATCTCTCTTTCATGTGCCTTTGAATTAAGTATTTGTCTTTTTTCCTACCTTGACTCTGTGCACATGTCCATGACCATGATATCAAACTCCAATTATGGACACTTTTCTGCATGAGATGGAAAATACTGTCGCTGTTGTTAGTTTGACCTCTTAAGCGGGATGCATTGTACTTTTCTTAAACACCATATCTGAGATCCTTTGTACTTGCATTAAATTGTGAAAATATGCACGGATGTTTCTTGTGCCACTCTGAGTCCACTAGTAAATTATATTAATTAATGTTGTTCTTCCTTGTTCAAATTTTACTGGTTTTTATAGGAGGCAAGATGAGGAGTTAGACGAGCTTAGTTTAAGCGTACAAAGAATCGGAGGTGTTGGGCTTACTATACATGAAGAGCTCCTAGGGCAGGTAGGTTTGAGATATTTATATTCTAATTTTTTTTTTTTGTTCAATAGAAGTTGTGCTGCAATTTTGTTGCTGTGAGAATTTTCTTTCTAAATAGTCAAAATCTTGATGCTTCAGGAAAAGATTCTAGATGAACTTGGCAATGAGATGGACAGTACATCCCATCGTCTTGATTTCGTCCAAGTGAGTTTCTGCTATCTGATTTTTGTTGCTGTTAATAAAAGCCTCAAATGTTGACATACTAAAGTTGAAGACTGTCTCTTTTGTTTATGATTTCAGAAAAGAGTAGCAATGGTGATGAAGAAGGCCAGTGTAAAGGGACAGATGATGATGTTATGTGGTTTGCTGGCTCTGTTCATTTTCCTTTTTATCTTGGTTTTCTTCACCTAGTCATTTCTGAATGCCTTGTTTGTACATGCAAAAGAAATATATAAGTTTGAGAAGATAAAAGATTCATGAGACAAATGGAAGCAGTTATAGTTTGTTGAAGGAAGTAGAGAATTTTGATTGTGATAAACAGGTTAGTAAGAGGAGTTTCATTTGATCATGTTGTTGGAATCTAACTATTAAAGAAGTTAAAAGCTTAAAGCTTAAAGCTTACTAGTATTTGTATGAAATTTGAATAAAAATGGTTTGATCTGTGGAATGGAAGTAGTATTTGTTGATTCAACTGCCGTTACTTGAGAAAATTAACAAATGTAAGTTAATTTGAGATGCGCTGATTGCAATATCCTTAATGATTTTTTTGCGTAACACGTTAATCCTTCCGAATTTAACAATTTCTTGATAAAATCCAAATACTGAAACCAACAAGAATAGTTTTTTTATAAGGATGAAAACTAAAAAATTTAAAACCACCTATCTTTCTCTTAATAACCGATGAATTCATTTGTAGTTAAATCACTCGTCAAAAAATGAGAGTTTGAAAGTTTAAGACTTATAATGCACATGCATAAAATACAAGCATAACATATATTAAAATGAGAATTTACATAACTTTGTATTGGTATTTATTGAATCTTTCACGTTTATCCTAATGATAACATATATCTAGATGATAATACAACAAATAAAATGCAAACACAACGCATGAGAGCTACAATTGTAATTGTAAGATGAAAGAAATAGCACACACAAGTCAATGTTTTGACATCTTAGAGGAGAAGAAGAGAGAATAGAGATGATTCTCATTTATTTATTTTTTACATTATAAACGCAGATTCTCAAAATTTCACTTCAGATTCCACATCATCTTTCTCGATTTCTACTTCAACCCTTGTACATCATTATTCTTAATAATTATGTAACATTAAATCTTTTTTTAATTAAATCCAAAATATATTAATAATAAAAAGATTAATTAGCTTATAAAATTTTGAGTTTTGGTTATAACATTGACCTATATTTAAGTTTAATTTTTATTTTATAACAATGATTAGAGAGAGTAAGTTGCAGTAAGTTTCTCAATTATTTTGAATGGTTAATATTATATCACTATTGCTATAATATATTATAGACTATAAAATTTGACTTTTTGTTACAATTACGTATTATAGAATATATTTATAATTAGTCCAAATTATTTAAGATTTTGGAAATTTCATGCAATTTATATGTAAAATTTTAAAACCTTCTTTTGTAAATAAAATAGAAAAATAAAATTAAAAAATATATTTTTTTGAATCAAAGAAAGAATATATTAATTCAAAACAAGTCAAGTACAGAAGTGGCAGAACGGTGATCCAGATGAGGATCCAACCCATCAAACAGACTCAATTACATCATAAAATTAATGAGGTGTTTTCTTCTTTTAAAATTAAAATAATTAAAAGAAGAAAAATATTAAATAGTAGCCAATACGAGGGATTACATAGGAAAAATATAATTACAAATATAAAACTAAAAAAAAGGTAAAATATTATAAAATATAATTTCAAGTCTTATTATTATTGACATCAGTGACAAAACATGTCCGACTGATTGAGCATGTCCCTTTTATTCACACTTTATTGCGAGGTGGACAATGAATTTAGATTTGCACCTTCTAATGTATCCGCCCTATTTTTTTAAGGATTTTGCGGGCACGAATATTAACATAAATTTTTTCTTTTTAAACTTCAAATGTACAATGTCCACGGGTCTGCCTTGCCCTGCCATCACTTTTAGTGTGGAGCAAGTCAAAATTTTAGACTCGCACCTTCATATATGCTTGTCCCTCTTGCGTGGTAGGCATGTCTGTTTGCCACTCCTAAGGGTTTAAGGTTTCCGAATAAAAAAAAGAAAGATATCAAAGTATTCCTTTTTTGAACATATGATAAGAGCACTCAAAGTACATGAATAAACTCTTTTGCATTTTCAAACTTGTTACCACTACTGCAACCACACTCTCACAATCGACCTAATTTAAGTAAACCACAATCTAAGACAATCTTTCTTTGAGTGATATGTTTTATGAAAATATTTTGTACTTTGATTTGTAAAACCCTTTAGACTTGGTCTTCAACCTATATTTATTCTCTGTTTGGGTTCTCTTGCTCTGTCACTCATCCCTCTTGAAATAGCGAAGCCTTCTCCAGTATTGTCAACTTTTAACTCTTTCAATATGGTTAACTTCTTAGTTATTATCTTCTTTTGGACCTCTTTTAAAGTGATATTGTCTTTCTCACTAATCGCGACTTTATGAGTCTATCGAGTGAATTATCTAACTGCAAGTATATAGTCTATCGCATAGTTTTAAAAGATATCGAACTCACAAAAACTAATAATAAATTTATTGTTATCTATTGATACTGTGTAAAGCTAAGGCTAATGAATTTTTTGTTTGAACGAAAATAAAAGGTAAAACTAAAATAAGATTAAGAAATATATCAGAAAAGAGAGACCGGAATGTGAATTTCGTGTACCTTAGAGACTCTGTAATTCATTGGCGTTAGTTTACTGTTAAATTGTTTTAAGTAGAAAATATCAGTTTAAAAACTCTATCTCACACTCTGACGCTATTGTTTAAAGCTACACTCTGTGACCATGAGATTTTGCTCTCGCTCGCCCATTTTAATTAAAAAGAATTTTTTAAAAACTAAATAAGTCCTAATTGATACCTAAAGTGCTCTCCTTTTATTTAGGATCAATGCTCAATTTTTACTATCTGGTTCAATCCTCACACTCTCGCGTTATCGACTCAAACATTTATTGTTTTCACTCTCGTGCAAAACCATTTAAATTAAAATTGAAAACTAAAGGCAGAAGATAAATTTATGAAAAGTTAACGCCAATTTTATTACCGAGTCCCGTCGGAACAACGATGTTCACATACCGGACTCAAAGAGATTTAGCCGGAAATGCTTCAAAACTTAAACATAGAAATCATGCTAATTGAATTTAAGGACAACATGATAAACAAATTAAAATGCGATAAACAGAAGTATATAAAGCAATAATATAAAGAACCTGTAAATTGGAATTAAACTGCAGAATACTTCGCGTATGACGGACGAAAACGAAATAAACTTCAACAATGCCTGCAAGATAACGATCCAAGCGTATAATAACAGAAACTTAAAACTAATGGTATGATAACCTCTCAATGCAAGAGATTATCACTTTGAATGGTAAACATTTGCTTAAAACTAAATCGGTAGAGCTTCCACGCATAAAACTTGGACGCTTAAAACCTATGAAAAATGATCTTATATAGAGGTATACTGCTCCTAATTGCCTTCCATTAGTGTAAAAGTCATGGAGAGAATGTAGGAAAGTGGGAAAGAATGAGTCAAATTCTGTTTTCCACGTTTACTGATTCTGCGCGTTCATGGCGAACGCCATGAGTTTAAGTTGAATGTGACGTGGCTGGGGTACATGGCGAACGCCATGAGTTGGTGGTGAACGCCATGCACCCGAAAAGTTCAGATTCTGTCAAAAACTCCCTTTTTTCTTGCTCTTTTCGTCGTTTTCTTGCAATGACACTCTATATTCGACAAGTACTTAAAATGTAAACATAACACGAAATAATAGTACGAAAACACGATAGAAAGACACTAAATAGCATGTGAATCGGGTCAGAATATACGATACGTTTTCACGTTATCACTTACCATAAACAAAAGTATCTCAGAAATGCTCAAGAGATCTAGATAAATTGCTCCACAAGAGTGTACACTTGTCCCACCATCAAGATTTACCTTACTATTTTACAAGTCATGAATAATTTTGTGAAATTCCGTCAATTACTCCAC
Source organism: Lathyrus sativus (assembly GCA_963859935.3). Lineage (NCBI taxonomy): Eukaryota > Viridiplantae > Streptophyta > Magnoliopsida > Fabales > Fabaceae > Lathyrus > Lathyrus sativus. The sequence continues at coordinate 496,853,089 of OZ012736.1, read as the reverse complement.
GATATATTTGATCTCCATTCGAAATGAGTGGATTTATTGTTTCAGACATAATCTAAGATCCAAGAAATTATTCATATAAAACGATTCAAGTTTAAACCACAACTTTAACGCGGTCTTCTCCCTTTTGAGTTCCTGTCTTCTCCCTTTTGAGTTCCTGTAAAACTTTATATGAGACATAAGATAAAGACACTTTTAGCCTTATCCACCATCCTAATTTTCTCTGCTTATGCCAGATTTGCAAAGCGTTTGAATCTGAAGTGAGACGTTTTGGAAAAATACTAGATGTTTTGTCTCGGAAGCTATGTCGTATTTAAAAAATTTCAGCATTTTTTTAAGAAGTAATTTTTAGATCGATAAACTTAAAGAGACAAAGAGATAAATTTTTATAATTTATTGTTCTAAGTCTTTAAAAGTATCTAAAATGCGTTTTTCCTCATACGCCTTGTGTTTGAGGCTGAAACAAAAGCCTTAAAGATAAGCTGTTGTGACAGAAACTAACTAAACCGATAAAAAATTAATTTGAAGTTTTTTTAGTCACAATGTTACATGCAATTTTGTGACAGAAACTAACACAAATTTTATGTATGAATTTTTTAGTATGTACCCTTGTAGTCTTAGAGCACAACTTATTATGACCCTTAAATAATATGCACATGCAATATAAGAGTAATTTGAAAAGGAGAGAATTCTAGCAAAGACCAAGACCCAAAAATGGAACATAATCTCCAAATGAATATTGAGTTTAGATTCTCTTTGCCCTCATTCTCTACCACTACTACCTCAAAAACTATCTTGTGCACCACTTGTCATCCCCATCAAGAATATGATACTCCATTCATCCAAAAGCATCTTATATTCTTCACGCCAACACCTAAATTAAGTGTTTATCAACCATCATTCACCTATTTTGATTGTTGATGCCACATAATACACAAAATCACACATACCCTTCCTCACTTGCTATATATATACCTATCTCCACATTCTCATTCTTCCCAACTCTCTTCTCTTTCTTTCCTAACCTTCAGGTTTGTCTCTCTCATTCATTTCCAACTTTTTAAGAAATCGCATTCGTTAGATGAAGATCGAACGACTCATATCTCGGATTGAAATATAACTGTCGTTTTTTTTTGCAGCTACTAAAGAGTTAATCACAAAGAAAGTTTACATGGTTGATATTCAAATCCCAAGTACATTCGATCCATTCGCGGAGGCCAAAGAATCGGATGCACCAGGTACAAAAGAGTATGTGCATATTCGCATACAACAGCGGAATGGAAAGAAGAGCCTAACCACAGTGCAAGGGCTGAAGAAGGAGTACAGCTATGAGAAGATCTTAAAAGACCTCAAGAAAGAGTTTTGTTGCAACGGAAACGTTGTCAATTGTAAGGATCTCGGCAAGATTATACAACTCCAAGGCGATCAGCGCAAGAATGTTTCGCACTTTCTTGTTCATGCTGGTCTCGTCCGAAAGGATAACATCAAGATTCATGGTTTTTGATCAAGAATAGTTCATGGTTTGTGTTTTCTACATGCATGCTTGTATTAAATAATTAAGCATAAAAATCTTACTTTATATATATATGTATAATTGATATAATCTAAATGAGAAAATCACCTTTCCTAGGTGAGTTCTTACTTTATGAGTGTTTGTCCAAAACAAATTACAAGATGACTCATCCTATGAAGCTTAGCACAAACACCGGAAACACGACACTGACATCGACACGTCGAGACCGAAAATAATTTGAAAAAATGAATATATTAAACATAATCACAAGTGTCGTGTCTGCTTCGGACACAAATACACAATTTTACAGAGATGATGGTGCTACAGAGCTCAAAATTAGACTTAAAAGAAACAAAAAAAAAAAGGAAAATATGCTATAAAAATATAGAAAACTAATCTATATTAGAAGCTTTACATGCCTATGATATGATGTATAAAACTTTTGAAAGCACTTTTCACATCTAAAGAAGTTTAAGCTTTTTTCATTAGCTGATTTTGGCTGTAAGAAACTCAAACTAGTGATATAACTGTGTGATTTAGAATAGTTTGCCTTGTTGATGAACTCCACTCCTCATCATTGTACAAAATTCTTCATAGTTGATTCTACCATCCTGAGATATACCATATCATTGAGTTTTTAGTTCTAGAACTAGAAAATGAAATGTAATCTTAGATTTGATGTTGCTAAATAATGGTGCAGCTAACAATCAGAGCCGACGGATAAAATATTATACGACTCGTATTTCATTTGAGGTAAGAATGTGAGTCGTTTGATCTTTGTTTGATGGCTCTGATTAGTTCACCGTATTATTATCCATACTAAAGCAAATCCAGGTAAGAAAACAAATAGGCTTACATTATCGGTATCAACTTCGGATATAATATCTTTGATTGTGTCTGCGTCGCCCATACCGTATTCCTTCATGGCTGTTTCCAGTTCATCTCTTGTAATAAAACTGCGATGAAATCAAACAAAAATATATCGACACACAATCCAAATAACCAAAAGAATCGCATGGAAAGCATCAGTGTTGTCGATCGTAGATCGTGAAAAATAGTGTTCATTCAAATTCAGCTACGCAATAGTATCACATAACAATAGAGATTTGTTCGAATTCCATTGAAAGTACTTACCCGCTATTGTCTTTATCGAAATGATTGAAGGCCTTGTAAAGATGTTCATCTCTTTCTAACCTGTGTCGATGCATAGTAGCAGTGATGAATTCTATGTAATCGATTGTGCCATTTCCGTCTACATCAGCCTAAATTCAACCGAAGGAATATAACTTTAGAAGAATTACCTATACGAAAAATAGAGAAGAAAATAAATGTTGTAAATCAGCAATGGCTTACAGCTTCCATAAGCTGCTGAACTTCAGCTTCGGTAAGCTTTGAGCCGAGCCTGTGCAATCCTGTTCTCAACTCCTCGTATGTGATTGTACCACTTTTGTCGGTGTCCATGTTAGTAAACATTGCCTTCAAACCTTGGATCTCTTCCGAAGAAAGATTTTCAGCAATTACCTGAGCGAGTTTTCAAAATCGATTAAGTTCTTCCGAATCGGTAAAGCTAAGCTACATATGCCACACCATAAAGTTCAACAAATTCAAAGAACTAAGAGTTATGACGATTGACGAGAACACTATGCAAATATGTGCATGTCATGTTCTCAATATGTAATTATCGACATGTCTGTTCGTGAAGATTGCAACCGGACTAACCTTGAGGGCGAGTTTTTTTAGTTTATTCATCGCTCTGAATTGCTTCATTCTAGAAAGTACCGCGCTGTCTATAGGCTTATCAGAAGCATTTCCACCTTCTTTAAGCCATGGATGCTCTAATAATCCATACAATACATAGAAAACAGGTTACTAGAGAAATTATAAAACCTTACCGAAAAAATTAACTATACTAACATTTGTCGTTTCAAAAAATACGTCCAAAAAAGCAAAAACAAAATAGAAGTGAAGTGACTTACCTAGAACCTGAGTAGCAGTGATGCGTTTCTTCGGATCTGGTATAAGCATCCTACGAACAAGGTCCTTAGCACTGTTTGATATGCTTGGCCATGGACGACTTTCGAAGTCAATACGACCTTGCAATATGGCGTCAAATATTCCCTTTTCCGTCTCTAAAACACGTATTTTATGGAAAAATTAGTCAAGGTCGGGTCTAGTAAAACGTTATTATTCCATAATGAAAAATACAAAATGAACCAGTTGATTTTACCTGCCCAAAACGGAGGCACGCCACAAAGTAAGATATATAATATAACTCCTGTACTCCATATATCTACTTCCTTCCCATATCTACGACGTAGAACTTCTGGCGCAACGTAATATGCACTACCAACTATATCTCGATATACCTTTCCTGCGAATAAATTATAAAAAAGTTCAAGTATACATCACGCGATGCAGCTGCAATATCGCGATTCACAACCGCAACCTTGCAATTGCAGTGTTTCAGTGACCACCAGAGAATCCGCATCGCAACACTACAATGCATCGGTTGCAGCAGACGATAAAATACAGCACATTACTTCCCGTGTTCATAACACTTCTTATCAGTTGCATTCATAGATCACGTTACTATCTCGACTATAAAATCAGGTTTATCAATGAAAAGAAAAAAAACCAATGAATGAGTAAAATGTTTACCTTCTTCGATGAAAACCGACAAACCGAAGTCAGTAACCTTGATAGTTGCCTTATCATCCTTACTAGACAGCAAGAAATTCTCTGGCTTCAAATCTCTATGCATAACACCCATGAAATGACAAATATGAACAACATTAACAACCTGTCTACAAATAGAAGACGCTGCTCTTTCGCTATAATGTCCTTTCGCAATAATCCTATCGAAAAGTTCGCCCCCGGCGCAAAGTTCCATAACAACATGAACTGACTTTCTATCCTCATAAGCACCTTTAAACTCAACAATGTTTGGTTGTCCACTCATATGTTGCAAGAGTTGTACCTCTCTCTTTATATCTTCCTTATCAGCTTTACTAACAAGTTTCCTCTTGGAAATCGATTTGCAAGCAAATTTCAAACCAGTTGAACTCTGTTTGCATCTATAAGTCACACCAAATTGTCCTCTCCCTAATTCTTTCCCAATTGTGTAAAATTGTTTCACATCTTCAAATTGTTTGCCTAGAATTGTGTATGTGTCTGACCTATGAGCAGGTTTTGTATTTGAGGCATGGGGACCAGGGGCTTTTGTTTTTGATTGATTCACATTGGGTTCATGATTCTTGTGATTCTGATTATGATTATTATTGTGTTTGTGATTGGGATTGGGATGACCAGAATCAACATGTCTTTGATCTGGGGCTGATTCTTTTTTGCTCAAACAAACACCCATGATTATAACACAAAATCAAAATCAAAAGATGAGATTTTTATCCGACACAAGATCAAAGCTTCAAAGTGATTAAGTGAAAATGTGAAAATGGAAAAAACCCAGATCAGAGTTCAACAAAATTATGCAGATTTATAGCTAAAAATCAAAGCTTTTGATCAAAAGGTGTAAAAAAAAGGTTGCTTTTTTATTATTTGGGTTTGAATGACCCAAAAATTGAAACATTATATAGAAGGGTTTGTGGAGAAAGGGAAAAAGTATGAAATAAACAAAACTGGAAGGAAGGAACAAGCAACATGAAACTAAGTCAAATGTTTGATTTGGATTCATGTGCAGAATATGTATTTGAAATGTTTGAGGTTATTTATGACAAGAATAATGTTGTTGGGGAAGGACATTGTCTAATGAACAAAAGTTTTGTGGAATGTTGTTATGGATTATTAAAAAAGTGATTTTGATGGTCAATAATTTTATAGATTTTTTTTTGTTGAGATGTTTAGATAAAGTGGAAATTACTTTGTAGTTTTTCTTTTATTAAATTTTTAGCTTTAAATTGTTTATTATATATATTATTTTAATATTAGCTTAATTCATATTTACTGCATAAGGAAATACATTATGAATATACTTTTGAGTCTAGCATTTTAAAAAGTCTGGTTTGTCTTTCTTCTTGTTTTATAAGAAATATCTGGTTTAACTTATAAACCTATTTTAAGGTTTATTTAGAGTTTAAAAAGTTCTATTGAACATGTTACCTACCATCATTCTCAAAAGATCAAACTTTTCCAAGATCTTCTTGACGAGAAAGTTGGTTTTGGTGATGGAAAAGGAAAATGTAATTAAAATTTAGAACTAGATAAAGAGTCTTCCCATCACATGACATATTTGTAACAAATAAAACAATGATATAGTTGATAGTGATGTCATGAGTATGATATAAGGTAGAAGTCATGCAACATGTACATTAGAAATGTGGACATACATAAAACGACAGTTTGGCAGTTGTTGGAGGTGAAGCAACAAAACGCGTGTACCAACCAGCAAGCAAGTCATGAAGGAAGTGTATCACAATGACCAAGACCGACAACTTTTGTAAACGCTACCACGTTTAATTTGCAGTGAATATCATTGAGCTTGAGCATTAATCAAGAGAAGAAACAAAACATAAAATATGTAACTCATTATACTTTTTATGATTTTTTTATTATAAGCAAAATGGATTGAATGAAAAGCATTAGGAGTGTTTAAGCCAAAGATACAAACAAAGAAAAAAAATGAATAAACCTCCAAACAAATAATAACAACCAACCCTCTTTCCAAAACTACATAAGACAAATAGCGGGATCACTATACCAATCCAACTAAGAAACACTAGAATCTATCTTATAAAACGAGTGAAACCAATCTCACGAGAGCTTCTTGATAAACTCCACACCATTGAAATTAGATAAGAGAAGATTACTAAAAAGAATATCATTCCTACATTTCCAAATGTCCCAACAAGTAGTCAAGTCAAACAACCAACCTGTATCCAAAGACCAAACCGACTTACCAAAGTTGTCCAACAAAAGAAGACACTTCAAGATAGAGTTTGTCGAAGAAACATCTTCGGTTCGAAGCCAACAACAAGTAGATCTCCACCACCTCTTGGAAATGGGACAGCTTAGAAAAAGATGCTCCAAATCCTCTTCGACACCAAAGCACAAAGGACAAACCAAAGAATGAGTGTCATTCAAAATACCACATTTCGATAACTCCATCTTAGTAAGAAGTCTATTCCAAATTAATCTCCAACCAAAAACTAAAATTATACTAGGAATTTTTTACTTCCATAAATGAGAAAGAGCTGAGGAAATAGGATCAAGCAATGGCTCCCTCGGAAAATCACCAAGAAAAATAGTACACTATGCATTAGAAATTGAAAAACCACTTGTGTGTCTCCACTAGACAAACGAATCAGCGGCCGAGCACCGTGGTTGCACTTGCCATGACCTGCTCGAGATTTGCACCATCCAGACAAAATGACCAATGCCAAAAATCACCGAACCAAACTCTCATATCTGCCACCTTAACAAAACGATTAGCCATCAAATGGTATAAATCTGGAAAAAGAGAACTAAAAGGGGTAGCGCCAATCCAACAGTCATTCCAAAACTCCAAAAAGTGACCGGAACCAAGTTTAAGAGAGATAGTAGAAGAAAACCAATTTGAAGCATGATCCGAGTCTGAAACACCAATAGAGCAAATATCCCTCCACCAAAGAGAAATCTTGCTCCTAGAACAAAAAGAAGGATGGCTAAGTATAACCCTTTTAATATCTCCGTACCTGCAAGAAAGAAGGTTAGTCCGTAAAGAATTCTCCTCATTCAAAATACGCCACTTCCATTTGCCAAGAAGAGCTAGATTGAATTTCCCATAATACTTCACACCAAGACCCCCATCTTTCTTTGAACAACAAACATTTTCCCACTTAATCCAATTCACCTTCTTCTTCTTCTTATCTCTGCCCCACAAAAAAGGATCTTTGAAGCATAATAATCTCCTTTATGACCGCTAGAGGTGCCTTATAAAAAGAGAAGAAAATGTCGGAATATTAGACAAAACAGAATTCAAGAGGACCAATCAACCACCAAAAGAAAGATGTCTATTATGTCGTCCTCCAAGTCTTCTTCTAATCTTGGAAACAATAGGACCCCAAGTGTCACATCTTCTAGGATTAATGTCCATCGAAATACCAAGGAATACAAAGGTAGAGGATCTAATATCACAATTAAGAAAAGAAGATGTTTCTTGAATAAAATCCGGAGACAAATTCACACCAATAAGTTTACTCTTATTCAAGTTGATGCGCAAACCCGAAATAAGCTCAAAACCCCGAAGGATGGATTTCCACGACCAAAGATTATCCCAATAATCCTCACAAATAAAAATGGTATCGTTTGCAAATTGAAGAATTTTAAAATGAGTTCGGTCATCAATCCGAAACCCCTTGAACTCCCCCAAAGAATAAGCCAAATCTACCATTCCTGTTAAGCCTTCCACTACCAACAAAAAAAGAAAAAGAGAAAGCAAATCCCCTTGCCGCAAGCCTCTATGAACCGAAAAGTCCCTAGTCGGAATACCATTCACGAGAATAGACATAGAACTATTAAAAACCAATGCTTCAATCCAATTTCTCCATTTATGACCAAAACCCATTCTTCTCAACAAATATCTAAGAAAATTCCAAGACACGCAATCATAAGCCTTCTCAAAATCCACCTTCACGATCATACAACTCTTCTTAAACTCTTCTTAAACCTCTTAGCATAATCTAAAAGCTCGTTGACAATTAACACTCCGCCCATCATATTTCTTTTATGAATAAAAGCGGATTGACAAACCGACACTAGCATGCCCACCACCAACCTTAGACGATTTGCAAGAAGCTTGGCAAGGATCTGGTACATACTACCTATAAGACATATAGGTTTATAGTCGTCTAAGGAAAGAGGATTCTCAATCTTGGGAATTAGAGCTAAGAAGGAAGTCGTGACCGCCTTAGGTAAAATGGCAAAAGAATGAAATTCATTAACAAAGTCCAACACCTCAAACTTCAAGAACGACCAACAAACCTTTAAAAAAGACATAGTAAACCCATCCGGTCTCGGACTCTTATCCCCATCACAATTCCAAATGACCTCTTCTACTTCCTCTTCCGAGAACGACAACTCCAAAAAAAATTGCATCCTCCACCGAAAGAGATTTGTAAGAAATACCATCCAAATGAGGTATTGAAGGAAAAGATTCCAAAAACCTCTTCTCAAAATGAGCTCTCACCTCTTCTTTAACCAAACTCACTTGGTCAATCCAACCTTGAGAAATATTCAACCCCACCATCGAATTTCTCCTTTGACGAAGCTTTAAAGACTTGTGAAAAATTTATAATTATAGTCACATTCCGCTAACCAAAAACACCTAGCCTTTTGTCGAAGCACATTCTCCTTAAAGCGCAAAAAATCCCACACCTTAGAAGAAGTCGCAACCCTATTAGCGACTAAAACATTATCCCCTACCGAATCTGGATCCGAGGCCAAAAAATCCAAGTCGTTCAAATCTTTAATAGCAGAATCCACCTCAAGATTCAAATAACCGAAAACCTTAGTATTCCACTCCCTTAAACAACCTCGCAGAAATTTCAATTTCTCCTTGAACAAAAAAATCGCTTTTTCTCTAATCTCCATCTTCCTTCATCTTTCCTCCACAAAAGGCAAGAAATCTTCATGCTCAATCCAACAATTAAAGAATTTGAACGGTTTCAGACCCCAATTAAGACTGTCGCTTTTAATCCAAATAGGGCAATGATCCGAAAAATCTCTATTTCCCACCACCTGACCCTTAACCTTCCAAGCCTCCAACAAACCATCCGAAATTAAAAATTTGTCCAGACGACTCGTGACTCTCCCATCTAAACTAAACCAGGTGAAGTTTCTACTAATTGGAGGAGGGTCACAAAGCTCTATCCTCTCAATGAAGGCATTAAAATCAACCATCTCACGTCTGTTAATCCTACGACCACAACCTTTCGGCTCAGATTCAAATATAACCGCATTAAAGTCACTCCCCAAAATCCACTCACTCGCTGAAAATCTCTTCTTGGTCTCCTCTAATTCCGACCACAAGCCCCTCTTCTTAACAGGAGAGTAAGAGGAGTAAACGTTCACAATGTATTATTTTCATTAAGGTAGATCGATGTATCAGAGCTTTGAAATAGTCGGGAGCACTAATGAGACCAATGCTCCATGATGACAAAAGATAAAGACGCCACATCTTAACCGAAAATCTTAAGTTATTAGGTAAATGAATCATCTCTCTTATAAATCCAATATTTCACTCATTTATAGACAACGTGGGACTTAAATCACTCACACTTGCACCCAATATAATCAAAGTTGTCTTTGAATGTGTGCAAAATAGACTACAATACAAAGTCTTAAATTTTTTTAGAATAAAGTTATGAAAAAATAGAACATCAGAATAAATTTATCATAGTTGAAACATGATTAAATAGAGTCTTCATATGTTTTGTCACGAAACCTATGTCATAATTTGTTTGCTGAGAGGAAAACTAAAGTTGGAGGTGCAATCGATTTGATGTTAATCAGTTTATGGTAAATGAAAAGTTTGAATTAATAATATCTCTATCATTTTGCTTTGATTCAGTTTTCAGTGTTTTTTCAAAAATGAAATTGAACCAAACTAATCGATATGATTCGATTTGATTTGGTTCGGTTGATCAATTTGAATTATTTTTTTAACGTTATATTAATTTGTGTATTCTCTAATATCGTATTTTTCAATGTATTTTTCACTATTATTTTGTTAAGTAATAATAAGAGAGATAAAATTATTTTTCACACCTCAAATACACATCAAAACTATTTTATTAGAAAAAATTTCATTAAAAAAGTATAAAAGATATAAAAAGAGAGATAAAACCTAACTAAAAAAGTATAAAAGATATAAAAAGAGGGATTAAACCTAACTAAGAGAACATGAAAAAAAGAAGACTAACTATAATCATTGATTTGATATTTCTTAAGAATTAAAACAAAAATTGAACTAAATCACTCCAACTTTTATTGGTTTTGTTCTATTTTTAAACTGAACCAGAAAATTGTTTTTTTTTCTTCTAGTTTAAACAGTTGTTTTCTGATCCACTTAAGATTACAGTGCACAAATTTGATAACAATAAATAATATGGATGGAGATTTGCATTATAATGAAATTTGTCTTGAAAAATACACAGTATTTTGTATTATTTATTAAATGTATAGAGTATACCTTAAACTTTATGTTGTGCAAAATTGTTGAGAGATTGAATAGAATGTCACTATTGAGTCCGTTTTGCACATTTATTAGACGATGCCATATAGATGCAGATAGCATTGTAAAAGAGATATGTATCTTACAAGATACACATAATGTAACTATTGAATACAGAGCATACCTTACTTATACCACACTTTTGAAAGTTAGCATACACAGAATCTACTATTGAATACATAGTATAGATTACCACATGTTGTTGAAAGTAGCAGACAAACTAAAGACATGTTATACAGGGTGTCATTTGAGAGATGCAAGAACATTGTAATTGAAAATTATACTAATACATTAAGTAGTGCGTTGTTGAAAGTCGCGGAAAAAAATTAATGTAATGTCATTCTAAATGCACTTGGTAGGAGTTCTCCATTCTACGGTTGTTGGTATACAAAGACGTTGCCTAATATAAGTTAGAAAAATGGTATTTCTACACCCTTTTCTACACCCAATATTTATATCGTATGTACTATTCACCGTATTTACACCGTATGTACTATTCACCGTATCGATACAGTGAACAGTGTTTATTTTATTAAAATAATATATTTTTTAAAAAATATTAATTTTTTTTTAAAAATATTTATTTTTAAAATTTATTTTATAACACAAATATAAGATTGCCCATTAACTAACTTCACAGTTGCATTAACCACAAAAATCTACATTATTAGCCAATTATTTTACCTATAATTTATTAACCACTTTCACTACTTCATTAACCAATAAAATACACACTATTAATCATGTTCTGAGGAATTTGTTCAAGTATTTGTGAACCGTAATTGAAGTGTAGGGTGTAGAAATGGGTGTCAACATAGTAATCCTGAATAAGTTAAACAAGAATATACAATTTTCATTTTTTTATGGTGAATTTATTTATTTTATTTTATTTGTAATAAAAGAATTTCTTAATCATTATCTTTAATATTTAGCCAGGTTACTTCAACCCTGTTTCAAATTCGTAATACCAGCGTGAAGTCCGACTGTTTCAAATCTATTTCAACATCGAAAATAACAATTAACTACCTAAAAACATCACAAATATTATTTATAATACATTTATGATTTTAATTTTGATTCAAATGATATAAAACAAAACACCTAAAATTAAAATTTTTAAAAACTTGCATGTTACATTTCCATTGTGTTAAAGACTTTTGCATTGTGTTGTGGTTGGTTGATGGAATTTGCCGAAGAAATTTAAAGTTGACCCACAATAAGTTTGACCTTGATTTAGATCTTGCCAAGTTGAGTGTGTTCATCATCTTCGATTATATCTTATTAACAATTTTTTTTGAAAATCACCAAATTAACAAATTAATTCACAAATTATATATCGATGGAACCGGTGTTTCACTGCGATTTCAAGTATGTACTCAAAATTGCAAAACAAGTCGTGAATTTGATAGATTAAAGAAAAAATGTGGCGTAAAAATCGAACACAAACACGTTCGATCCGACTTGGTTATGAGGTTTTTATGAAAAACTAACTATAGAATCATGTTCGTGGCGAAGTTCTGCTTCTAATGGCGTATTCATTTGTTTGAAACAATTAAGAATCATGATTTTGACATTTCTGTTTTCTTGAGTCCATAACAGTTTTTGAACAAATTTTTTGAAAATCTTAATTAAACGTGTTATCATGCAGTTAATGATTAATCTAGATATTTAAGGATGTACAAGATGAACATGAAAATCTGGATTTAGATGAGAAGATGAAAATTAAATATTTTGATTTATGAAATACACAGAGGCTACATAGTAATGGTGTGCACCATATAATCCTTCGTGACAATGACTAAGTCAACACTATTTTTTGATTGAACAAATTTATGACTTCACCAAAAAAGTTAATTTGATGACTTCGTCTTAGAATTTTTCTTTAATATTATGTTACACCCGTCCAACCTTTTCGCTTCACAATCAACAAATGAAAAATTGAGGTCGTGAGTATGATATTTATTTTACGTCTAACCACCACCTAATTTCACCATCACTAGGCTTACAAGCGAATAAACTTTGTAGCATTTAGCATAAGTTCCAGCTTTCCACTTCTCCTTAGGATTCCTTAGAGTCTATAAGAAATGTATTAGAATTTAATCAAAAGTGAATCAACGTCAACCTCTTTCATATTCAGCCTAGTAAGAGCGATCTTTCTAGTTTCTAGGACAAACACTTACCGGTTCGTCTTCTCTGACTCTATCACTTATGGGTTTATCACCTTTGCCTCCATTTAGGAAGATGCATTACTAATTTCTAAATTAGTACTATGGTTGATAAAAGGGATTTCTGGTTTTTCTAAGTTGGCAATCACTTAAGAGCTAATTGTTGTATTAACAGTAAAAGTAAGTTTTACAATAATCGTATTCACAGAGAGCGGTGGTTTTAAAGAAAGAGTAGCAATGATTTTATCATTCTAAGTAAGAAAAGAGTTTTGTGTTTGTTGTGATGTGGAAAATTAGATACCAGAAAATAAATTAAAGAAAGTAAAGTTGGAGATTTGGGTGTTAACAATAAGAATGTTTGTTGGGGGTTGATTTCATCATTACGTATCTATCATGCACATCCATATGTGTAACATGCTCCTTTACTTAACATATAATACTACAACCAATTATCATCATTCATATATCTTTTTCGTCTCCATGTTACGAGATCAGTATACAGTGGCTCTGTTAATTGGGATTTTCGAAGAAGAAAAAACCTCAGCCAACAAGGGCAAAGACGAAAAGTCTTGGTTCGACCAAAATTTGGACTTAGTGAATTTTTTGAATGTTGCAAGAGACATTTCGACTAAGTGATAACTGATCTGCTGTCGCATACGAATCAAAAATGAATATTTTTGAAAAAGTGGTAAAGGGAAGCGACACCCGAATGTCGTATCGCAAGGGTTCTTGTATTATTTCAACCAACTAATGAAAAGGTTTATGGGAATTTTAAGTTTTGATTTATAAAACAAGAGAAAAAGTGATTAAAATAAGTGATTATCAAAATAAGGTAAAATGACTAATCCTACTTATTTGAATTCCGACATATCATTGGCTATTATAACACCAATCCCTAAGCGGATTCGATCCTATTCAATTATGAGATCAATTAGACAAGCTCTTATCAAAATCATACGAATTATGTTCCTGTTTACCAAATTAAGCAAACGATTAAGAATATGACGAGTTAACGAATTAAGGAAACGATAACACACAATTAAATTTAGGAACATGCATACAATCGAATTTAATCAATTATATCCTATGAACACAATCGAATTAAGCAAATTGTTGCAATCAAATTAAACAAATGACTTCATAGAAAAGGATTGAAAGGGATCGAATTTAAATTGGTATTATAATAACCTCAAAGTGATGGAATCGTACACAACACGATTTACCCGTGAGAATTAGTTCTCCATTACAATTGAAAAAAGCAAAGTAAAATCATGAAAAGAAGGTAATGAACAATAGAACGGCTGCTACTAGGTATAGAGAAGCATAACAAAATTTGGTTCTAACCCAACTGGGTCGAAAAACATAAAAAAATCCGGTCCAAAACTAAGTATTCCTAAAGGCAGAATTCGGGTCTTGACTTCAATGAATTATTTGAGCCTTCTACACTTTGAATAAGCTTCTGCATAAAACAGGAAAGTTGTATCACTTTGTCTTATCTTTCTAACGCCTAGTAAAACACGCAAGTCCTATTATCGTAGCTCCAGTTATGATCCGAACAGTGAACAAGTATCAAATAACCACTAAAGCTGAAAATAAGCTGCAAAAATAGATTAACAAAAAATAAATACTTAATTATAAAAACATAATAAAACAGTAAAATAAACAAAACAAACTAAGGAAATTCCTAGGTATAAATATAAGAGAATGTGAATTAGAATTCACTGATCAAATTCCCCCACACTTGAACTTTTGCACTCCGAGCAAAATAGTATCAAGACTAATGAAAACTAATAACATTCAAATACTCATTCTAGGCTACAAACTCTTCTTTGGTCAAGATTATATCAATTGGTACTAATTTTTCACATTAAGGATATCGTAAGAACACAAATCCGCAATTGTGCGGCCATAAATCTGCCTCCTATACAAACCAATCCGAATCATGTTATTATGCTTAAGCCTAACTTACTCATCCTCCTTTTTGCTCAATTTCATTTCAATGCAATCACATTAAGGCCGTTATCTATTCACACACATGGTAAATAAGCTTATTAGTGACTATGATCCATATCTTTTCAACAATTTAAAATTAACCATTTTTTTGAAGGTTTCATAACCGTTAGCCTAAGTGACCGGGTGAGGGTCACCTAACTTAAAAGGCGGATTCCTATTTAGATTTATTATTAAGCATAAAATCATTCACTTATTTGTATCAGCTTAATTACTTAGTGTATGATTCTAGATGGTGTTGACTGCTAGATAAACTACTTAAGAGCTATTAAAGGATGAGAACTCAAGGCTATGTCATAACAAGTATTTAAATCGGTTTCCATATTCAGGAGACTTAAGGTGTTAAAACGGTACCGATCTTATGAAATTTTCCCAAGTCTCCACAATCTAACCTTAAATTAGTCTATAGCCTAAAAATTTCAAAAGATACATTGTGTTTCTAAGTAAAATAATTTTTTTTTTAAAATTTAAGAACAAAACCAAAACAAAACAAAATTTAAAACAAAACAAAGAAAATAAAATAAAGCATTGGTTCCCTCCCCCACACTTAAAACATGCATTACCCTCAATGAAAGGACATAACTATTAAATATTAAATAAGAGTGAGAGAAAGGAAAGAACACATCCGAGTAATCAAGGTGGATAGGTGATCACATAAGCAGTTTTTCCCAAAGAGAGATCTTCTATATGCTCCTCTTCCAAAGTTGGGATGTCATAAAGTGACTTTGGGTAGCATCCATTAACCTTGATATATTTATTAGTTCCTTCGTCTTTTATTCCAGGATAAAAGAAGAATCTTCGATAGGTAAAGTGTTCAATGAGCACGTGAACATGATCTCTTTTTTCACAACATCAAGAATCAAAAGATTAAGAGACTGCCTCACTAATTTTCTTCATTTTCCATCGAGGTCCATCCAATTCTCTTCTTATGTTTCTTCAAAATTTGCAAAAGCTTATTTTCTTAATCAAAATCAAAGTTAGAAGAAATTATAATTGGAAGCTTTTCGTCCCTCTCTAAATAAGCATATTTTAGATTATTAGAAAGTGGTTTAATCTCTAAGGAATGAGGTTTTTCAATGGACAGTATGGTCGGGGCAGCAAGGATATCAAGAGCTTCAGATGCATAAACGGCATCATGAAAAGTATCACCCTGCAAGGCAACATTAATCTTAGCACAAACAGAACAAACGTTAGTGTCAGTACATAAATTGCAAGAGTAAGTATCATCATAATCTAATAAAGATTGAAAATCAGATAACAACTCAGGATAAGTATCATCAACTAAATCAGGCAGTAACTCTTTTGGATTCACTACTGTTTGGGCATGTACTTTGTTTGATCTTGAGCTTGTTGCATGACATTCACTACAGTGGCAAGCTGTCCAATCTGTGTCTGCAAAGCCTGAATACTGAAATATGTTCGTTGCTGAAACTGAAGATCATTTATAGCCATTTGCTTGACAAGGTCCTTTAGTGAAGGTTTGGAAGATGTAGAGCACACAATTTGAAATTCCTTCTTATGTTTATTCGGATTCTCACCTGCAAGTCTATTAAACCTTGGCAACAAGTGTATTAAATTATATTTCAATTCGAAAGGAACATCAACATCAGTATACTCAATACTTAAACCATTATAATGAAAATTGGGAGCAGCAAGCTCTCTTAATCTTCTTTGTTCAGCCATGTTATAAAAAGAAAAAAAAATTAACAAAGAATGAGAAAACACATAACTAATTCAACAATACAACAACAAATATGAAAATACCGATAATATCTCTATTAAGAAAAAAAATAGAAAAAATAGAAAAGCGAATAAAATAAAATCTAAAAATTCTGAAAATATGACTAAAAATCAAATCAAATCAGAATAAGTCTATACAAAAAATTTCGGATTTTTTTGAAAATATGAAAATAGAAAATAAATCAAATCAAATCAAATAGAAAAATAAGGAATTTGCAATTTTCATGATCAAAATCTTTTAGAATTTTATTTTAAAGGAGTAATGTTCTTTGATTTTTTTTCTAATTTTTTGGAAAAAATTCGGAGCAAATCGAAATAGTAGCTTCCAACTTACCTGATAGGCTGGAATGTTTAGCACTATACTACAACCCTGAAAATCAACACGCAAAAACAAAAAACAAAAAAAGAAAACAAAAAACTCTAACAAAATTTTAAAATTGTTAAAACCAACAAGAATCCCTGGCAACGACGCCAATTTGATCTGCTGTAGCACACAGATCAAAAACGAGTATTTTTAGAAAAGTAGTAAAGGGAAGCGACACTCGGATATCGTATCGCAAGGATTCTTGTATTATTTCAACCAACTAAATAAAATGTTTATGGAGGTTTTAAGTTTCAATTGATAAAATAAGAGAAAAAAACGATTATCAAAATAAGCTAAAACGACTAATCCTACTGATTCAGATTCCGACTTATCATCAGCTATTATAACACTAATCCCTAAGCGAATTCGATCCTATTCGATTATGAGATCAATTAGACAATCGCTTATCAAAATCATTATGTTCCTGTTTACCGAATTAAGCAAACACTTAAGAATATGACGAGTTAACGAATTAAGCAAACGATAACACGCAATTAAATTTAGGAACATGCATATAATCGAATTTAATCAATTCTATCCTATGAACACAATCAAATTAAGTAAACGATTGCAATCAAATTAAATAAATGAATTCATAGAAAAGGATTGAAAAATCGAATTTAAATTGGTATTATAATAACCTCAAAGCGATGGAACCGTACACAGCGGGATTTACCTGTGGGAATTAGTTCTCCATTACAATTGTAAAAAAGTAAAGTAAAATCATGAAAAGAAGGTAATGAACAGTAGAACAACTGCTACTAGGTATAGAGAAGCATAAAAAAATCCGGTTCTAACCCAACTGGGTCGAAAAACATAAAAGATCCGACCTAAAACTAAGTATTCCTAAAGGCAAAATTCGGGTCCTGACTTCATTAAGTTATTCGAGCCTTCTACACTACGAATCAGCTTCTACATAAAACATGAAAGTTGTAGCACTTTGTCTCAAATTTCCAACGCCTAGTAGAACACGTAAGTCCTATTATCGTAGCTCCAGTTATGATCCGAACAGTGGAAAAATATTAAATAACCGCTAAAGCTGAAAATAAGTTGCGAAAATAGATTAACAACAAATAAAGACTTAATTATAAAAATATAATAAAACAGTAAAATAAACAAAACAAACTAAGGAAATTCCTAAGTACAAACATAAGAGAATGTGAATTGAAATGCACTGATCAATAACATCGACCGCGTAGTCCTTACAACAACAAAAAATCAGTTGACAAGGCAGTTATTTGGGCGCGCAGTGTTACGTTCAAATATCAATAATGTGGATTCGGAATTTGGTCACTTCTTTCGAAGTGAGGTCGCCCCTTCTCCACATGTGAACTTTTAGTTTATCCCAAGAGAGGGAAAGGAAAAAAATCTAAATAAACCTGTGGGTGCGTGCAATGCAATGCACTAAGAGATTTGGAAATCGAGATCGGTTATACTAAGTGAAGATATTAGCACCCTAAGTATCTATAGTATTCTATAGGAATCTCTTGCGTATATTTGCATTTATTATTGATAAATTCATCTGTTGTGTATTGGGAATTTGTTGACTGTTTTGTGTGAGTGATAGGAGATATTTTTTTTGTTGTTTTTGTGGTAAGTTGAAATGGTTTAAGATAAAGGTATAGGAACCAAATGGTTTTATTTATTATTATGCTCGCTAAGATTTCACAATCTTATGTCTACGTATTCTCAAAAGGAAGTTGAGAAATCAGAGTGTTCGTAGTTCCACCTACTAATGGGTGGAATTGGGTTTGAGAGAAGAGACAAATTGTCATCTTAAGGGAGATATCTCACCTATTCACCACAAACATTTTGAGAAAGAACATAAGGGAATAAGCTTTGAATTTGGATGTAGAAAATCCAGAGTAATGCCACATCTTCCTTTAAATGAGTCTTTGCATATTAAGAGAAGGACCTTGACTTGGATGTATAATCAATAAGTGTGCCACTTACATAACTTAAATGAAAGAAGTGTTTTTGGACCATAATAAGAGAGAGAATCCAGCTTGGATATTGAATCAACAAGTGTGCCACTTACATCACTTAAATGAAAAAAAGTGTGAAAATGTTTGTTTGAATAATATGGAAAATAAAATAGACATATCTTCAATAGAGATGACTCATGTCTCATCTCTGGGTAAGTGTTTTGAGTTTGAAGCTAAAGGTTGGCTAGGATTTGACTTGAAGTTTGAAGGTTTGAAGCCACAAAGGATAGGTTGTTGCCTTTAGGACTTCAAAGGGGAGTTCTCATTTCTTTGTTGAAGAGCTTTTGAGTTTGAAGTCTAACTTCCTTATATAAATCCCAAGAGGAGGCTAAGTTGATTGTGAAGTCTCCTTGTATAAATCCTAAGAGGAGGCTAGTGTTTGATGTCTCCTTGTACAAAGCCCAAGAGGAGGATAGTGTTTGAGGTTGGAACTTCAACTGGAGAGACCTAATGTTTTAGCTAGGTTGTAGTTGAAGGGAATCCTAATATTTTTGTGTTAAACATAAAGGGAATAGCTAAAAGGTTGCTCGCTAGGATCTCCTAATCCTATGCCTACATATCCTTAAGAAGGAAGTTAGAGCAATTGTAGTATAGGCTGGCACCCTGAACATAAACGTCAAGAGAAACTTAACACGACAAGCTTGTGAACAAGTGTAGTAATCAAGGATGATATAATCATGGTATGGTCTAGCATGATATATCAACAAGTGAATGAGTATCAGACAAGTAGATATGTTTATCATGGTAAGATTTTATGAAGGAAATACTTGAACATGTAAGCAAATATTTAGTCAATTAAATAAATCACAAAGAAATAAAAGCAAGAAAAATATTCAAGATGATCAAGGACCATATGAATGATAAAGGGTAATCAAAACCCTAATGAAAATTCATAAGCACATGAGCAAGATATTCAACTATGATTTAATAAAGGGTTTTGGAGAATTCAAACTCAAGTGGAAGCCTAAGTCATGCATCAAGGAGATTTTCAAAAAAGAAGAAAGAAGTTATTTTGAACAAAATCCTAAGGTTTCAAATGAATAACCAAAGTATTTTTCAAAAGAAAACAATACCTAAACAAGGTATGTATGGAGTATAAGTCCAAAACAAAATCATGTTATGATCTTAAATAAGACTTGCACAAAGTGTACTATGACCATGAGGACATGTATTTACAATTAGGTCAAGTAATTTTTTTAAAAAGAAATCATGAAAAGGTATGAAAAACACTTTAAAAAGTAATGGTTTTCAACCTAAGAAAAATAACAAAAATAAATATTATTTTTGGGATTTTCAAATGGATTTTCAAAATATACAAGATAAATGAGAAGTGTGAAAAAATTGGCTCAAAAAGATTAAATTTGATCAATGAAACAATTGAAGGAATTTGTGAAAAAAAGTGAAGAAATTAGGTGATAAAAAAAATAAGGATATCCCTCCCAAGGTTTGAACTCGCACACTTGGGGTGGAGAGTTTAAAACTTTACCATCTTAGCCATGTGTGTATGGCTAATAAAGAATGGCAGATGAAAATAATATATGAAAAATCTTTTTAAAAATGATTTAAAAAATAAAATCAAAAGGTCTGGGGTGAGAGGGATTTGAACCCCAAACCTACGGGTAACACAAAGCCTTATACAGACGCCTTCAACCATTGAGATGATAATACATCTGTTGATTCATTTTCATCAAAATAAATATATTATAAAAATTCATTTTATTTTTGAAATATGGCGCCATGGCCATCATCTTCATCAGCTTCATCATCTTCATCTTCTCCAAGTGCTATCTCTCAAAATGCACATCCAAATGGCACGATGTAAAAATGAAATTTGACAAGGTATTGAATGGTTCTATTCAATTTTATTTATTTTCAGTGTATCAAAAGAAATTGATTTGAAAACTGTATGAACCTTAAAATGAAATTCCATACAGTCATGATATCTAACAGTTAATTGAGGGAAAATGATCCTCATATTGCCAGAATCACATTGATAACTCGAATGAGCAGAAATGATGCATGAATCATAGAACGCCAAAGTTTGAGGCTTACCTTGTAAGTGGGAATTTGAAATCTTCCTTAGAAGTCTTACATATGCAACGTAATGATCCTAACAGCTTCCTTGACCCTCAAGGATGGCTTCTTAATGCTTAGAATAAGTTGAAACCTCCTGGATCATATGGCTCGAATCAAACTGCAGTTTGGTTCAAATGAGATGTGATGATGATGGTTCTGGTGTTACAAAAGTGATTAGAGGTTGTGGATAACTTTTATGATGATTATGTAAAGTGTTTGGATGGTTAAATTGAGTGGAAATGGACTGGTTTGAGAATTCCAAGTTTTCACTCTTTTAGAACCTTGAATTTTGCAAGAAGGAGGATTTGTGAGAAAACAAGCATTAGAAATGTTTTGGTGTACTTAAATGAAGCATAAGGGTCCCTATTTATAAGATAAATGTATCTGATATTTCGAGTTTGAAAGGATTTGGATGTAGGCTATTATCCAATAAATGATGTCATGTACCTATAACTTGAAAGCCAAGGCACACATGGGCTATTCTTCACATGGCTCACATTTTGATCTTTTGAGCTTTGTTCCTCAAGGCTTCATCATATCCTTTGATGTTCTAATCATCCTTGGGCAAATTGGAGGGGTTTTTATTTGTTGCAAAATCACTATAGCACTTTAATGCTAGAGGACAAAACCTCACTTCATACTTTTGAATGATTTTTTTTCACATACCAAGTGATGAAACTCCCAAAATTTAGTTATGCTTTGAAGAGCACATATTTTGTGATCATTTTGGTATTGATGTTGTGAAGATTTCAGGCTTGCAAGGCTTATCCAAATTGTGTGACACAAGCATGTTGCAAATCTGTCTTGAAATTTCAGCTTGATTAAGTCATATTGCAACATCCACAACTTCTTACTCAAGTAAAGGATTTTGATGTTCTTGAACGTTTTGGGAAGCTGGTATAATGTACTTCAAGTTTGATGTTCAAGGTTTATATTGAATCAAAGTGGATCGTGGAGAAAAATGACCCTAAAGTATGGAACCTCCAACTTCATGGCTTCATATCTCTCAATCTATGCATGTTTTGGGAATTCACCCTCATGGACAAAGTTGTAGTATGTAACAAGCTCTTCAATTTTATCTTTGAATCAAAGAAAATTGTTACTTAGATTGGAAGTTATGGCCTTGGCAAGTTAGCACTAAATTAGAGTTTTCTCATAACTTAGAAAAAAAAATATTTCTTCATGGTTGCCCTTTTTGCAAGTATCCTTCATCGTTGTAATAAAGCTCTGGCAGTGAAACAAAGTTCCAAGATTTTTCCATGAATTTCTTAACTGCATTCATCGAGAGAGAATCACCCAAAGCAAACAAAATCATTGCATTTTCCTAAAACTCCAATTCCTTTTCGACATCTGAATCTTCAATTTTGATTTCTATTTCACCATCGATAATTGATGGCGCAACAAATTCCACACTCATACCTCGATCCAGATTCATATTTCCTTGGATTACATCCACTCAGGGTTTGTGTTGTGTTTCCACGAGTATTTCTGAGGATGTAACTCTTTCCTTTTCCGTTCTTGCCTTCTCCTCTGACGATGTAACCATCACTGATGGCCTGCAAATCTCCTCTTGTGGCCTACTTGCATCCTCGACTTGTCCTTCTTCCACATCATTATCATGTTCAATAATTACTTGTGCTATGATTGTCCGTTCCACTCTTTTTCGGCGCGCTTCCACCTAATTTTTTGGCTGGCTGACGCCCCGTTTGCCCATGGTTCCAAAACAACAAAGCAATTCAGACCTTATTGAAAAAAAAATTTAAGCAATGTCTATGTGTGGCTATGAAAATTATTATGAATTCTCAACATTAAATTGTAATATGCCGATTAACATATTATATTAAAGCTTTTTCAAGCGGGTATGGATTCCTTCGCCTAATCTGATTCACTCACTAACACTCACTTTTATTTCTGATTATCTGGTTTTCGAGCCAATCCAATTTTTAAAATAATTAACTCTAAACTATATTCTAGTATTAATTATTCTCAATTGTGATATTTAATTATTCTTACCTATTACTATATTACAACGATATTTTTATTAGTACCTTTTATAAAAGCAAAATATTGTAGCAATTCAAAACGCAATATTATATGTAATATTTCATCTCCAACATTTTTTCTTTTTTGTCTCGGTTTTTATCACAAGGATCTCTACAATATTCTCCAAAATTGATTTTGAAACCTCTATCCACAAATCAAATGGTAAAGCAAAAACATACGGTTATGCAAAACAAGAAGATTGTATATAGTCTTTACCTGCTATTAATAATGTTTTATTTATATAAAAGTTTAAACCTTTAACTTATTTGCAAAATTTAATTAAATAACAATTCTTATATTTCACCCGGTACAATTTTTATGTGGTCAAAAATAGAGTTTATACTACTATATAATAAGTTAAAGCTTGCAATTATAGCTACTCTCTTGGAACACACAAAAAAGAGATTTGACAGCAAAACAAAACTATTGAAGAATGTAAGTTCTACAAATAGGACACGATCCTTGTTGTAATAGCCACTTGTCAATGCATTCTAAATGATAAACATGACTGCATTTTGGAAGTACTCTCACCAATTCTCCATCCTCTAAATCCTGCAAAATCAATTTGTTAACTTCTAAAGTCAAAAATGATATATCAATGGTTAAGATGAAATTTTTTGAGATGTAAAAAGATTTTGTTTCTGACCTGGAAGCAAATGGAGCAGCATGAATCATTGTATAATTTCATCATTTTGTTGGAGGAACTGAATTCATGAAATGGAAGTTTGATAATACAAGTTTGTGACATTCCTTTAACTCCCATGGTGTCATAAATATCTGAAACCACTCCTCCTCCATATGTTGTTTCTACTGAATTTATCTGAAAACATTTTAACTCTTTTTTTTAGCAAATGTAAGCCATAACTAATATTGTAATTCAATGTTTTGTACTAAACCTTACATAAGCTTGTGCAACAGTTGGACATATCCATTCCATAAACACTTTTCCATTTAATAAACTTGTCAACAAAGCTACCTGCATTTCCATACACCAAATTTTTTAAGAATATCAGACACGATATTGACACTAAAACTCTGAACACTATCCGAATATATGCTAGTGTCGTATCAGTATCAGTGTTAGACACAAAAATATTGGTGCTACGAGAAATGCTACCTTAGAAAAAGGCTCGCCAACAGAAGCAAAACTCATAAACTCTACGGCCGCAATGGCTCCTGCAATTGCTCCTCTGCAAGCTCCATCAAGAAAACCAGTTTCTGTGGTTTGTCCTTTGATAGCTCCTCCTATTGTTCCAATTATTGAACCTCCTAAAGTTCATAACACAACATTTTCACTCACTTTTTACAATAACATATACATAATATAAACAAGAGAAGCAAAATGTAACATACCTAGTGCTAGAACAAAAATGAATACAGCTAAAAAAATTCTCTCCATAACTTTCATGAATTTCTCAAATGCACAACACCCAATGACAGTAAAAACCTTGAAAGAAAGAGCTTCAATTGTTCCAGAAAACCAGTTAGTGAAAGTTGGTGAAGTAATGATAATAGCCATATTCAAATTGAGAAGATAATTAAGAATGATGTATATAGATGTGTTGCTTCAATAGGAGTGTGTAAGTACATATTTATAACCACTGAATCTCACTGATATTTATAGTATTTCAGTTATGATTTTTGGATATAAGAATAATATAGCAACTTTTACACCTCATTTTTTAATTTATCATGATAAATTACTCATTTTTTTAAACTTCTTTTTTCATATGTCTCAATAAATAACTAGTGTAAAAAGTATTGACAATGTTTTGATATTAAAAGATATTTTTGAGATAACTATCATTGGAGTGATGAGTAGTTGGTTACGTGTGTCAATTTTGTTGCTTCTGAGAACATTGGAAACTTTGAAAGATAAAAAATTCTCCTAACTATAAAATCTCATAAATTGTAGCAGCATTTACTGGTTACATAGAATTGAAATATATTTATAGAAAAAAGAGATTATAGTGAGTAAAATTACCAAATGGTGCTTGACTAATGAGGTTAGTTCATAAATTTGATCCGTTGAATTGAATGATTTTGTTGTCAGAGTTAATTAAATACTATACAGTTACTTGAAGAGCATTGTTAAATAAATGTTAACTTAGGGTGGTGGTTGAATTGGTTATCCATCATGTTTTGTACTAATATTTTTTATCATAAAATATTATAATTTTTTTTCTAAAAAAAATCATTTTAAAATGGGAGAATAATTTTTTTATATTTGGTTGGAATTAATTTCTCCCATTCATAAATATAAAAAAAAAATTCATTATTAAATTTAGGTGCATAGATATTTAATGGGCTCACAGTTTGAACAGCTAAGGTAAACAAAAACAAGGTGCTAGAAAGGTGGTTCCTGGTTATGTTGCATCTGTGGGCTGAAAAATAGTGTTAGTAATTGCATTAACTGAAGGGTAGATATATTTTTGTTTTTTATATTACATATCAAGTCACCTTCAATTCATCTGTTGTTATCATTATTCCATTTTTCTAAAATTCATACTCTAAATGGCCGACACATTTTGGTAACATATAAGAGAAAAATACAAGACAGAAATTGAAAAGGAAGTACATTTTTGACTTCATGCATATTTGTATCCTACAAGTTAAGTCATAAAATTAAATTTACAATATAGTTTTTATACAATTCAAGAATGTTGCGCATGTTAGGGAAATTGGGAATTAATTGATGCAAAGTTACACGATATGGTTACGTAAGGGTTGTTGGTGGGTAATTTAGAATTAAACGAATTTTATTTAAGCTAACAAAAATAATAGTATATACACAATAATTAAATAATAAGATAAAAGAGAATGAGGAATAATATTTCGTCCGTTTTTTTAAATTATAAATCGTTTTTTATTTTTTACACGTATTAAAAAATATAATAGTTTTTCAGACCACCTAATTGATACTAACGGGTTAAATCTCCCCATGCTTCAGGATCCCACAATAGTAATAAAGAGTGTGCTAAACTATTAGCAGTAGTAGAGACTGCTGCAGTTAAGAAGTTATAACCTTTTATATAAGAACTTGTCAACCTATGAGTATATCATAAATTACCAAGGTGATAGCTGTGAACCAACCACCAAGATAAAATAGGCGCAAGGAAAGAGCAATAGACTGGACCAACCCACAAAAACAAAACGGTTCCTTAGTAACCGGTCATCCATAAAAAAGAGAAATTATAAAAGATTTTACAAAATTTTCATTCATTAATGATATTAAAAAGTTAAATTTATATAATTGAAAAGTATAAAAATAATAATATTAATGATTTATTATTACAAATTTTTTCCCAAAAGTGATTTATAAAAAAACAAAGGTAGTACATTGTTATTTATTTAACCAATTTGATTCAAATTTACATTTGTAGGAGAGTTTAATAAATTCATTAGCATTTGACATGATAGAAAACAATCTAAGCGTTATGTTTAAAAGTTAATGTTGTAATAAATTTGATCATTTATAGGCTTTTTTTTGTTATTCTAAATTTCATTATTTAAGATAGTCAAAAGAAAATTCTTCAAGACCTCTTAAAACTACTAATATTCAATGACCCAAAAAAAATTGAGTACAAAAGATAAAAATCTAATTTATTTAGCAAAAATATTTTATAATTTAGAGGGATTAGTTGGAAAGTAAGAAAATATGTGCAAAATATAAATTTGTAGGGTTCCACCAAAAGATGTTAAGGTTAATCTTAATGGTTCCGGAACTTCTTAAAATTTTTGAGTGAAAGATTTTTTATCAAGTTATCACCATTGAAGACGGATGAACTAACTCTCGTGTTATGTAATTTTAAGAGATAGAAAATCGGCGACATGATATCGTTCTCTTCGATGGAGGAGATCTCAAAAGTTTTTGAGAGTTTAAGGTAAAACACATGATAGAAAATAAAAATTGGAATTCTCAAATTAAATTCTCTAGCAATTGGTATTTATGTGCTTAATAAATTTATTTTATTATTACAAACATTTTGATTAAAGATAAATTTAAGTTTGAGCGAAGAATTCAAGTCAAAATGAAAAATTAAGCAAAAGGTGTATATTTGATAAGAAAGAAATGCAAGAAGAAGAATGACCCAAGCTCAAAGTTATTCGAGGTTTAAATGGATTAAAAAATGATGGAAATAACAATTAATTGATTAACCCTAAAGAGATAATTGAATAGGAACTTTTATATATATTTCAAAATTCAAGCTTTACAATCGATTAACCCTAAGGGCATAATCAATTAGATGAATTTAAAATTTTCGTCGCCATCAACTAACCATCAAAATTAATTACATTATCGACTCTAATTGATTAAAAGCTTATATAATCTATTAGAAATGGCTAACAAAGTTAAGACGACTAGTGCATCAATTGATCCATAATTGGGCTAGTGCATTAATTGATCCATCACATGATATGGAGAAAGAGAAAATGGATTATGTGGTTTTCATATAGTTACTTGATAATAAGATTCTTAAGGCATATTGGCTTCAATGTTGAGGATAAGGAATCCTTAGAAAATACTACAAGAATAATAAATGTGGCATTATGGAAAATGCATATAAAAATCAACAATGGAGTGTTGGTCCAAAAACCTCCTCAAGCAAAGAAAGCAGCTTGAAGTTAACTAACTCATCAAGGAAGGGCTTCAATTCTAGATGATTTCAATTGCAAAATTCCTCGGACTCCTCCTACTGAAGGTCTCCTCAACACCCTCATCAAAGAACTGAGAAGAACCAACAAGAAAAACAACTATCGGGCGCTTTAGCTCATTCAAATGTTTCTTTGCTTGTGGCTTATTTTATTTTCCTTGAATTCTTTCTGTTTGTAATAATGTTTTCCCTCAATAAATATTTATTTTTTTATAATTGAATGTATCTTGGTTTATGATCCTTCCTTATTTAAAATTCTTTATCTATGTGCTTGAATCTATTTTCCTATCTGGTTATTATTTTCACATTTTTACTAATGCTAAAGGGGGAGAAGTATCATCTTAGGGAGAGTAGGTTATACTCTCTATTTTTTCAGGGGAGTTTAACCACTCAAATCTTTTGTCTATGTTTCTCTATTTATTCTACCTCTCTGAGAGATGTGTTTTCATCATTAAAATGGGAGATAATGTGGATTTATGTGCTTTTAGGTACAACTATTTGAATGGATCCGATGTTTGCGGTGTTTTTGATGACGAAAACACTATGATGTGAAGTCTTCATCTGAAGTATTGATAAAAGATGTTCTATCAATATCAAGATGTTATGTTTGTGATATATCAAGTCAAAGTCAATTAAGTAAATACCTAATGTCAATCAGCATTCAATGTAGTACTTGATGATCTCTAGTCAAGCAATTTCTGATGATGGTGTCTATCATAAAATTGGAGTATTGTAAAGATATTATAGTAACTTCTAAATTACCAAGGCAATACACACATTCACCTAAAAGGTGTTGTAACCTACCTCTTTGCTAAAACTCATTAAAACCTATGAAGAAACCATCAAAATGGTTCTCAAACCCGATCCGAAAGGATTGGTATCACTCAAATTCTACCTTCTCTATTTGTTACTTTTGTTATCTATGTACCTAATTGTTCATTTCACTCAGATTAAGCCAGTTGATTAACTCGTTCTCTTGATCACATTGTCACCTTCACTACCAATAATGTTTACCTGCAGGAACAGAGTTTGGGACGGATGATTGGCGTCAGATTTGAGTCTCAAGGCCTTTATTTCCTTTCAGTGTCATCTCAGACATGCTCAGTCAAATATTCTCCACTCACTATCCATGTTTAGTTAGTCCATCCCAGTCTTCCAAAACTACAAAAGTTTATGCAAATTTTATCAAAAGAATCCAATTTACATTGTGAGTCGTGTCAGTTAGCAAAACACACTCGTTGTCAATCTCAATCGAGTCAATTAACAATCTTCGTCCCTTTTTTCTTTAGCTCACTCTGATGTTTGGTGTCACTCGCGTACTGTCTCTATTCTTGAATCTAGGTATTTTGTCACCTTTATTAATGATTTTTCACGTTGAATCTAGGTTCTGGAGTTACGGTGAATCTAGGTATTTTGTCACCTTTAGATCACATTGAAGAAAGAAAAATATATCTGAATTATTTTTTATTTTTCAAAATTTTTAAAAAGAATTTAAAACTCAGTTTGGTGTGTTTATTCGTACCCTAAGAAGCGATAATGCTTGTGAATACTTATTTCAACAATTTCAAACTTTTATGTACAACAATGGTATACTCCACCAAACATCATACCCGCATACACCTCAATAAAATGGGGTAGGAGAGTGCAAAAATAGGCATCTCTTAGAAACCACTCAGACCCTACTTCACCATGGTAATGTTCCACTTCGATTCTAGGGGAGATGTTATACTAATGATATGTTACATTATAAACTGCATGCCCTTATCCATCCTTAACGAAAAAATACCTCACTCAATTATTTTCCTCATTCCCCTCTTCACCCAATTCCTCCACATGTCTTCGGGTCTACATGTTTTGTTCACAATCTCTCTCCTGAACTTGATAAATTATCACCTCAATCACTAAAACAGGTTTTCTTAGTTATCATCGATCCAAAAAAGGTCATCGTTTCTATTCACCTACTCTACAACGATACCTCACATCAGCCGATTTTACTTTCTTCAAGTCTGTTCTATATTTTGAGTCCAGCCACGTAACTCCAGAACCCATTCAGGAAAGTATTCCCACACCCCTTCCTAAAGTTATTAATGTCACATCTACCATTATTCTCCATCAACCTATAGATCCTCACCCATTAGATATTCCTACGGTTGACCCCCCACTTCTCGACCACTTTAAACGTATCAACGTCGTCACCCAACATATATCGCCTACGTCCCTAATGCCATATATGCCCCTGATGTCATTTTAGACTTTCCTCTAAATCCCCCGCCATCATCGTATCTGATCCTTCAACTTGAGTCTGATCTTCTAATTTCCCTTCTAAAAGGTATGTGTCAAACATGAAATCCTTTTTCACATTATATTGATTTATGTTATCACCATCTTTCCCCCTTTCATTATACTTGCTTGTCTTCTTTATCTTCTGTTTCTATTCCTAAAACTCTAAATGAAGTGTTATCTCACCCTTAGTGGAGGCAAGCAATGATTGATAAGATGAGTGTTCTTCAAAATAATGGTACCTGGGAACTAGTTCCTCTTCCCCCTAGGAAATCTTTGGCAGGTTTTCGATGGATTTATAGCAAAGGTTAATCCAAATGGTAAGATTGATCAATTTAAATCTCACTTTGTTGCCAAGGGATACACTTATATTTTTAGGTTGGATTATAGTGATGCTTTCTCGCATGTGGCCAAGATGGCATCAGTTCAACTTCTTCTTGCCATTGCAGCCATTCGACATTGGCATCTTCATCAACTTAACATGAAAAATGAATTTTTACATGGTGATCTTGAAGAGGAAATATATATGGACCAACCACTTGGGCTTGTTTCTCATGGGGAGTCATCGACTATGGTTTCTAGGCTCTATAGGTATCTTTACGGTTTTAAGCAATCTCCAGCTTGGTTTGGCAGATTTAGCACTGTAGTACAATATTTTGGTATGGTTCGTAGTAAAGTTGACCATTCTGGGTTTTATTGTCACTCAGCTCAAGGGTGTACTTATTTTATTGTGTATGTAAATGATATCGTCATAATTGGTATGAATCATTATGGAACACTCTAATTGAAATAATATCTCTTGAATCAATTCCAAACAAAATACCTTGGTAAACTCTGCTATTTTTTGGGTATTGATGCAACTCAATCTAAATATTGTTTGGTGATTTATCTGCAGAAATATTCTATGGATCCAAATGTCAAACTTCTATCCAATCAGAGGGAGCCTCTATCTGACTCAAGAAGGTATATGAGATTATGTGGAAAATTTAATTATCTCACAGTCACTCGCCCAGACATTTATTTTTTAGTTAGTGTCATAAACCAGTTCTTGAATTCTCTTTGCCAAGAACACATGGATGTTGTTGTCCATATTATAAGATACACCAAACGTGCTCTAAAAAAGGCCCCGTCTATGAAGATAAAGTACATACTCAGATAGTTGGATACTTCGAAACTGATTGGGTATGATCACTCATTGATAGACGATCCACCTCTGGGTATTGTGTACTTGTTAGAAGAAATCTAGTATCTTGGAAAAGTAAGAAGAAAAATATAGTTGCATAATAAAGTGTTGAGGTAGAGTATATGGACATGGAAATGGAAACAGGTGAACTCATTTGGTTAAAACAATTGCTTAAAGAACTTAAAATTGAAGAAGCAATACCAATTACACTTGTTTGTGATAATCAAGTTGCATTGTACATTACTTCAAATCCAATCTTCCATGATAAGACTAAACATATTGATATAGACTATCACTTTGTCAGAGAGAAGATTGAATAAAGATACATCATCACAAGCTTTGTCAACTCTAATGATCAATTGACAGATGTATTTACAAATTATATGCGAAGTCCCATAACTAGTTATATATGTGGTAAGCTTTGTGCATTTGAATTATATGCTCAATCTTGAAGGGGAGTGTTGATATTTGTAAATATATAGTGTTAAGAATATTTTTATAGAATAGTCTCACATCGACTATATTGTAATGAGTTGTAATCTCTTTTATATATAATACATTCTCTTTAGTGCTTTTCAAAACATACAGTTTAATTCAAATGTCTCTTAGTCTCTCTCATCTCAATAGGAACTTACAACATCTATCAGGCTCAGGTCCCATAACATATGCCTTTAGAGTTGGAGGTGTAGGAATATCATGTAGAAGGATAACTTCACACCATACATGCTCACGACGAGTTTTCATAGGCGTGAAGCTCTCCATAGGCTTTCTGCTTTTCTTAAACACTACCATGTCCTTAACATGTGAGGTGTAGCTGTTTTTCCATGGGTGTCGTGTGCCTTCGGTGTTAAGAATACACTCTTTCACATCACGACCCTTCTCCTTGGCATTACTCTCATATCTTTTTACATAGAATTTAACCCTTATGACTATATCAACTAGCAAAGAGGTTATTCTTTGGGCAAGAAATTCATTGAAGTTCCCTACTTTGAGACAATTTTGAAATACGCCTACGAACATTTCTTGGTTTGGAAAGACAGTTCTTATGGTGGATTTATTGAAATGGGAGATGTATTCCCTATTTAATCTGAGGGACCTTGGTGGATGTTACGCTGGCTGGTGGTGGACATCTTTATATGACGACTGGTTGTGAGCTGGTGCACAAGTTTCTTCACCATATCTTGGTAGCTAGCAATGGAAGCTCAGGGTAGGACTATATATCATCATAGCATTGCATCTGTGAAAGTGCCATACAAGATCTTGCACATCAAAACATTAGAAGCTCATATGATGGCCTATGTGTGTTAATGGAGGCAATATTCTCGTAAAGGTCACTACACCTATAAAACTTCTCCAAGGATGAAGGCTTGAAACCTTCAGGGATGGGTGCTTCTCATATCTCATTGGAAAATGGATGGGGGTCCATCACTTCCATTTCTTCTGCAGGGGTGGTTTCATGTTGGTGTTGCACGATGTTTATGACACTGTCCTCCAAATTTTGATTTGATGGTGCAATTTGTCAAAAGTAGCACACATCTCCATTATGGTGTCAGGATCACTGCTACCTCTAGTATTCTCCTATGTGGGGGATTATTCTCTCCTAAACACAATGAATTTAAACAGTTAGGGCTAGGAGAGGAGGTTTTGGCGAGTGTTATAATAGAGGTGATAAGTAAAGGTGTGGCTCATGTTAAAAAGTACATAAGGTATGGAACCCCTATGTTGGTAGGGAGGGCCAGAGGCCTCAGAGATTTTTTATGGTTTAGGGCTTACTCACGGTGGTGAGGAACTCTGTTCGATGGTTTTTTTGTTTATGAAGATTGCAAGCTCACGAAAGGTGATAAACTCTATATCTTTGGGGTATTTAATATATGTTCTAGGGTGTTCACCTCAACCCTAGATTTGAGATATTTATAGAGGCCCTTGGGTCTAGATTTAGGGGGATCATTAGAAGTAGTAACCGCTCTACTTTAACCGGAGAAGCTGTTGACTACCTATTTCTTAGGGAGTTATGGCTCAAACTTCCCGCACATGTGGTTATAGGTTATGACCACCCCACCCCTACATTTCTAATCAGAGAGAGTAACCAACAGAGTGAAGGTTATATCTGGGCGCCTTACTATGGGACGATCTAATTATGAGGCTTGGTCCAATACAACCTCGACATGGGCCTTTACAAATATATTACAACATAATTAGATCCTCATTTTGAAATGTTTTACCTAGAGTTCTCAAGTGACTGACTATATAAATGAAACATTTTTCCATTTCTTGAATATTTTCCCCAAATTTCATTCTAAACAATTCACACTTATGTATTAATGTCTTCATCCTAGCGTGTTTACCTCACTCACTCTTGCATGGGTAACTTGAAGGGTGTTCCACATTTTTTACTAGTTATATAGTATGATACGTGAAAATTTTTCATTAATACCTAAAGCACCAATGATGATGGTTTTAACTTTCAAACCGTGTTAAACTTTTTCTTTATCTGTTTTGGTCAATAAACTTCTACGTTTGTTTATGCCACGTCGTTAACTTGATGTGTGGGAACAAAAGAACCATATTTGATAACATCCCAGATATCACAATCTATCCCTACAATAAAAAAAATATTTTATCTTTCCAATAAGCATACCTTTCACTATTGAAAGATGTAGGTTTATTTAATGAATTGTTTGATCCGCTGCTATAAATAATACATTTCATGGCAAAACTTTCAACTCACCCAATCAAAAACTTAGCTAAAATGTCAAGGCGCCTATGTTTTTTTTAATAAATACCATATATTCCCTCGGATTTGAAATATAATCGAGGGGAAGAATAATTCAGGTCAATGTGGTGCTTTTGGTTTTATTTTATTTTATTTAATTAATGATATATTCCTTCGGTTATATTTAATAACTGAGGGATTAAATTATTCTATTTTACTGTAAAAGCACACGTCAATCAGATTTTACCATGAACCTAACTTATTTATAGGCGCTCCAAAGTCTTACACATTATTCTTTGGGATGGATTGCAAGACAGAAAAATAATTCAATGTTCTTCATTCTTGAACAAAATATTTTTTCTGCCCTTGCAATCTATCTCACGTAATAATATTGATGTTGTTGTTTTGTATTTTTTTTTAATAACCTTCCTATGTTGTCAATCAAACTAAACATTGAGAAATTTATTGTTTTCCTCGGTTGACAACATTGATAAATTTATTCCTAAACACAATCATCTATTTCTCTTTTATGTTCTCTTTCATGTGAAAGCATTTACCATGAAAATATTTGGTCATGATAATGAAATCTCTCTGTGATAGATTGCAAGTACAGAAAAAAAATCTCTTATTTGGTACACACAACTTATCATAAATTTGAAAATATATGGTGTTCTACAAAAATCTATTTTCAAAATCTTGATTTGTTTAAATAATTTATTTTAGTATTATGTGTAAATTATTTTGTATAAAAAAATTGTTTTCCCCTCGATTTTTTACAAAAACCGAGATGTATGTGACGCTTGAGGTGGAATATATTTTATTGTATTTTTTATCAAAAAAGAAACATATTTTACCTCGATTTTAATTAATAATCGAGGTAAAATATATGTGTGTTTATTTAGTTTCTTCACCGCCCTTAAGTAAATATTTGTCGTCAATTTAATAGGTATTAACACTCAAGACACTGTCATTAGTGATCCTCGTGAAACCAAAAACCTCATTATAAAAGCATTATGAATATTAAAAGTTGATAATGAAACATTTGACATGAAAACTTTAAAATTTAAAAAAAAAACGTTTATTTTGTTTGGGAAAAGTTCTCAATGATGAATGGTAAGAGCAGAAAATCATTTGGGTTATTAAATAATCATAACTGAATATTTATTTTATTTATCTTACCTTTTTTTGGTTTATATCAAACATTTGATCTTCCTCAAGATAAATGAAACGAGGATTATCAAGATTTGCTCTTCTCCAAGATATCCAACATTTGTTCTACAATGACAACGATGACAATGAAGAATAAATATAATATTTTGTGTAAACAATTTAATAAATATTAAAACTAAATTATATATATATATATATATATATATATATATATATATATATATATATATATATATATATATATATATATATATATATATATATATATATATATATATATATATATATATATATATATATATATATATATATATATATATATATATATATATATATATATATATATATATATATATATATATATATTGTTCTCCTCATTTTTGTTATTAAACCGAAAGAAATATGGTGCAAGTTTAGAAAATATAAAAAAACTATTGTTGGGGATCGAACCCGTGATCATTTTAACTAACCCTTAGATTATTCAAAATTTTGAAGGATAAAGTGGAAATATTTCATGTCGCCTTTCATTACCTCGTTTGGGTAACCGAGGTACAATCCACTTCGCATCCAAGGTGAAATGAAATTATTTGTAGTCTTTTGATATAGTTTCAAACACAAAAGGGATGGTGAATTGTGATATAGTTTTTTTTTTCAAAAACTTTATTAAAGAAAATGTTTCTAAGTTATTTTTAAGAAGATAGAAGAATATTAAAAAACTAACAAATAAAATAATATGAGATAAATAAATAAGTAAATATATAAATAAGGGATAATGTAGGAAAACACTATTTTTATGATGATTTGTCCCAAACCCATGAGGTCTATGTCCAGTCTCCAAAGATAGCACCTTGAGATTCCCACTATCAATGAGCTTTTGTTATATGTCCAACCAACAACCTCTTTCATCATGCTTTTATCTAAAATTCACCTTAAAACATTCATGCTATCAGTTCAAGAGAACAACGCTCTCTTGATTTAACAATTACAAATTATAAATTACAACAACGAACTACATAAGTTATTATTAGCTAGTTGTACTATCAACACTAAAAATATATTAAAAAAATGTATACGAAATTTTTTTGGATTAAGGTGTAACTAAAAGTATTCAGAATTCTTATGTATTTTTAAATGAGTAGAATGACTCATGTTCTAGTAGAAGATTTAAGCAAGTAAGAAAACTTGGAAAAGTTAAATCTAATCCATAATAGATTATGTTACAACATTAATCCATTATTCATATAAAAAATGATATTAAAACACGAGCTTCACAATAGAGTTGTGCTTTGAACAATCAAGTTCTTCTCTTGATGATGTTCATGTTGTTTGATTTTTATTAAACTATTCATCAGAAAGATCAATTCACCATTTTAGATTCATGTTCATTCTTTTATGATGTTCAGGATGTTTGACCTTTATTGCATCCTCATCAAAACATGTATGCACATAGTGAAGGGAAAGCATGATATAAAATGCATCATAAAACGAACATTTGTCTTAAGTTGATTTTTATGAATGAGCAAAATCAATGATAAAAATAGTTACTTCGTGTCGTGATTAAAACATTTGATGAAAAATTGGATGAGCGATCACATGTGTTGAACAAAGAATATTGCCTATATTCGGTTCCTACAAACAAAGTGTCTTCAATCTCAATGCTAACTTCTACTAATGAAGACCTTGAGAGAGAGAGAGAGAGAGAGAGAGAGAGAGAGAGAGAGAGAGAGAGAGAGAGAGAGAGAGAGAGAGAGAGAGAGAGAGAGAGAGAGAGAGAGAGAGAGAGAGAGAGAGAGAGAGAGAGAGAGAGTACGATTAGGGTTTAAAACCAAATTTAATCAATCATGTTAGCTTTTGCACAATGGTTCTATTAATAGAACCACTTGTGTGGGCTGCAAGGTGAAAAAGTTCACTTAAGACCATTATACCTTACTGCGTACTGTATTTCACTTAATGCACGGTACCTTACGGAATTCCATATTCCATATAATTGCATTGTACTTTATGGTGTTCTACAATTCACTTAAAGTGAATTGTAACTTATGGTGTTCTGTAATTCTCTTAACTACATTGTACCTTACAATGTTCCGTATTTCAAATTTTCACAAATTTCTCCTTATATGCATGACCTTGTAGGTTATCGTGACATTGGAAATTATATTAAATAACATATTTAACATAATAAACAGTGATCAGTAGTATCTAACAACATATCACTGCTACCCAACTCACGAAAATGTCATTTGATCTGATAAAACTTTTTCTGTGATAATGTCTTATGTGTTCTGATCTGATCTGATCAGAAGGGGATCACGGGTTGGCCACACGCTGCTGGACTGCTGCCTGTTCACCGGTGGTGAGGAGAAAAAAAGGGGGTGTACCTGCAAGACACTCCGATGCCAAAGTAAGGAATTGGGCAGAGTGAGAGCAAAGTACAAAAAAGGGGTAATAAGTGTGTTACCTGACCCTCTTGAGGAAGAGGGTATTTATAGAAAGACCCCAGCGCTGGGCCAACGGTCACTTGCGTTGGGCTGGACTGCCAGGCCCAACCCAGGTGACTGCTAGGGCTTACGTGGCGTAGTGAAGACCAGGACATGGTCTTCGCCCTAGTCCAACTGCTCCTTGATCTCCGGAAAGTGGGTTTGACCTGCTCTTTCGGAGGTGGGCAGTTGGTTGATGACGTGTCCCCGCGGAGGGGGCACGTGGAGAACGTGTGAAGGGCACGTAGTCCTTCCCGACAGGGGAGCGAGTCCTGCCCGACAGGGGAGCGAGTCCTGCCCGACAGGGGAGCGAGTTCTGCCCGCGGAGGGGAGCGCGCGAGGACGTTGGAGAACCAAGGGTTCTTGCTCGATGGCACGGGGAGTGTCGTCCGCGGAGGGCCCTCCGTTCGGCCAACAGGGGGCGCCGAGGACGCTTCGAGACGTGCCGCTCCGCTTGGCGGAGAGCGTGTCCCGCCCGTCCTAATGGGGAGTGTGCCCGGTCAAGCTATTTATCCTCTTTAAGCCTTGTGCGTTATTGGGCTGGACCGCGAGGCTGGGCCTAGGCCAGAACATGTTCAATTACCCTTTTAACCTCATGTCTATATTGAACACAAAGAATATATCGTGTCACCCTTGTATATTTCAATATTAGACCCTTAGACATATATCCTGTTACGCATGATGGGAAAATTTCATTTAGGTCACTCATGTCCCTCAGTATGATTTGTAGAGTATCTATTAATCATCTTTATGGTTATCCTGTTATGAACAATGTTTGATTAGAAATAAAGTACTTACCTTTACATATAGGGTACAAAGTGGTTTTAAGACGGAGGGTGGTATACACCACTATCAACTTGAGAATAACTTATGACACTTGCTTAATATTCTATGTAGTATTCTCATGGTGGGTCAATTCAGTATAAATTTTACTCCTAATATTCATACATTTGTGAAGATTCGATAACTCTTTATCCATGATCCATGAGATGTGATCATCGGCCTATCCATATAATAGTCTCAATGCTTTAATGTTATCCCATTTTCCAATAAAGCTTAACTATAAATACTTTAAGAATGTTGTCCTTTGTTTAATGAGATCTCATTATTAAGTCACACTTAATGTTTTATTAAACGCACTAGCTATTATTATGACTTTATTTATTTTGAAAAACAAATATAACAAAGAAATCACTAGTGCAAATAAGGGATTTAACACCGTTTTTTTAGAGATTTAATACCTATTTTTTCAGTGTTGTTGTCGTCGGTATTGTAAATATAATTTAGACACCAATTTTAAAATAGGTATGATAAATCAATTTAACACCGAAGATAAACTAATGTTATACAAATTATAGATAGTTGTTAAAACCAACATTCTAACACTTATTTTCCTCCTTCAAAATGGTGTAATAACTTACAAATCATACCTGATTTGTTCAAAATTTGGTGTTAAATCTTTAATGAAAATAATTTTTACTTGACACCAACTTATGACACCTATTTCTACCTATAATGGATGTGAAACATATATAGCGTACCAATTTTGTCAAAAATTGGGTGTTAAAAGAGAGAGGAATAATGCGGGAATGTGTTATTTCAATGATAGAATGAGTTATTTTCACCGAGAGTATAAAACAAATATAGTAATTTACACGTCATATTTATTTTTCATAAAATCATGTATAAATTTATAATCACATGATTTGCCACTTTTTATTTTATACTTATTATAATTTTATTTGTTTAAAATTAATATAGTAATTTACATGTCATATTTATTTTTCATAAAATCACGTATAAATCTATAATCACATGATTTGTCACTTTTTTAATTTATGCTTATTATTTTTAAAATCAGATATCTAATGTAAACTAAACATTAATCACATGCTTTTCTGAAAAATCAGTGTTAACAATTAATACTATAATTAAAATTTTCATTTTAATTACAAAATTGTCACTGCATATTAATTTTATACATTTTTTTAAGAAATTAGGTATTTTACTAATAATTCTCCTTGGCATTTCTACATTAATAATTTTTTTTATTATTAATAAATAATTTGATATAAGTATTAAATTTTAATAAAATTCTTGTCTTTAGGTTTTACAATAACACAAAGTCATGCTATCATCAACCTTTATTTTTGAGTGATAAGCATATTTATGAGAAAACCATTGAAATTTCACTTGATATCTTCAAAATGTATGTTGAGATACATCAATGAAACTACCAATTATGGACTCTTGTTTCCTAAGTCTATGATGTCTTATAAGATAGAATTATAAGACTTTTCTAATGCTGACTGTTGTGATAACAAGGTGGATAGAAGGAAAAATGGTTATCTATTCAAATTTCAAGGATCTTCAATATCTTAGTGTTCTAAGAAGCTAAATGATATTTCATAAGTAATCAATCATCATGTAGTAGTTCTAAAGGAAAAGTATGCTTAGATAAACTTGTATCTAAAAATTACAATGCAAGCATACAGAACTCTATAAACGCTCTTGAGCCTAACAAACATTTTTCTACTAAACATATGTTGTTGGTGATTTTAGTATCATCAATGTATTTTAGTAGTAATGTGATTTATTGTAGGCCGATGCAATTATACGTTAAGCTTGGAAACGAGTTAGAGTGGTGCGGAGTGCACGCTCGTCGAATCAACGTGCAATTGAATGCGAATAATTGAAAAGGGGTTCCAAGGGGCGAAGCCCCTGGCGGAGTGCGGGGCAGTGTCCCGTGGGGTTCTAAGGGGCAGAGCCCTTGACTGGAGTCCCGCTGAAAGTTTTCTGAACAGTTGAACCCGTTCGAAATTTTCTGAACAGTTGAACCCGTTTGAAATTTTTGAACAGTTGTGTCTTTTCAGTTTCTTTTATTAATCTCCTATATAAGGAGTCATTTGGCCTCAGTTTAAACACACAAAATAACAAAAACCATACTTTCTCTCTACATTCCTGATCTGTTCTCTATTGGCAGAAGCAGATTGTTCTTCGAGAATTATCCCCACAAAGATTTCGTGAACCTAGGCAAATAATAGGGTCGAAATATTTTGTTTGGAAAGTGTACGAACACGATTCCTCGAAGATATCAATGATTATCATAATCAAAATTCTAACATATGCCACGTGATTTGTGTGACATTTTGAAATTAAAACTATTTTATATTTTTCCATAAACTCAAAGTATAGTTTATTGTATAAAGTGTTCATATAATACAAATATATCAAGTTGAAATCACAAGGAGTTTTATTTTCTTCAACTTATAGAAACTTTGATGCATGCATGAGCCTAACCACTTTCAATTTGTTTGTATATATTAACAATGCATTGATGATTTTATCTTTGACTTTGTTTCTTATCGAGAGTGTGTAGTGGTTTGTTCAATTGTGGTATAGTTTTGAGTGATCACTACTTATGATATGGTTAGCAATTATTTGGTCTATTTGAAAAGTGAAGAATTGTGTCATCTTTGACAATGACAAAGCAAATGTTTCACATACTATAAAGAGTATTAAATTAGTCACATGGGGATGACTCAAATCTCATGTTATGATGGACTTTTTATTTCGAATGTCATTGCTAGAGTGTTTGTTTATTGGTTTTGTTACTTGTCATATGGACTTATCTTTTTCTTTGATATTTTTGTTTGTTTCTCTTCTTTTTTTTTCTCTTATATCTGCTGAATAAAGAATTTTTGGGTAATAATATTTTTTCTTTTAGTACATGTTGTTACTATTCATTGTCTTGTGAAACATCATTGTATCCTTTTCTGACAAGATTCTTATTTTTTGTAAGATTCGTGTTCAGTTTTTTTTCCTTCTCCTTCTTCTTTTTCTCTTGTGTGTGTACTGATCAAACCAAACCTGAGATGAGTTCTTCAGTTTATTCTTCTTTGAATCAGCTGGTTGTCATCAATAAAAAGTTTATCGATTTTGATGAGTTGCTTAAGATTGGTTTCAACTTCTGGGAGACTATGTCTAAACAAAGGTGAAGTGGCTACTTTGAGATGCTCTGTAGTTTCACTTATCCAAGTCTTTCTAAAGAGTTTTGGATTAATGCCTCCATTGTTGATATGAATTCTGAGTATGCTATTATGTCTAGAGTAATTAGTGTTTCTATTACAGTAACCTCTAAAGTGATTGTAAATATGGTCAATTGTGAGGAAATTGGAGAAATTTCAGGAACTCTTGTTTGGGAACACTATCTTCCTACTTGACGTATCTTCGTAGGTCCATCTAATATATCAGTGGGTACTAATCTTCTTCTTGATGATGTTGTTTGGAGTCAGATTCTAAATTCAAACTCACTGCCTAAGAATCAAGATTTAGACCAAGTGGACCATATTGAAAAAAATATGCTTCTACTTTTTAATTCAGATTTGAAGATTGATCTTCCTCAAGTTATGTTTGACCATCTGAAGAGGTCTATTTCTTC
Source organism: Lathyrus sativus (assembly GCA_963859935.3). Classification (NCBI taxonomy): domain Eukaryota; kingdom Viridiplantae; phylum Streptophyta; class Magnoliopsida; order Fabales; family Fabaceae; genus Lathyrus; species Lathyrus sativus. The sequence goes on along the minus strand of OZ012736.1, from coordinate 496,811,051 downwards.
TTTTGCAAAGGGAAATACCTTCTCCGTACCTTTTGGACGAGTTATTTCTGAAATGCTTGTTCAACAAGGGGTTAACATAAGTTCTGAGGCTAGTTCTTCCAAGATTTGGAGAGACAAATTTGAAGCTATCTATGAAAGGTTCTGATGTTAGATTTATGCATAGTTATGCCTTGTATTGTTTATAAAATATTTGCATTAAGTATCTTATTAATAAATTCAGAGTTTGTTCGTGCTTGTGTTCAGTTTTAACTGATTAATATTTACTCGTGTTGTTCACTGAGAATCTGAAATAGATTAAAAAAAAACTCAAATGTTTGCAACTTATTTTATTAACTGAAAAAGGAATTTATTACAAGATAATTAGATTTTTTGGGTCTAATAGGTATATCCTAGAGAACTCCCTAGGATCATCTGACATGTCTAGATTATCTAATAAGTCTTGTCATTCTTCCTTAGCAAACTCCAAAGTCTCCAATCTCAGTTTGCTTCTGCGTATGGATTCAGAAGACTTCTTTCTACTGAGTGTCTTCAAAAAGAATGTTGAAGAGGAGAGAACTTCTGAAACTGTTTGCTTGCTTGCAGGTTCTTTAGCTGGTGTTTTGCTTTGATTTGCTTGAGTTGTAGCATTCAGTAATGTTGCCTTCCTGAAATCTCTCTTTGGAACATAGTCTGCTTCTGCTTATACATCTTGGTGTTTCATGGATTAAGTGATGATGGAAGAAAGCTTACTTGAGTCTTTCTATAGAAGTATTACATTTATTATCTTGTGTTTAATATTATTTAAGTACTAATTAAATCAACATTTTAATAATAACTCTTGGTAATGTAATCTATTAAGATTCTCTGAATATGTATGAGCCTATGATTGATCTGTTCTAACTGTCATTTCTGTGTCAGTTTCACTTTATTAAGTGCACCTTTAGAAAATCTAAAGAAACATTATGGAATGTAAATGCATGATAAAGAAGTATTGGTCTGAAAAACTTTTCATTAATTAAATGAGGATTACAATTTTTTTAACAAAAAAAAAGGGTACAAGATGATGTCTAGAATTCATCCCTAACCATTGCATCACGTGCCTAGCGACATCCACTATTGTTATAGTCCACCTCCTTATCCTCTAGATTAATCACTTCTTTCTCTTCTATATCTGGAAGACAGCGGTAGAACAATTTGTTGACCCTCATTTTCTTCTTCCTTAATCTCTTCATGCTTCTTCTATGAGGCTTCAAGGCAACTACTGATGAACCACCTTTTGAAAATCGTTCAGGTGCTGCTAAAGTAGCTTCTTCAGAAGCAAGTTGTGTTGATAGTATAGGTACGATTGTAGAGGACTCAGAAGGGTAAGTCTTAGACATGCGCTATAAGCAAGGGAAGTCTCAAACAATTGGTCTCAGATAATGAAAAGCTCTTATGAGACAAGGGGACTGGACTACTCTCAGTTAGGGGAGGAACCAGTATAAATATTTTGTGTCTTCTATTGTTATTTTATTTACTTCTGTTATATCCGCTGCCAACTGAAGTAACTCAGAATTTAAACATCAGTACTGATTATGAAACTCTGATCAGAAGCTAAATAATACGAAAATGCAAAACATAATTCAACCCTCTCCCCCTTCTTGTTTACTTTTCACATCTTCGTGATACACCTCTCACTCTCACTCTATCACTTTCCCAAATTTTTATTCAATTACAAAGATGAAAGATAACACTATAATATAACTCAAAACTCTATTCGACTAATTTAGAATTAACTCCCGTGCATAAAGTGTACAAACTACAAAACAAGACTCGATTAAAACTCTCATATAGAGTAAATATTTTATCTGAAGTTCTGAGTCTTCGCAAAGGAGATTGCCTTCTTATATGGTAACAAAATTCCAACTCCAAACCCTTGTAAGGTTTTGATCTTGAATATGGTTAATCCTTCAAAAAGCACATGAGATCAATCTTCAATAATGTTGATTTCCAGTCTTGATTGACCACCTCTAGAATAAATTTGAAACTCTTGATTATAATAAATTGAATATTCCTGAATTAGATTCAGATCACATCTTTCTTTAAACCAAAAGCACACAAAATCAATCAAATATTTATTATGAAGATTGAGATCCTTGATTGATATAAATCTTGAACAAATTAGAACACAAAATGAAATCTTGCTAAAAACATATTTAGGATAAACCTTTTTCAAATCCAAACACATACTAACACCTCTTATCTTTGATTGGACAGAAAATGAAACAAAACTCAAAAGTACAATATAATCTTCAATCAACCTTTCACACGAAGAAAGCAGTCTGAGACATGATGTCAAGCAAAATGTTGAACATCTTTCTCAACATGTTGCTTTCCGCGAGTCTTCAAAAATTCACTTCTGAAACTCCAATAAATTAAAACTAATATTTTTTTTATTTGATATAAATAAGAGTTCTAACATCTCAATTGAATAATTCATAACACAAACTCTTCTAAAACTGTTATATAAACTATCTTTAATAGAGATTAGAGATCTTCTCATTAAGTACAAATCTAAATCTTGTAATTAAAAAATCCAATTAAATCACTTCATAGAATATTTATTAAATTAAATCTTTAATCAATATTATTTTATATCAAAATTAGTCCAAAATCTTGGACTAAATAAAATTGAACCAAAGCTTCCTTTAAATCATATCCAATTAAATTTTTTCTTCAAATCCCATCCAACTAAATTAAGTCTTCTTTGATTATAGCAAATTTAAATATTTTAATTAAATCATATACAATTAACTCTTCTTCATCCCTATTTACGATTTAATAAAATGTTTTCCAAACTGATTTATATTAACAAACTTCTTCCAAAAGCAATATTCTAAACGAACTCAACTGAAACAAATTTGCTAACTAAATGTTGAAACGATCATGTAACACAGTCTGTGAAGTCTAAGCAACGCATGCTCCAGGATGTCATACAACATATCACGACATATTGTTAAATAGGTTTCCTACAAAAATTGGTCAATCAACTATAATAACACATGGCATGGGGGAGGCCCTTCCAATTTTTTAGATCTTTCATAAAATCATAGTATACTTTGTTGAAGGCTTACAAATCTTCTTCTCCTCTAACTCGTTCTATGATAGTTCATTTTACTACATATAATGTATTATGGGCATCATCCAGCTAGTGATCTAGGTGACTTCAAGAGCATTAGTCTCACCGCCTCAATACTAGGGGCGGTGAGAGTCTCCTAAATTATAGTGTGATTATACACTATTCTTCGTGTCGGTGAGCTTGGACAGAAGGTCTACCCTAAATTTTTTGCTCCTTGGGAACATACATTATCTCAAAATCTTTGAAACATTCTGATAAGTCACATACCTTTTTTCATATTTGATAAGTTAGGGCTCCTTCATCTGATATTCCAAAACGACTTGATTTTCCAACAAATTCGAGACTCTTTTGGCCTTTAATTTTGACACATCCATCTCATGGGCGAGGACCATGCCAATAATAAGAGCTTTATACTCAGTCTGGTTGTTGTTGCCTTGAACTTAAACTTCAACGACTGCTCGATCAGCACGTTGTCAGATCCTTCCATTAGTATCCCAAAACCACTTCCCCTTAAGTTAGAGGCTCTATCTACTAATAGTGTCAATATGAGGGGAGTCTCCTCGTCTACAGTGTACTAATTTCTTCCAAAAAATTAGCCAGCACTTGTGATTTCATACTTCCTTTAGGTATATACTATATGTCGTACTTAGATAATTCAAGATAATTCAACGGCACAAGATAGCGTTCTTCCTCCAAAATCTTATTTTTTCAATAACTATCAAAAGGGATAATTGGTTTTTACCATTACCCAATGACCTTGAAAGTAGGGTCTAAGTTTCCTTACGGTTATTATGATAGATAAAGCAAGTTTCTCAATCTTATGGTATTCGGGGTCAATGCCTTTAAACACCAAGCTAACGAAATAGAAATGTTGCTCTATATTATGTGTTTCTTGGAAGACCACTAAATTCATCTCCTGGTCAGTAACTGACATATAAATGTATAAGGGTGAACATGTTATCAAGCGTGTCAAAATGGGCAGCGGCACTAGAAAGGCCTTTGAGTTTGAGAACACCTCCTTGTATTTGCTCGCCCGTTCAAACTTTTCCTTTTTCTTTAGAGCGAAAAAGCAAAGGAAAACCTTATCACCTAAAAAAGAAAGCAAACGAGATAGTGCGGTTAAGCACAGTGTTAGTTGATGAACCTCTTTAACATTAGAAAGGTTATTCATTTCAATGATAGCCTAACACTTGTTTGAGTTCGCCTATATGCCTTTTCTAGTTAATATAAAACCAAGAAACCTGATTGCTTGCACGCCAAATATGCACTTTGAGGGATTCAAGCACATGTTGTAGTTTATGACTGGTCCTAGGATATCTTCTAATTATGTTGTATGACTCCCCCTACTAAGGTCTTTACTATCATGTCATCAATATATACATCTAGGTTGCAACCTATCTGTTTTGAGAATATCGTGTTCTCTACCCAAAAATGCAGGATGTTGTAATAATAGTTACCATAACTAGACATGAATGCCATCTTGGGCGCATCCATTGATCCATCTAAATTTTTTCTATCCGGAGTAGGCGTCTATTAAATTCAATGTTTTGTAGCTTAAAGATCCATCAATTATACGATCTATGTTGGGTAAGGGATACAGATCTTTAAGGCATGTATCTTTAAGTTCAGTGAGTTCAGCACACATGCACGACTTGTTCAATTACTTCCTTACCAGAACTATGTTAGTCAGCCAAGATGGGTATTTACCTTAGTTCTAAAATCGGAGCTTGCTATCTTCTACTCTTCTTCTTCAATGGTTTATTTCTTTTCCATACATACCTTACATTTTCTTCTACACTCTTGTATCTGTGCTTGGAATATCATAAGAGGCCCATGCAAACAAGTCGATGTATCTTTTGCATAGAGCGACCAACTATTCCTTTTCAAATTCAAATAAATAGGTGCCTAAGTTTATGAATTGATGGTCCAAGGGCCCCAGCTATACTTCTTTTAATTCTTAGTAAGCCTTTCCTTTTTAATCCCCAATCTAGGGTCCCAACTTGCTACATTTGTGTCATGTGCTTCTAGATGGGGGGGGAGGGGGGAGACATTCTCCTTTCTCATTTTAAGTTGTTCTGATAGCATTCCTAGGAAACATGTACTTAGCTATGTTTGGTATGTTAGTTGTGCGAACCGGAGTTCGCCCAGCGAGCACGGGAACCAAAATTTCCCTATTTAAGTCGATTTTCAGCATTTTTTAGGTTATGTTGTTGGGAAATTTTAACCCCAACTTCATCAAATTTTTTTTTAATAGTTTACCTTAGAAATAACACATGAATGATGCATCTAGATGATTCGGAGCCAAATCATACTCCAATTGAAGATGACAAATCGTGAGAAGTTCAATCAGAAATGATAAACCGTGAGAAGTTTGGTCTTCTTGCTTCTTCTCTTTGTATTATTCATTGTGTTAGGGGTTGTTGTATGTATGTTTACTTTGATTTTATGTTCATCTATGAATATTTGTATAAAAATCTCTTTTACAACTCTTAATCGATGTCATATTTGTTTTACTATCTATCTTAATGGGTTTGGATCGCTATAGACATATATTTTTCGAACTCGGCCTAAGATGATGATCTATTGGCTATGGGAAATGGTATAAATATTCACGCATGTGTGCCGGAGCATAATGCTCCGTTTTGTTTTGTCGTGTGAGATATCACCTCCGAAAGAACGTGGTTGATCTCTCGGACTTTGCGTTAGACAAAACCTCCGTTTGTGAGTGATACGTGGGGGTTTCGACGAGTATTAGGGTGAGTGCATTTAACCGGTAGGTTTTTTCTCATACATGATAGGTATAAGGAAATGAAACTCCTGATGAGTTTCTCCTTTCTAAAGAATGTGTTTATTTATTTATTTTTATGTTTAATTTCCGCATGTTACCCTTGGAGAACCATTTCAAACCCAAACTTAGAGACGTGGAGATTGTCAAACGACATTATTTCCCTCGAACCGATCCCTGTGGAGACGACATAAATCCCTGAGGGAATTCTTCCGAAAATAATATTTTTGTTTTCCACTTTACTGCTCCAACAAAATGGCGTTGTGTCGGAGATTGGTTTTGATATTGAGTCGCATTACGATAATTTCTATATTTCTAAGCTTTTTACATAATTGTCTATATTGCGTGTGTGTGTGTGTGTATATATATATATATATATATATATATATATATATATATATATATATATATATATATATATATATATATTGTTTCTGTAATGTTTGTTCAAGTGTTTGGTTAGGACACTTTCTTTAGGTTGGCGCTTTGACAAAAACATCGACATGTCTGTGAGGAAGTTACTAGACAAGTACAATAAAGGCGTCGAGCTAACGACGTGAAACAAGCACTTGTTGGTAGGAAACCCAACGGTTTTCGAGTTTGTATAGTTTTATGTTTATTAAGTTGGATTCAATTTTGTTAGATCGTTAGAAAACTTTTGTGTTTTGTCTTAAGCTTTATTTTTTATTAGCTTGAAGATGCATGTTGTGATTGATTAAGTTTGATTGTTTCAACAAGAAAATGTTATGGTAGTGTGAAAATTTTAAATATAGTTGTAGTGTTAAGGTTTGTGTTTATTACTTTCCTAGAACATAACATGTTATGAACTTTAGACTTTGTACAAATAACATGCCACTAATTCTCTTATATTTTTTGTTTATTTTTGAATCACTTTAGTTTATAGCCCAATATGAGAAACCTTTCCATTGTTTACTAAATTGCATGGAGATCAATTTTCTTGTTTAACTCGTTTGAATTATGTTTAATATTGTATTTGTGTTGATTTGTATGATAGCACTAAAATGATCAATGCATTTTGCTTGATTTTGAGCATAACCACTTGACCAAATAGTCAATCTACCTTGAGAGTGAGTGAGAATTTGGTTACTCCGTTTGAGCCTTTGTTAGAATCCATGTGGTGTTAAGTTCGTTTTTGCATGGATTATAATGTTTTTTCTTGAACCATAACCATGACTTGTTATTTGAGTTTTTACCCTTGCCTAATAAGTTTGGGAGCATTCTTGCCACTATGTGTGGTTGTATTAAAGTTGGGGAGAAGAGGTTGGTGGCTAAAAAGTTGAGAAAAAGAAAAAGTTTGAAAAAGAAATAAAAAAAGGAATGAAAAAGAAAAAAGAAAAGAAAATAAAAAAAAAAAAACTTGAAAAAAATATAGAATAAAGTTGTGCTAATAAGTTATGTGGATTGGTGTGACAAATGTGCAATGAAAAAAAAGGTGATTGAAGTTATGAATGCTTGAGTATTTTAGATGTGATAGCTCTCATTTGTTAGGCATTATTTTTGTTTCAATTACCTTGAGATATGACATTTCTTTGCTAGCCAAGCCACATTACAATCCTTAAAACCCTTGTGATGTTTGCTTTTATACTTTTAATATGAGTTTTTTTATGAATGCCTAATTTTAATTGTTCTTAACAAGATTGTTGTGTGTGAGTTGTCCCTCATGTTTGTTTTTCATCCCTCGATGTTGTGTGTTAGGTGTGATTCATTCTTGAACATTTGTATTACTTTAGAATTTTTTGACGCGTGTTTTAAGTTGGGACTTTGCTTCGTTGTCATGTTGTCGTTGTAGTTTAGTGGTAAGCATTGATTCGCATGTACTTTTGATATTTGTACCATACGTTTATTTCTGTTTGTAAAAACTTGTTGAGCATGATTTCTTCATAATTGCTTTTGTTTCTTTGAGTTGATTAATTCTTGTTTGAGGAAAACCAAGTTTAAGTTGGAGAGAGTTTGATAAGTGTTAAATTGTAGTAATTTGAGTGTAAATAATTGACACTTATCAGCTTAATTATACCAATAAACCTCAACTTTAGTGTATGTTTTGTGTAGTTTACGTTATAGTGTGTAATATGCATAATCATGTAAAATATCTTTGAGTTTGATAGATTTTATATTATTTGTGTAGGTATAAAAGGAATAATATTTTTTCATTATCTTATAGATCATCGAATAAGCTTTCCAACACTTCCGACCGTGCATAAAACGGAGTTACGGCTCTCAAGTTATGGTCGAAACAAGTTCTTAGTTTGTTGTCATGTTCGTTGTGCTAACTAGAGGCGAGCTAGCTCGCCAAGCGTTCGCCCAGCGAACCCAAGGTGAACAAAAAATTTCCGAAGCATGGAAAAACACTATTTTAGGCAGTATCTATGTTTGGTATGTTCGTTGTGTGACCCGGAGTTCTCTAGGGGAGCACGAGAACCCATTTTTCCCTATTTAAGTCACTTTTCAGCATTTTTTAGGTTATGTTGTCTGGAACTTTTAACCTCAACTTCATAAAAAATATTATTTAGTAGTTTTAGCTTAGAAACAATACATGGATTATGCATCTAGATGATTCAAATCCAAATCATACTTCAATCGGAGATGACAAATCGTGAAAAGTTCAATCAGAAATAACAAATCGGGAGACATTTGGTCTTCTTTCTTCTTCTCTTTATATTTTTCATTATGTTTGGTTGTTGTATGTATGTTTACTTTGATTGTATATTTATCTATGGATCTTTTTATAAAATCTCTTTTACAACTCTTAATCGATGTCATCTTTGCTTTACTATCTATCTTAATGGACTTGGATCGCTATAGACATATACTTTTCGAACTCGACTTAAGATGATGATCTATTGGCTATGGGAAATGATCTAAATATTCACGTGCGTGTGTCAAAGCTTAATGCTTCGTGTTGTTTTGACGTGTGAGATAACACCTTCGAAAGAACACGGTTGATCTTTCGGAATTTTTGTTAGACATAACCTCCGTTTGTGAGCGATACGTGCGAGTTTTCATGAGTATTAAGGTGAGTGCATTTGATCAATATGATTTTTCTCGTACATTATGGGTATAAGGAAATGCAACTCCTGGTGAGTTTCTCCTTTCTAAAGAATGTGTTTATTTATTTGCTTTTACGCTTTTAATTTCTGCATGTTACCCTTGGAGAACCATTTCAAACCCAAGCTTAGAGACGTGGAGATTGTTAAATGGCATTTTTTCCTTGAACTGATCCCTGTAGAGACGATATTAATCCTATATTATCTTAGAGATCATGATTAATTCCCCTTGAATCTGTCTTCTCACCGTTTTGGACTTGGGACACGTCATTTTCCATGTTCTCACATTTAGGAAATGTTTCTAGGGAGTGGGTGGCATATTTGAGGAATGGTCATCACATCCAATAAACATACAATCGATCTAGTAAAAGGGAAATCGGGAAGATGTTATGGGCATCATTCACCTTCCACATTGCCCCTTATGAGCTCTTTGGAAATATATCAATTCACCGTCTGATGATATCCAATAGTGGGAAGTTGGTAAGAGGTTGGAATTACATGTTTTGTTTTTGAATGAGGTTTCACCTGTTCATTGTACCCTTCCATTGGTGCTTCTAATTAGCCTTTGTATGTGGACCTTGTAAGCAACCTAGAACAATTGTCAACACACAAAAAGTAAGGACCATAAGTACAAGAGCATGACTAAGACCCTATCCATCACTTAACCTTGTCGTCACAAGGTTCTCGGTCGTTAAAACACAAAAGGAAAATAAAATTACGACCATGAGCATATGAGCCTAAAGGATTTAATTTAGACTCAGACATTAGTTCATCCATGTAGTTGTTTATGGTTTCCATTAATTCCTTCGACTTAGCATCGTCCACATCTAGACCCCTCACATCATCAGGAGACTCCCTAACTTATATGAAGCTTACTAAGGTACTTCTTACCTCTAGAGAAAACACTTAAAAAAATTTTGGGTTTATCACTTCGGTTCGAGAAGAAGCGTCACTTATATCATCGTCATTAATCAAGTCTATAAAGTTGATGTTTGAGTTTCCCATATTAGTCATATCTTGAAAGAAAACACAAACAACTTAAGTGATTGGGAAAATAATTTGTAACTTGAATATTTACATGTTTTGAAGGATTGAGAAGAAAAAACACTAGAGACCCAGGAGATATCTCGTGATAGGGAATGAAGATCAAAGAACACAAAGATTGTTGGAATATAAAAATCACAAGGAAGGCAAAACTAACTTATAGGACTCTAAAGCAAGAAAACGGAAAGAGTAGATGTTGCACTCATTCATTTCATAGACAACTAAGAGCACCAAGTTTGATCTAACATGAAGAATCAAGAAAATGTTGAAGGTCACGATTAATTGTCCATATGCAACCTCAATTATGACACTCGAGTGCATTTAAGTACCCTAACTACGATGTCTTCTGACCTTATGCGCCTAGATCCACGTGGAGGAATTTTTTGAAGTAACGTTGCAATGAAGAGACAAGCATTGAATGCTCGTGTTTCCAACGCTACCAACTCTCACTCAACTTCTCAATGAAACTTCCTTCTTCCCAAAGTGTTCTTTAATAAATCTTACACCTCCGAAACAAAACTCATCCCGAGGTCGGCCTTAACACTTCCATAACACAAATCCTTGCTTGAAGACTAATAATGAGGACTTAGAGGGAAACTGTTATAGGTTGACTAAACAACCCAATAAAACCGAACTAACTCAGAAGTCTAACTCAAATTTCACGCCTGCTCGAGATGACGAACATGTGTACTCTCGCAATAGAGTTATACGCTAAAACTATGATATTTTTCCACAAACTCAAAGCACAATTTATTGCATAAAGTGTTCAAACTACAAATACATAAGTTGAAATCACAAAGAGTTTGATCTTCTTCAACTTATGGAAAATAATGCATGCATGCACCACCGACCCAGCCCAAAAGAAATATTTTGCTAAAAAGTAGAAACAATGATGCATGCATGAGCCTAACCACTTTAATGTGTTTGTATATTAACAATGTATAGATGTATTTATCTTTGACTTTGTTTTCATTGAGAGTATAGTGTTTGCTCATTTGTAGTTGAGTTTTTTGTGTTTGGCTACTTATGATTTGGTTCATATTATTTAGTCTATCTAAAAATTATAAATGTTGTTACCTTTGACTATCAAGAAGTAAATGTATCATATCTCATCGAAATATATTAAGTTATTCACATGGGGATGACTCAAATATCATGTGATATGATGAGCTTTTCTTTTGAATTTCATTGGCGGAATGTTTGGTGATCGAGTATTAATTTAAATAACTTATTTTAAATTAACATTTTTAAATAAGTAATATATATGTCATGTCTTTAAAACATACTAACAAATACACCAATGATATTAAATTATACTATAAAAATATGATACATAACTTTCTCTTTCTCTTTAGATAAGTAATATAGTTTTACTTATGAAGAAAAGGGTTAAGCTTCATTAATTAATTAATTTAGTAAAAAGAGAAAGTTATGTGATGTTTCGAGTGAATGGTGGATGGTTCTACTTTTGCTTAAGTAGTAAAGCTCTTGACATTGACATATACGTGAGGTGGGGGCTTAGATGTTCCATTTCAAAATATTTTGGTGGAATATGATTTGATAAATATATAAAATAACAAAATTACTTTTTTCTTAAAAAACTAAATAAAAACACAATAAAATAAAGATAAAAAAACAAAAAAACATACTACACAAAAACAAAGTATTCTCTTTAAATATTGTATAAATTATAGCTATATTATTATTATTGTTATTATTATTATTATTACTACTAGCGTTCAGACGGGTATGTGCTCGTCTGTCCGCTTTTTTAATGCGCATAAAAATTTAAATGATATTTCTTATAAAATAATTTTTTTTTAAATATAATATGTAGAAGTTAATACTAAAAAATTACGTGAAAGTTAATAATAAGTTGTGGGAAAGTTAATAATAGAAAGTTATTAAGTAAATTATACAATAAAATAAAGGTAAAAATGATAGAAAAATAGGCTACACCAAAACAAAGTATTTATATATTGTATAAATTATTATTATTATTATTATTATTATTATTATTAGCGTTCAGACAGACATTCTCGTGCCCGTCTATCCGCTTTTTGAATGTTTATACGTTTAAAAATATAAAGTATTTTTTGTGTGTTTATTTTTTTATTTAAATTTTATATAAAATTTTTGAATGAAATAGTTGTGCAAACTCTATATAGAAATTAATAAAATAGAAGTTGGTAAAAGAGATGTTGAATTTTAAAATAAAAAATAAAGGGTATAATCGGAATAAAAATAGGCTACACCAAATCCAAATTTTCCATTATTATTATTATTATTATTATTATTATTATTATTATTATTATTATATATAAAATAAATTCAATATTTTTTGAAAGAATAATTTTAATATAATAATAATAATAAATGTTTATTATTTTAGCATTTTAAATTTTCATAATATTGTAACAATATCAATTATATTTTAACATTTTATAAATCATGAAGAGAGAATATGCTTCAATCTTTTTTAGCAATATTGCCTCGTGTTTTTATTAATTTGACTTGTAAAAAAATCTTATATATTTTTATTTGTTTAGATAAATTAGATCTGACTTAAATTTAGCATTAAATCTCAATCAATGGTTGCCTTGAAATCATTTTTAAAACTCGGATCAAGAATCAATCCAATCAAACTATTGATTATTGGTAGAACCAATAAAAATTTTAATATTAATTTCATAACAATAAAATTTATATTAAAAAAACTATAAAATTATTCATACAAATAAATTAAATAACAATTTTATATAAAGTCTAACTTCAAAACATAATAAGTTCAAATCTAACAAAATTATAAAGTAAAATAAATTTTAAACATAATCGATACAATATTAAATAAACTATAACAACACATTACAATAAATTTCAAAAGGTTTTCTAAGCAAGAGAATTTTTTTATTTGCTTCTTTTAGTTCTTCTAGATTTTTTTTACTACATACTCCAAAATAAGTCGATTTGACAAGTTAAAAAAAATTAACTAAATTTACTAATTTATTGATTTGGCTATTAAATCAACCCGAATTACACTAGTTTTTATGGGGTTAATTGCATTTACATTTATATATCTTTATTGAACAATCATATCTTTCGATTTACGATCCAATCAATCATCAGCAAGTTTGAACGAATTTTAAAACATTGACTTGAACTATTCCCATTCTAAATTTCACAATTTTAATTAATTTACAATCCTAATATTCTCCTACAAGTTAAATCACATTAATTTTTGTAGACAAAAGATTAAGTGAAATTATTTTTATAAAGAAAAAAGTTAATAAGTGTAATTATTTTTATAAAGAAAAAGGTTAATCTTTATTAATTAATTTGACAAAACTATACCAAGGTTACAATTTTTATAGAGTAAGTGATGTAGTGTTGTGCAGTCAATGTGAATAATCTAGTGAGCAAGTTGCATCAAAGGTATTAATTAGGTGATGTTTCTACATGCTTAATTGGTAAGCTCTTGACAATGACATATATATGTGATGGTGGGAGCTGTATGGGAGAGTTCAGAAGATTTTGGTGGAAATATGATTTGATAAATTTATAAAATAACAAAAATACATTATATTAAAAAAAATTGTCTAAAATAATTTTAATAAACATATATTAATAAACTATTAATAACTAATCAAATATAAATTAGAATTATCATAATACTTTTTGAAACATTCTTTAACATTGATAACGAATATAAAAAATTCGTTGTCTCAAAAAAATCAACACAAATATAAAATAAAACGTGATGCTAATATTCTTTTAAGAATATATGACAATTAAGATTCATAAGAGAAATAGTTGCTAATAAAACTCAAATACTTTTTTATAGTTTTTTTTCAAAACAAATTTAATTTTTTTATACTTAATTTTTTTTAATAAAGACAATATATTAAATAAAACCGGAAAAAAAAAAAGGATGAAGAACATAAAATCCAACTCATCAAAAAGTTAGCAAAAATAATTCTTGAACATGCTTAATCTATCTTTTTTAAAAAATTCAAAAACACAAATAGGAAGGAAATCCTACCGAATGTTATAATCAACAAAAAAAAAATTTACCAGCTAATTTATCTACACGTACATTTTTCTCTATAGAAATATGAGATATGTTAAATCTAAAAAATATATAACGCTTAAAGTATTGTTTTATTTAATTAAAATATGTCAAGGGACAATCTTCACATTAAATATGCATGAATGGCGAACATTGAGTCAGTTTTAAGCCAAAAAAATTATAATTCTTCATGTTAGCATATCCAATAACAAGCGTGATTTCATATAGTTCAACTTGAAAGGATGTGCAAACTGCAATTTTAGCTGACAAAGCTCCCAAGAATGTTCCTAAGTTATTCCTATATATATCACTACAAGTTGATATTTCAGAATTTCCTCTTGAAACTCCATTTGTGTTGCACTTAATCCAATTGTTGAGAGCTTGAACTTCTACCAACAAGTTTGAATAAGCTTTCAAAATTAATTTTATTAATATTCATGTCAAACAATTGTTTTATCCAACACTACAAAAGTAAGGTGTATCTGTATCTAAGAAATTAGTGATCTACAATTTTTATGTCATGATTGTAGAGACAACACCTTTGAACCATATGCATTCATCTTTGAATTAGACTTTCTTCTATGCAAATGCATTAGCTTCCAAGTTACCAATGACTTAACATGTAATATGTGGCATATGTGGCGATGCCGTATGAATTTTGTCTAAGGTGGCTCAATATGAACCCTCTTGATACAATCGTAAGCATTTTTGAAAGATAAATCACCATTATAGATTATATCTAAATGAGATTATCAGTTATAGTATTATCAAATGACAAGTTAACCTTTAAAATATATTCAACAATTTGAAGAGACAAAACGGATAAGTCGTGAGGAATGTTTCAATTGATGTTTTGGATGATTGAATTGAATTTAACAGTTTGCATAACTTAAATATCCTTTCACAAGATTAGATACAAATCTTTAATTATGTATTCCAACCAATTGTCATCACATAAATCATTGTTCCTCTCATTACCAATTTTTTATTTACTATGTTCCTCTAAAAAAGAAAAAGAGATGCTTAATGACAGACTACTTTGAAGAAGAAATATGATACATTAAAGAAATGCGTTAAACTCTCTAATTTCAAATTAGCCATTAAATCAATCATAGCATAAAATTGTCAAATATAATCATTGTCACAAATATGATTTTTTTTTTAAAGATATGTTTTATTTTTAAGTAATATATACTTGATTTTGTCAATCCTATGTAGTTGTAGAAATATTAGAGAATACAGGTTCAAAGTTGCGATATTATACTTAATAGATAAAATTTTAATCATTATATAACTGGAAAAAAAATTGCTACAAATATATTTTTATTAAGTAATACCATTTAGAGCTTTTAATTTTTATATTCATATTATAAGGCATTTTTATATTCATATTATAAGGCGGTTCCAATATTTTTCCTTCCTCTTTTCTATGTAACTGGTTCCAATATTTTTCCTATTCTATTCTATGTAATTAGTGACTGTTGTTACAACTTATGAGAATTTAGAGCTAGGAGAATATTTTACCTTTCAAATTTTCAAATGTTCTCATAAGCAACAAAATTGACACACATAACTAATTACCCATCACTATAATGTTAGTTATCTCAAATAGTAATTAGGCGATCATCTACATGCTCATCATGTTTGTCTGAATTCCCAATCTCGACGTAACTTTAGAGCTTTGGTAGCTTTTTCAATGTTATTGTAATCCTACTGTCAAGGATGCGGGCAGAAATGGGTTGTCCTTTTGTTTCGAAACTCAACATCTTTTTGATATCTTTCTCTCCCCCGAGGACAACAAGCTTTTAAAAGAGTATAGCTACCTCTTCCCCCCTTTCTAGATTAGAGGAAAGAGTCATGTGCCTATGATGTCATTGGTGACTTGTTGATGTGTTACCACCTAGATTGATATTGACTCAGGAATGACGGAGTGATTCTTTTGCAATGCCCCTTCTTGTGCATTATTGTTCTTTAGATTGACGTATTGTAAGCTCTCTTCAATTCTACATATTCTTTCTTCCATGGTCTAAGAGCTTTGTTGCTTCACTAAGATTAGCCTACAACAGTTGAAAATCAGGAAGCATCTTTTCTCTTGGTATCACAAGCAATTGTGGAGGTCTGAGCGAAAGTTTATCCGAGTGAAATTTTAGAGTCAAACTGAGGAATGGAAGAGGTTGAAAGGCTCTCTGTTTGGCCCTCGGTTAGATAGAATCTTATTGTAAATGAATGCATGGAGAAGCCATATGGACTTGATCATTCGTCCCTTGAGGAAGAGGTGGAAGATTTATGGCAGTCTCAGCTGCGACGACACCTTGCCATTGGATGGTGGAGTGAGTAGCTTTGCATGATGTTGTAATTGATAGATTTGACTGCACATTTGAAGGAAAAGAAGTTGAAATTCGAGAGAGGTGATCAAGAAATGGAGATTTGCACTTCGAGTGAAGGAAATATGGATTTTTGACGGAGGAAATTCAATTGAATCAAGAGAGTTTTGATTATGAAAAATTGTAGGAATCAAAAGACAATTCTCAAAGACAGCGTCAATGATTTGTAGTGGAACTAGAGTCAATTGCAAAGTGAAAGGCAAAGCTTGTTGTGGTGACTTTGAGTTTTTGATGCAATGGAGATGGGGCTGACCTGCAAGGTTAGTACTCAAATGCTCAAATTAGTATGAGGATGAAAATGGTGTTTGAATGAGAGAGAAATTGAATACTTGAGAAATAACATGCTTCTTTTTTTAAATAGAAAAACTTGTTAGCCCCTGAATATGTGTAACAAGGAGTGGATTGTGGTCAACCATTAGATTGATATGAACTGTTGATGAGATACTGCAAAGGATTACCAACCTAATAGAGAAAAAAATTTACCTGTTCTACACTCAAGATTTTACATTTTTATTATTAGACTTTTGTTTTTTTGAGTCTTGTGGTCGGCCTGAACCACTAAATTATCTAAATAATTAGAATAATCAGTGTCGAAAAATGTTTAACTTGCATATTCCATAAAATTTTTTTCTTCCATACAATTCCAAAGAAGCAATGAAGAAAGAGATAATCTATATAATTTTGAATTTGACATTAAGAAATTAATTAGATGCCTCTTTTGGTCAAACTATTATCTATCACACAATTATATTATGAAACAATCTTCCACCGAGAAGGAAGAGCAAGAAATATAAACACATAATTCAACCATACCCTAAGTTAACCTTTATTTAACATTAGTAACTGTATAGTATACTTAATTAACTATAACAACAGATCAATCCAAAATCACTTAATCCAATGAAAATTATGAATCAAGCTCACTTGTGAAGCACCATTTGGTAATTTTACTCGCTTTTATTTAGATAACCGTTCTTTATTATTTAAGGATATGTTTTGTTTCTAAACAATACTATATATAGGGCGGTTCAAATATTTTTGCTATTCTATTCTATGTAACCAGTAATGGCTGCTACAATTTATGAGATTTTGTACTTTCAAAATTTCCAATGTTCTCAGAAGCAAGAAAATTGATACACGTAACCAATTACTCATCACTCCAATGTTAGATATCTCAAAAATATCTTATAATATCAAAACATTGACATCACTTTTTACACTACTTATCTATTGAGACATATGAAAAATAGTTATAAAAAATAAGCATTTTATCTTGATAAATTAAAAAATGAGGTGTAAAGATTGCTATATTATCCTTATATCCAAAAAATCATAACTGAAATACTATAATATCAGTGAGATTCAGTGGTTATAAATATGTACTTATACACTCCTATTGAGGCAACACATCCACATCATTCTTAGTTATCTTCTCAATTTGAATATGGCTATTATCACTAACTGGTTTTCTGGAACAATTGAAGCTCTTTCTTTCAAGGTTTTTACTGGCATCGCCTGTTCTGTATATGAGAAATTCATGAAAATTATGGAGAGAATTTTCTTAGCTGTATTCATTTTTGTTCTAGCACTAGGTATGGTACATTTTGCTTCTCTTGTTTATATTATGTATACGTTATTGTAAAAAGTGAGTGAAAATGTTGTGTTATGAACTTTAGGAGGTTCAATAATAGGAACAATAGGAGGAGCTATCAAAGGACAAACCACAGAAACTGGTTTTCTTGATGGAGCTTGCAGAGGAGCAATTGCAGGAGCCATTGCTGCTATAGAGTTTGTGAGTTTTGCTTCTGTTGGTCAGTCTTTTTCCAAGGTAAGATTTCTCATAGCACCAATCTTTCTGTGTCTAACACTGATACTAATACGACACTAACATATATGTGGATAGTGTTCAGAGTCTCGGTATCAATATCGTGTATGATATTCTTAAAGAATTTGGTGTTTGAAAATGCAGGTAGCTTTGTTGACAAGTTTATTAAATGGAAAAGTGTTTATGGAATGGATATGTCCAACTGTTGCACAAGCTTATGTAAGTTTTAGTATTAAATGTTGAATTACAATATTAGTCATGGCTTATATTTGGTAAAAAAAAGAGTTAAAATGTTTTCAGATAAATTCAGTAGAAGCAACATATGGAGGAGGAGTGGTTTCAGATATTTATGACACCATGGGAGTTACAGGGATGTCACAAACTTGTATTATCAAACTTCCATTTCATAAATTCAGCTCCTCCAACAAAATGATGAAATTATACAATGATTCATGCTGCTCCATTTTCTTCCAGGTCAGAAACAAAATCTCTATACATCTCAAAAACTTTCATATAAATTATTGATATATCATTTAGAGAGTTGAAAAGTTATCAAATTGATTTTGCAGGATTTAGAGGATGGAGAATTGGTGAGAGTACTTCCAAAATGCAGTCATGTTTATCATTTAGAATGCATTGACAAGTGGTTACTACAACAAGGATCGTGTCCTATTTGTAGAACTTACATTCTTCAATAGTTGTGTATTTCTTGTTAAATCTCTTTTTTTTTTGTGTTTCAAAAGAGTAGCTATAATTGTAAGCTTTTAACTTTATTGTATGGTGGCGTTGAATCATTTGAGAAGTAAACATGCACCAAGCAATTATCCAACATTAATTTTGTATGTATCCTTTAGAAAAAGATCACTCTATAACTTTGTTTTAATGGTAACTTTGCATGTGACTTTATGTTGTCCAGAACTATATTTCTGACTAGACAAACTTTGTAATAGGGTGAAATATCATAACCATTATCATCATATAATTGTTTGTTGTACTAAATAAGTTATGATTTGAATTTTTATATAAATAATACATTATAGCAAGTAAAATGTTTTTACTAATAAGTCCAACTCCTACTATCAAATCCTCATCTTTAATCTTGGAACTTTGTAACTGTTGCAAAATTATTTATAAATTAAATATATCGAGACTAGAATTTTAAACAATTTTTTATAGTATTTTTAAATTATTTTATAATTTTTGCGCTGGAGTTTTTAGAATAATTTGACTTATACTCAAATTTGTATAAGACAAATGAAAACTCGAATATATAGATGATGAAATATAGAATTTTATGTGAAGATAATAAACTTTTTTAATGTATTTTTCTAAATCTCGAAGTCTCAATTTATAAGTCAAAGTAGTATTGTTTCAAAAATATATGACTCTTGATAAAACACATTATGTAGAAAATTTTTCTTTACTGCAACACTTCAGAAGTGTTGTCTATTCTGACTATAACACTTCTCGAAGCGTTGCTTATTTTCGAATTCAAAAAACAACTTTCACTTATAAATTTTTTTGTCATTTTGTAACATACTTATGGTCATTAATTATTATTAATTACAATAATTCCCACTTTGTCATTAATAATGAACAAGTATGGAAGAAAGTTGGGAAAAAAGTAGAAGCACTAGAGAGATTTTAACAATTAGAGAATGTGAGATGGATGATGAGTTGCAAGATGTCTAAAAAACATTAATTAGTGTTGTTTTGGACTGGGCATGTAGCTGACTCAGCGTCGAACACAACCCAATCCTACGTCGAGGACGGTCCAGAGTATTGGCCCAACCCGTTGGACCAGTGGAGAGCACATTTCTCATGTGCTCTTCACCCGATGACACGTCACCAACTGACTCGCACGCCTCGTGGAACCTTTTTGTCATTCGCAATGGGCAAGTCCATCCATTAACCAGGGAACGCATAGCTATTGGCCCAGGACGATGAGCACGAGATGTTCATCCCTGCATCCACGTAAAAATCCTGGCAGTCATCTGTTGTATGCTTGAACATTCAGCCTATAACGGAGACCATTGGCCTAGCGTTGGGGACTCCCTATAAAAACCCTCATCTGCAAGAGGGTCGGGTATTCTATGGGTTACCCTTTCTTGCTCACCTCTTCACCCAAACTGACTTAAGCATCGAAGTGTCTACAAGTGCCCCCTTTTCTCCGTCGATCGTCAAGACCGCGGGTGTGTTGCTGGCCACCTATTCCGATCGACATGTTAGATCAGTGGCGTCGTCTATGGGAGCCTTGTTTCCCCATCTTTTCTTTCCTTGAAACCAAGATATCAAAATAGAAAACATCAAAAACCAATCATGGTCGGTCAACACGACGACAACAGAGGTCACGAAACCATCCTCTCTCATTTCCATGACGCCGACAACAACAACGATATGCCAATTCTAGAGGAAGACTCCAACGAGGAGAGACGGGAACACCGCCTCCCCCTCCTCCAACGATGCGGCCGATAATGACGTCCAGTACATCGAGACTTGCAAAGTCCAAAAAGCTCTAGAGAAGACGCCGAAGAAATTCCAACCAATCCCGGTGTCGGCCAACACCAACCCGACCATGGCGGCCCTTAACCGGATCAACACGCTGATCTACCAACAAAATGAGAGGATCAGAGCATTGGAGAAAGTCAGTCGTCCACGTTCTCCTTCATGGAGACACCAACGGTATAAGTCCCAAAGCCTATCGCGGCAACAACCAGGCCACCGCCCACAGTTGGAGAGGCCACAGCCCCTGAAGTGCAATCGTACTCCTCTCCGCAAGGACCGACGTTGCCCAATTGTCAAGAAAAACAAAGCCAGTGGACGGCCAGATAACTGTCGTTCTCCCCCGCGCAAATTAAAGGGTCGACCAAAAGGCTCACCGCCATACCGCGATAATAGCCCTCGGCGAGAGAAGTACGACTACTCTCTGTCGCGCTCTCCTTCCCATCGAGCTGGAAAAACCTCTGAACATGGGGACATACAATGGAACAATATATCCCGACGAGTACGTTGAAAACATCGATGCGTTGCTCGATTATCGCGGTGTTAGAGACGCATCAAGTGTAGATTGTTCCCCACAACCTTGAGCAAGGTTGCCATAACATGGTACAAGAGCCTCACTGAAGAGTCCATCACTTCTTGGAGGGACCTAGGAAGACAGTTTTCGAGGCACTTCACCGCTTCTCATCGCCACCCAAAGTCATAGGTGACGCTCTAACCAATCATGCAGGGGGAAAATGAATCCATCTGAGCCTATATTGAGAGGTTCAATCGAGAAGTTATGCAGGTCTCTACGATCGACGACATGAAGAAGCATTTGCTCGAGCGGGGACTGCGCCCTTACAGTGACTTCGCCAAGGTCATCGGCATCGAAACACCCGCATCATTGGATGCATGTTAGACACCAAATTTCACTTATTTGATCTATCAAATGTTGACATATTTCACTCATTTTTGTCAAGAAAGTGTTGAAAACCACCCTTTCTTTGGTTGGTTTGCAATATTATGAGAATATCTCTTGGTACCTTTGATTTGTGTGTTATTGTGTAGGAATTAGGCACAAAACAAGTGAATAGTAAGACACACAAAAATGGGCATGTTGTCAAGTTCGCTAGGCGAAGGGGTAGTGAAGCTCTAGCGAAGAAAACGACCCTAAGCTCGCTAGGCGAGCAGGTAGCGAACACTCCCAGACTTGGGCAGAACCAAAAGGACCATAAATTCGCTAGGAGAAATCAGAGCGAAGGTTTCGCTAGGCGAACATGACAGATCCTGAATGTTCTATTTAAGTATTTTTCTTGCTTTTTAGGTCAGAATTCCATTATTGTAACATTGGATACATCAGAACTTATCTCTCTTCGTTTATTTTAGAGAGAGAAACACAAAACCCTAAGAGGGAGGAGGTAAGATCTTTGATCTCTTGTTGGGGTTTGAATGTAATATTTTGATACCTTATGTATTTCATCTAATTTATGTTTGTGAACTAGTTTGGATTCTCTACTGATTTATTATCTTTGATTATATATTTGTGGGTCTTGACAAAACCTTTTCACATCTTTGATCTCAGAGTTTCTTCTATCAATGAACAAACTTTTGACATGGCTTTGTATGTTGGCGTTCATTGTATCCTCTTTGGTATTGTATTGATTAAGTAGCATGGGTAGCATGAGTAGGATCAATGTGATATTATGCGGGTGTGTGATAATAGTGATGAAGAATGATGTTCATAACCATTTGGCAGATTAGATGAATACATGTAAAAAGGGTTAAGCGTGTGTACGTATTCTGATCATTGTGTTTTATATGAAACAATCCTTTATCCGATATGGGTGTCGTCTTTGCTTACCTGTTTATCTTTGATTTGAACCGTGATAGAGATACAGTCTTCAGATCTGGATCTAGGATGATTATCTGTTAGGTCCTAAATGCTAGAGATAGATTTAGGCTTAGCATTTGCTTGAGTATCAGATCTTAATGCTCTGTGTTGTGTTTTTGAGGGATGAGAGATCACCAATGAGACAACACGGTTGTTCTCTCGACACTGTGTTAGAGATAAACTTTGTTGTGGGTGATACGTAAGGGTATCAAACGAATGATTGTGTTGTGTTTAATTAGATCAGAAGAATGCATATGTTATCAATTGATGAGATCCAATTCCAAAAAGGCTCCGTTTATATTTCAGTCTTTATTTTATATTTTCTGTTTTTATTTATGGTTCCTTGAAATTTTTAAACCAAAACTTTTGAACAATAAGCTTAGAAATGTAGAGATCGTTGAACGGTGTTCATATCGCACTAATCTCTGTGGAGACGACAAAACTGGGTACTTAATATTTTTTGCTTGCTGCTTTACCGCATCAACAATGCATTCCTCCTCAAGACCCATGCCTATATCTAGTACGAGGAGAAAGAAGCTGCCAACAATGCTCGAGACTCGCGGCATCAGGAAAACTCCAGAGTTTCGAGGAACGATGACCTCATGGCGCCCTGCCGAGGAGGAGAGAAGAGGAAAAAGAATAAGCCTCGTGAGTCTCGAGAGTACAAAGGACCTTCCGGCCATTTTGTCGAGTACATACCATTGACCGCCTCTCGCAATCGTATTTTATCCGAGTGCGCAAACTTAGAATTTCTCCAGGCTGGAGTCTGTTTCCTAGGAAAACACCTCTTAAGCTTACCGCGGACAAGACTAAGTATTTCCGCTTTCACACGAGCCACGGGCACGTCATTGAAGAGTGCATACACCTCAAGGATGTGATTGAAATTCTCATCAGAGACGGGCACCTGAAACAATACACCAAGAGAAGAGAGGCTCCTTGGCAGGATGCCCGGGAAGCGAAGAAGGTCAAGGAGGAGAAGCCACCCTCTAACGACACCGCCAACCTACAGATCGCCATGTCCATATCCCGGCTTGAGGACTTCTACGTCCTCGACGGGGCCGAAAACCCCTTTCATTTGGCAGCGGACAACACATGGAAAACCTTCCCTTTCGCCATGGTCATATCTGGTGGAATATTCAACAAAGTCACTGTAGGGTCGGTGAAAAGGAAGTTCGAGCAACTCATCGATACGAGCTCGAGCTAAAACTCCACTCTCGACAAATGTCGGGGAAGCTCAGTCCCTATCACATTCTATCGAGAGGAGCTCCTCGGTGGATCCCCCAACTTCAACATCCCTTTGCTCGTGAGAACACGAATGGAGAACTTTGACGTTCGTCGCATTCTTGTCGACCAGGTAAGCTCGGTCGACATCATGTACTCTAAGTTGTTCCTGACTGTAACACCCCAAAATTTGCCCTTTTATTTTTCACCGTAACTGGCATATGTTTCTTTCATTTTGCATCATTCATCATACCATGGTATTGGTGCTTGAGACATGGGATCAAGTTTTTTCTGTGGCTCAAGGCTTCCCTTTATTCTAAGATTGTAAGCAGCAAGCATCAGAGGCTTCAACATTTATTTTGCTTAGCGATCGGGCACCAAATTATATTTTTCAGCCAGATATTTTGAGTACATGAGATAATTCACAGTTTATTTCAGGCATTATGCAAGTGCAATATCAAATGACAAGTTTCAGAGACCAAACTATGCTCAAAATAGGTGGCAACAGGCGATTCTCAAAGTTTCACTCTTTAAGGCGCCAAAAAATTCAAATTTTGAAGGTGTTAACCGATTAACCATTTGCTAGGAAAATTTTCTTAATCGGTTAACCAGTGTAAATTTTGCCCAGATGCTTCATTTTTCAGCGCTACAGAATTTGTTACCCATTCCAATCACTTGATTGTATTTTCACACCAGTAGAAAGATCTAGAAATAGTTCAAAATTTGATTCATCGTTCAAAATTAATTTCCCTTCCCTCCAAAATCAAACATTTTCATTCCTAATTCCACTCCTAATTCCCATTCCTAATGCTAACCCACACTCTAAATTACATTTAATTCCAAACCTAAACCATACTCAAATAAATTTGCTCCAAACCTCTCATTCATACACTTATATTTTTCTACACATCTCACTCCGATTCTCTTAACTTTTCTCTCATTTTCACTCTCATTCCAAAACCCTCACAAAAGCTCCATAGCCAAAAGCTTCACAAATTGTGCATTGCAATTTGTGAAATCTTGAGCTAACCTCCATTGCACCATCATCCTTGGTTCAATTCTAAATTTGTAACTCATTTGGATCTTGATCAAGTTTTTGGAATCACTTCTTGAAGAGTTTTTACTTATTTGTAGATTATTGCTTAGATCTTCAAGTTTTCTTGCTAAAGCTTCATAGATCTTTGGTTTTGGTGCTTGGATTCATCAATTTCAGTTTAATAACACTCACAAAGCAATTCTCAACTTTGTAAGTTGGTAATTTCTAGATCTAGCTTTGATTTTGCTTAATCTTGTATTTCACAATGTAGATCTATTGATTCTTGATGATAATTAGTCTGTTGATTGTTTTGATTATTGATTTTGGTTTTTGTTGGATCCAATTGATGTTTGATTGTTGTGATTTGATATAATTTTTCGTGCACAATTGTTTGTTTAAGCATGTATATGAATGGATAATTGATTAACTGCTGAAAAGTGCTCTTAATTGCTGGTTTTCTACTTTTGTTATAGTGTTAATCAGTTAACACCAGGGCGCTAATCAATTAACACTGTTTTGCTGCATATTTTCTGCTACTTTTCACATTGTTAATCGGCTAACACCACGAGGTTAACTGATTAACACTATTGCAGAATGTGTTTTTCTTGCTTTTTCAAGCTTGTTTGGATTCCTTTCCATCCTTAAACCTCGTGGATTGATATGATGCATATTTACGAACTGTTTTTGAGCTATTTCACCATACTTGATAGCACGCTTGTGATTCTTTGACACACAACTTGTAATTTTAAATGATACATATCTATGATTTTTGTGTTGCATTCTTGGTGTGATGATCATGTTGCATAATTGTTTGTATAATGGTGATTGTTGATTCTTGATGTTTATCTTGCTGGATTTGTGTCACATGCTTATGTTTATTTTCGATTTCGTAAATGCATGATTGTTCGAAATGATTAATGGGTGTTGAATATGTATGATGTTCTTGATGAATGTTTAGTTGCGCAATCTTGTTAAGCTTGTTTGTGCTTAATTGTTAATACATGTTCACATTTGATCCTCACCATGTCATATGCTTTTGTTGAAGTGTTAATGCATACATGTTGCCTAAGCTTTTACAACTGTTGTCCTGATTTTGGCATGTCGTTAATTGCGTCCATTCTGCCTGCTGCATTTTACACCTGTTATGTGCTGAAAACATGAGTTGTTAAATGTTGTTTTGCTTATTTGTTGGGTTTTTACTGTTGTTCTAAAGCTGAAGTGTTGTTGTTGCTGCTGCTTTTGGTTTGTTTTCCTTGTTTTGGTTTGTTCTTGCATGCTCCCTTAGGGCCTCCTAGTCCAACTTAATTTTTTATTAAGCTTGGAGTAGATAGACATTAGGAATTAATCCATGCATGATAACATTAGGCCAGTCCCTTTATAACCTCAACCTTAGGTCCACATGTGCATGCTAACATTAGGATAGAGTTTACTCTCGCATCTCGACCTTAGGGCCATTTTGCATGACAATGTTAGGACTGAGTTTTCCCTTAGACCTTTCATGTGCCTTGCTCTCCTCTTTCTCAAAACAGCATCAAAACACTTAATAAATGCGATGAATATTGTGCGTCACGAGCCTTAAGTATATGGGAAATGATGAGTGAGGAGTCTCTCCTTATTTCGTCTAGAGTGTTTGGCATACATCCCGTTTGAGAACAATTATGCAACGCATTCGCTCTTATATCATAGACTTTAGTGCAATATAAATCTCAAACCAATTCAATTCACTTCTCTAAAACTCACAAACAAATTCAAATCTTTTTCATCTTTGTTGGTTTTGAATATCCAGAATTAAGCTCCTTCATCATTATAGTTTCATTTTCTAATACAAACAAAATTTTAAACATTTATTTAGGTCAAAATTCTAAAATAGCTAATAAAGAATATGATTAATGTGTATTGTGATTATATAAAAGAAAATGTTTATTAATAAGAAAATCCGAAAACAAGAAATGCAAGAATAAATCACAATCGTTTATTATTATTACTATATTATGATGTTTATTAAAAAGGAAATTAAATTTAAAATTAATTTAAAATTCACGTATAAAATAGTAACTTATGATGTTTATTAAAAAAGAAATTAAATTTAAAATTAATTTAAAATTCACGTATAAAATAGTAACACCGTGTGTAGGGCTGGCAATGAACCGAACCAGCTCGAAAATAGTTCGGAATTCGATTCGACAATTAAATCGTTGAACTAAGTTCATGAACCAAATGAGTTGAGTATGAGCGAAAAATTAAGTTCGTTAACTAAATGAGCTGAACTTGAACTATACATAGTTCGACTCGTTAGGTTCATGAGTCAACTCGATTACATATGTGAAGAATTATACTGTCTTTAAGATTAGGTTTAAATATTTACTCCAAATCTTAGACAAATTTAATCTTCAATTTAGTAGTTTTTGAATTAGACTCTCAAATATATCTCTTGAAAGTTGTGTAGGTTTTGAATTAGTAGATTTCGAAGATAAAGTTAAATTTCAATATGATAACTTGTATTTTATTTTAATATTTTATTTTAAAAATATATATTTATTTAAAATGTCAAATATACTAAAAAAATATATATATGTAAAAGAAAATAGTTTTTAAGTTCGTGAATCATGTAGCTGAATCTAATGAGATGAACCTAACGAGTTGAATCGAACTGTTCGTGAACTTATAACGAGTCGAGTTTGAGCTTAAAAAAAAGTTCGTGTTGAACTCAAACTCGAACAATTCTTAACGAGTCGAGCCGAGCTGAGGTGAGTTCGACTCGACTCGCCTCATTTCCAGCCCTAACCGTGTGCATTCTTATATTTTTTCTTCAAATTATTTCTTATTAAATAGAAGACTCAACTTCACCCACCCAAATCTAACTGTTAGGTATTTAGAGGACAACAAGAAAATAAAATATATTCCAGAGAGCAAAGATGTATTTTAAAATTTTTTATTCTTGTAAATATATTTTATTTTATTTTGTAATTGCTCTAAACATTGTCAAATTTAATTAAATATTAAGTTCAAAGAAGTCTATTAAAAAATATTTTGATGACTAATAATTAAAAAAACTATATATTAATAGAAATGAAAGTTTTATTTAATTCAAGAGAATAATTATTCCACTATTAAATATGTATTTTTAATTTATTTCAATCACCTAGTAACTATTAATGATATTTAAGAAAAAACTTGGGTAAAACAAATAATTAAAAAGAAAAAAGAAAAAGAAAAGAAGAAGCAAATATAAGAGTCTCGTAGTCGTAGGTAAAACTGTTGAGTGAGAGACTCAGAAATGACGTCGTTTTGTGGCGCGGCGAGCTTCCAGATTCCGGTGATCAGCGGCGGCGTACACCGCAACGGCACTTTATTGAGCACCGGAAGAGAGTTTTTGTCAGTTACCGGCGGCATATCCTTCTGCAATACATTGAAGCGGTCTTTGTCGTTCACATGCTTGAGCGTTTCTTCTGATGCTAGTAAGTATCCACCATTTTTCCTCTTCAATGCTTCTTCCATGAAACCCTAGAAATTTACATTTTCAAATAAATACAAAATTTGTAATAGTGTTGATAGTTGTGTTTGTTGGCTTTGATTGATTGTAGGAATTGGAGTTAAAGAAGCTGTTGAAACGGAAAAAGCACCTGCAGCATTGGGACCATATTCCCAAGCAAACAAAGTCAATAACCTTCTTTTTGTATCCGGTGTTCTTGGCCTTATTCCTGAGGTTCGCTTTTTTTTAGATTCATTGAATAATTGACGTATCTAGTCTATATTTAATTTAAATACATTGGTTATTAAATGAATTTAAAATGTAAATTTTTTATTATGATAAGTATGGAGGGAGTATAACTAAATGTAGTCATATGTCTGGGTGGTGTCCGACACTAACACAAATCAGACACCGGACATGCCTGAAGGAAGTTAATTTGTTTTTGCTCTTCAATGCAGACAGGGAAGTTCGTCTCTGATAATGTTGATGATCAAACTGAACAGGTATGGCAGAATCGGAGATTTCTCATTGCATTGCGAGGTTTAGTTCTATGATATATAATCAATTGACTTTTCTTCTTGATTCATTGTAATTGTTATTGTAATTTGTTGTCTTTCACATGGCTCGGTAGAGCATTTTGCGTTTTGAGTTTTGATGTTGAATGTGAGTTTATCTCAATATCTATGATTATTCATCGATTAGTTTAGTTTTGTAACTTTGATCTTCAGTTATGGTTTATTTTAGTTTTGTAACTTTGAGGATTTTTTTCCAATACCGAGTATGATGATCATTGATGTTATCTTGAATGCATATCTTTTTTATTTCATTAGTTGATGTTATGTGCGCTTATTGTGTTAATTTTTCTGTGTTGTAGCTTCTCAAAAACATGGGGGAAATCCTTAAAGCAGGTGGTGCAGGCTACTCATCAGTTGTTAAAACCACGATTCTGTATGAACTCTTCTCCCTTCTATTGTTGAGTTTTATCGAGCCTTGGCGAAAATGTAAGATAACTACTTTCCGAACATTTATTCATGCAGGTTAGCTGACTTGAAGGACTTTAAGACAGTCAACGAGATTTATGCGAAATGTGAATTCTTCTGTCATCGCGATTTTCATGTTTTCTTGACATAATTTACATTCTTTGCAGAAGAAGAGTCTAACTATAGACTTATCGTCTGTCTTTAACTTCTGCAATCTGCACATCTATTTCTGTTTAATATATCTGTTTTTCTTCCACTGGTTTCAGATTTCCCTGCACCTTTTCCAGCTCGTGCGACTTATCAAGTTGCTGCATTGCCATTGGACGCCAAGATTGAAATCGAGTGCATTGCGGCACTTTAAGCACCAATTTCAGTAGTATATCTATTTAGCTTCTTCAGCAAACACAGGTCAATGATAATAATGCAGGAGGGACATGTAGTTTACTATTTTTACTTTAGTTTGTTTGCCATGGATGATGAAGCTAGAATTTTGTATTACATAAGTTTGTGCCATGAATAAAGTTGATCTAAAAAGATGGTTGATTTTTGCAAACGGGGAATCTTTTAGGACCTTAATATAGTGGTTCGAAATATAATTTAATTTAAAATATTTTTAATAATATATCATCTGTAAAATATGATAAATCGCCGTTACTTTAAAAAAATATGTCATATGTCATTAAATAAATAAACACGTTATCAATTTTTTATCCTAAAAAATAAGGGAATCAAATTATTATGAATTTGAAATATTGGAGGACCAACTTCATAAATAAGATAAACTGTTAATAAATCTTAATGATAAGATTTCTAAATTTCTTTAATTAACTTTAAATTTTTATTCGGATACTAAGTTTTCAAATTTTTGTATTTACTCTTGAAAAACCTCTATTATTTTTATGAAACAAGTTTTCTTAAAAAGAATTCTATTAATGTAAAATTTTTAATTACATAAAAAAACATCAAATAATTTTGTATACTACTAATTAATTAGTGTGACTCTATTGTGTATTATATTTATGTTATGAAATGTGATTAAAATTATCTCAATCCTACAAAATCAGTTTGTAGGGTGAAAATTATCTCCACTTATAAAGATATGCTTAAGCTATATATTATTCGATGTAAAAATTTTAACACATTCTTTCACGCTCAAGATTAAACATTTGAAACGTAAAAATAAATAGTGGGTGATAACAAAAACCTAATAGTATCTAATGTTAAAAAATGAAGTTAGGTCTAACTGAATTTTAAATTAGACTATTAATATCATATTAAAAAATAAAGTTAAGGCTAACGCAACCTTACAAAATTGGTTAGTTGTAGAGGGAAGATGATGAATACTTATATAAACATAAAAACATATTCAAATAATATATACTTTTAACAATTTACCACAAGTAGCGAAAAAAGATGGGGGCTGAGGGTGCCACTCACCGCTCAAATTATCAAATGTTTTTATTATATAATTTATCTTAAGAAACCTCCTCAATATTAATTTTTTAGTATTATGTTTTAGTATATTATTAACGTTGGTCTGGATTTTTTAAAGTTAGGGCTCATACACAAGTTAGGCTTCAAAATATATAGATTATTCAAAGTATATGTGAAAAGGACAAATTCGGGTTTTCACTTGTTCACCCTCATCCGATGTGCTGGATAAAGTAATACTCAATTTTTTTAATCATTTTTTTATATCATTTACATAAAACTTAAAGTTGGGTGAGAAATTTATTCGAGGTTGTACTTAACACCCCCACATACTTTGGATGAAAGACTATGTTAGCATTTAATTAAAAGAAGAAAAGAAAGATTGTCAAACTAAATTGTGTTTTTCGAATTTTTTAAAACTTTTGTAACATTGCATTTTTTTTATATCGAATATTGCTTATATTTGACACAAATATGGATTTGTAATCTAATTAGTATAAAAAAATTTGGCTATCACAAAATAATTTGTAAAATCTACTAACAATATATGGGGGATATTGTGTTTTTCGAATTTTTTAAAACTTTTGTAACATTGCATTTTTTTTATATCAAATATTGCTTATATTTGACACAAATATGGATTTGTAATCTAATTAGTATAAAAAAATTTGGCTATCACAAAATAATTTGTAAAATCTACTAACAATATATGGGGGATATTGATTTTTTTTTTTTTAAATTAAGTAGAAATGCATGAATTTCTATCAGATTATTTGTAATATCTGATTTAAATCAAGTGCGATATTGAAAATTTGAAAACCCCAATACAATCTTTGGATTTCCATCGCACTTTACAAAATGACCAATATAAGTGGTGGTGGGCTGGTGGCAGTGCATTTTTATAAAATTTGATAGATCTTTTTTTAAATGATAGTTATTTTAATTATTTGTTTATTAATGAGACAAAACATTACATAAAGTAAACATAATTTCAACACAAACTTAACATCACATAAAGTTAACATAAATTAACAATATTTTAACATTAAGTTAACATATAAAAGAATTTGTGCAGTCTCAACCATACAAAAATGTCAATGTTCATTAACTAAAATTATTGGTTTTTATAAGTCTACGTGTTGCCTCTTTGATGTGTGTACTCTGCCTTCATGTTCTCAATGTCTTATTCGACCCACATTATTATTTATCATTTTCTTGCACCTTCACTATAATTTTCTCCCCCAACGATTGATGATCGGAGAAAATAGATAATCACATTTCATCTTTAGTTGAACCATTGACAATTGTTGGCAAAATAAATTCCAATAAGTTTATGTCTACTTGAAGACACAAATGGAGATAACATAAATAGAAAATGTGATTTTTTAAGTTTTGTACAAGGTAACCGATATGGTATTGGATCTATAAGAAATTGGATAACACATATCATGAATGGACATCCACTTATCCCACTCCTAAAAACCTAAGCTAGATATTATTAATGAGCTTTTAACCTCTAAAATATAGTCGTGGAACAATTTGGAATACACACCACTAACTATCTGAATAACCACTAGCTAAGAAAAAAAACAATAGCACGAAAATAACAATTTCCATCAGAATCCACATCTATAGTTTCTTGAATGTAGTCATGCAAAAATAAAGGGAACTATGACAAATAAGTATATCTCGAGTACATAGTAGACAATTGACTTGTGGAAAGTTTTCTATAAGATCTTTGGGATGGTTGACTTGTTGAGTCTCGTAAGACATCAACATGCTCCCAATACAAAGGATCAAGGTGCACATCACCTTTTTGCGCCTTTTTTTAAAAACTTTTTGACCTCTTTTGTGAACTTTAACTTCATAGGTGGCAGACACATAGAAGTTATACAAGGATATGTAAGCTCACACAACTTTTTCTTCAAAACCCCCTGGGTTCAACTTTGAATCTTTACATTCCCCATTTAATGCCAGTTGTCTCTCACTTTTGGCTTAAATAAATTCATAATCTTCAATGTGTATATTTTTCTAAAATATATGAATGGAATCCAAAGGAATGAGTTCCCTTTGTAATTGAAGAGATGCTACTTTACATGCACAAGGGATACCATGAGTTGTCCTTATGAAGCATCCCACATGCAACCTTGTCAACACCTACTCGATTTACTCTTTCAAAATCTTTTGCAATGTGTTGTTTACAACTTCTTAACATACGATTACACAAAATTGCATGAAATGAGTATTATATCAATGCTCGACGTTGAGAACAAATTTTTGAAATGATATTTTGATTGCACCAAGTTGCAACTTCAACATGAAGTTCACCGCATCTCAACTTCTACAAAGGTCTCTTATACTAGTATTTAATTTGTTTTTAAGTCTCCAATAAACACATAAACCCTATAAAAACATTACGTTCAAGGCACCATCGACTGATATAGTCCACTCTAAGGGTGAATCCTTGTCTATTGGCAAGCTATACTCAACCAAAAAATTTGTTTGAGCTTAAGACTTGATGCTTCCTCTTAGGACATATTAGATGTCATATTGTGAGAGTTCCATCGCCTAAGATACCATTATTCCCGCAAAATTTGGTTTCTTTGAGACTTGTCGAACATGATAGTTGGTTTTCACGAGAATTTTATGACCTTAGAAATAGGGTCGAAGCTTTCTCGCCGCAATCACGACAACTATAGTTAGGTTCTCAATCTTTTGATAACATGTTTCAGCGCCTTTGAACATTTTGCTTGCAAAATACGCGAGCTCTTATGCCTTATTTATCTCTTGGACGAGTATTGAGGTTATTTCTTGATCTGTGACTGAAAGATTGATGAGCACTGGCGATCCTTCCCTCAGGTGAGTGAGTATGGGTGAAGACGTGAGTAAGGTTTTTATTTTTCAGTAAGCATCCTTGCATTCTCTAGTGCATTCGAGCATCTCCTTCTTCTTTAGGGTGGGAAGAAAAGGAAAGCCTCATCGTCGAAGCAAGAGATGATACGAGATAGGTCGGCAAGGCGAACTGTAAGTTGTGAACTTCTTTGACCTTTGAGGGGCTTCTCATGTTGATAACATAATGACATTTGTCTGAATTTTTTTCAATTCCTTTCTTTCTCAGCATGAACTCAATAAAATTTCTCGCATGTACCCCGAATGAACACTTGGAGGGATTCAGGCCCATGTTGTACTTCATGACAGACTGTAGGACATCTTCCATGTCTACAACATGGTTATGCCCTTCGGTA
Organism: Lathyrus sativus; assembly: GCA_963859935.3. Lineage (NCBI taxonomy): Eukaryota > Viridiplantae > Streptophyta > Magnoliopsida > Fabales > Fabaceae > Lathyrus > Lathyrus sativus. The sequence continues at coordinate 496,777,028 of OZ012736.1, read as the reverse complement.
GTTTTCACTATCATGTTGTCAACATAGACCTCCATGGTTCGCCCTATCTGGTGGGAAAACGCGATGTCTATGAGTCACTGGTAGGTGGCGCTAGCATTCTTGAGGCCGAATGACATGTCATTGAAGTAGTAGTTATCATGATTTGACATGAACATCATCTTGGGCGCATCCAAGGGATCCATTATGATCTTGTTGTATCCTAAGTAGGCATCCATAAAGCTTAAGGTACGATAGCTAGAGAACACGTTGATCAGGTGGTCAATATCCGAAAGGAGATATGAGTTCTTAGAATAAGCCTGTTTAGATTTGTGAAATCCATGCACATGCGCCACTTGTTCACTGCTTTCCTCATAAGCACTACGTTTAAAAAAAAATTGGATATTTTGTCTCCGTGATGAACCTGACGCTTGATAGCTTGCCTACTTCTTCATTGATGGCGACAGTTTTCTCCTCGCTAAAATTTTGCTTTCTTTGTGCCACTGGCTTGGTAGAATGATTGATGGCAAGGCGATGATACACCACTCTAGATTATATTACTAGCTTGTCTAAGGAAGCCTAGGAAAACAAGTCAACATTTCTAATGAGTTGGTTGACTAACTTGTGCTCTTCTTCTTTGGTAAGTGAGGTGCCTATCTTCATCGCCTAGTGGGCTAAACGACCTATATGGGCTTCCTTTAGGTCCTCCGTGGGCATGAGCCTCTAATTGCCAATGCCTAATATAGGATCCCAACTATCAGTGTCTGCATCCAACACTTCAAGGGGGAACACCCACAAGGGCAAGCTCTTCCTTTCCCATTGTCAGGTGGCTATGGTAATTTTCTTGAGGGCTTTGATGGTTTCCCCAAGTTGTCCCGATTCCCTCATTAGGTAGCGGATACTTCAGAACCAGGTACCAGGTGTAAACAATCGTGCGACGGGTCTGCCAAAAATGATGTTATAGGGCGATAAAACGTCTACTATGAGGTGGTTGACTTCAATCGACTTGGATTTTGATCCCACAATGTAAGGTATTTTGAGGATTAAATGTCTCCTTACTTGTACGTGTTTGTCTGACAAACCTACTAACTATCCTTGGAACACCTTGATGTTACTGGGATCAAGTTGGAGTTTTTTGGAAAGAATCCCAGAATAGGATGTTAGGTGAGCTTTCAGGGTCTATCAATACTCGTTTGATATCCTAGTTATCGTGTTGTATAGTTATGACCATGAGATTGTTATCGTGAGGGAGAATTCCAATGGCGTAGTGCTAGAAAAAGTGATGTTGGCTCCTGAATCTCCCTGGCCAGCTTCGAAAAGTCCTGATAATATTAAGTACACAACCAGAACTTTCTTGAAATATTTCCTCCAGGAGGAGCTGGAGCTTCCTCAGTAGTGAAACCTCCGGCTATGATGTTAACCACAGGTTGTGGAGTTTTGTTGGTCATCTTCAAGAGAAGGTGGTGAAAATGGTAATGACGAATGTGTGATCTAGATTAGTTTTACCAAAGTCTCGCGGTTGACATCATTGTACTTGTCAAAAAGTACAGGATGCTTGATACCCCTAAGCTAGTAGGGGTGATCAGAGACCTTAGTATTTTTCTGGTGGTTTATGACTTCTCTGTGGCAGCGATTGACTATGTTTGGTGGTGTTTATGGTGATGAGAGAGCAAAGTCACATGAGGTGAGAAGCTCTATATCTCTATTGTGTATGTTGTGTGTAATATGAATGTCCCCCTTAATCTTAAGATTGAGGTATTTATAAAGACGTATGAGCCTAGAGTTTTCTTGAAAATGATAATCACTCACATAATCAATAATAGATAATGTGAATTAAATTATTGACCTTGACTTCTCTTTGACAGAGGAACATTTTTTCCGACGTTTCTTATAATTAGGCGAGTAAGGAGCCCTTAGGACAAAGCAATCCCTAATGGCGGGGGTTGCCAATCCTTCCACCCTTAGTACGTTCCTTACAAATATATCACTCTAATTAATAAATAGATTATGGTTATAAAATTTAACATTAATCTTAAATAATTTGATATATACATAAAATATATTTAAAAAATAAATTATAAATATAAACTAAAAACACTAAATAAATTAATGAGAAAATTTTGATATGTTCTAAAAGTGACCGAAAGATGACTCATTAAGTACATCTATCCAGAATGAAATTAAGAGGCAGGAACAAAAGTAAAGTAACCATAATCAATCACAACGGTAAGTAAAATACCCTTCAAACACATTCGTTAATCAAATGTGCCGCACACAAAAGCACTTATATTTTAAATCCAAAATTTCAAGATTAGATTCTCATTCTATTATATTCTTTTCTTCCACGCCAAGAACATTATATCCCTCTTCCAATTAGATCTACTTCTCTCGTTCCTGCTTTTCCAATTGAAGTTGGGCACCGGTTAGAATTCTTACCTTGATTATTTTTTCTATTGAATTCTTGGTTTTGAGTTTGTGATTGATTATAAAAAGTGATTCTTTTAGGAAGATGTTTTATCAAGTTTCATTTGATGTTTGAAGTAGGGTTGAATTCTTTATTTGATTTTTTTGTGTGCAGGTGATTGCTAGGTGCTATCAAGAATCTATATCATGGATGGTGTTGTTGTGAGAAGGGTCATTCCTTCTGATAACAGTTGTCTCTTTAATGCTGTTGGGTAAGTTAGCACCTTCTTCCTTGTAGCACCGACACGCACACCGGACACGACAGACGACAATATCGGCGATAATCTAAGATAATGATAGTGATTTAATGTAACTTTTATGTGTCAGGGTCGTGTTGGTGTCGTACATTGAGACGCTATCGGCAATAATCTAAGAAAATGATAGTGGTTTAATGTAAATTTTATATGTTAGGGTCGTGTTGGTGTCGTAGAATTGGACGTGTTAGGATGTGTCTTTCAACCTATAGTGTAAATTGTGTACAAATGATTCCAGTTGTAATGTCTTTTTCTCTCTATTTTGTTATGTTTGTTTGATTCAGATATGTTATGGATCGTGACCAAACTAAAGCTGCTGAGTTGAGACAGGTAATTGTTCTTTCTTTTTTGTTATATTTGCTTTGAATATGCAAAGTGCATAGCAGATGCAGGTTTATTATATTGTTTCATTTCAATGCATATTGTGTCAATTTGGTTGTTTTTTAGTTGAAAAGAAAACCAAATATAGGCTAATCTTTTTGTAACCTTCATTTCTGGTTTGTTAATGTGTTACACTGAACTATTCAATGTTATATCCAACTTAGCTCAATGTATTTGGCCTTGAATATCCCTTTGCTTGTTTCCATTTGAATTAGCTTCTGAAACAAAAATTCATTACAAAATTTTTGTATTTGTTGTTTCTGGGGATGTAAACCACCACCGAATTCAAGTTAGGTAGCTGAAATGGAGGTGGGCTTTAGGAATTTTATGTGACACAAAGGTAGCGTTCAAGTTGAAGGAAAAATTTTATCGGACTGCGGTAAGACCTGCGATGTTGTACAAGACAATGTTGGGTGGTTAAGAATCAACACGAGAATAAATTCTAGTATAGATGAGGATGTTGCATTAGATGTGTGTTAAGACTAGATATGATAAGATAAGAGATGACAATATTATAGAGAGTGCCGGGTAACACATGTAGTTGAAGAGATGGTAGAAAATAAACTTAGTTGGTTTGGGCATGTAGATAGAAGACCTATAGATTCTGTGGAAATGAGAGTAGATCAGATGAAGAGGAGTCACACAGTTAGAGGTAGAGGAAGACAAAAAAAAAACTATAAGAGAAGTTACTAAGAAAGATCTTGAGATTAACGCTTTGGATAGAAGTATAGTCTTGGATAAAACATTATGGTGGAAGTTGATTCATGTAACCGCCGACCCCACTTAATGAGATAAAGCTTGGTTGTTGTTGTTGATGATGTTTTTGAGATAAATATTCCTCTTGATTTTCAGTAAAAACACTCTTATTTAGCTTTTCAATTAATAAAACCATTACACCAAATGCAAATGATGCATGACGTACATAGATTTGTCTGTTTAACTAGACTCAAACCCATGGAATGTAGTTGGTTTTTAGTTGTAGTTCACATAAAAAGTCTAGAAGCATCTTTAAATAAAGAATGCACATTTGAATGTTTTCTTTTGCAAAAAACTAAACTTTAAACTTTGAACTAGTACCATATAAAGCTTTGCCTCTATGTTTATCATCTTCTCTAGTTGCATGCTTAGGTAGATCGCCATATTTTGGCATCAACCCATCATAAATATCTAACTATCATGCATCAAGCCCCATGTTATTGTACGGAATGCTGTTACTAAATTGCAAATTACATTGGCTATCATTTAAGACTTACGAGTGAAGCGGAGTTTTTATACCATTGTATTGCCTAAAATATCTGTTCACTTTGGTGTTATCAGCATCATTTATTCACGTATTGCGACTTAACATTTTGTTACATTTTACATGCTAAAGGTTATAGCTGCAACCGTAGCAAGTGACCCTGAGAAATATTCTGAAGCATTTCTTGGGAAACCAAATTCAGAGTATTGTAACTGGATTCTTGACCCAGAGAAGTGGGGAGGTTAGTTTACATGTCTACCGAATCCTTGCGGTTTTAAATTATAAAAACTTTTATAGGCAATTGTCATTAATTTTGTCGATTCGGATCTGTGGTTGATGATCATAAAATAAGTATCAAAGGGCGGTTTAAACTCTTCAGTAAAGCAATATTAGTTTTTCATTATTTTGGACATTGATGTGCTAATGGTGCTATATTCTGTTGTGAAGGTGCAATTGAACTCTCAATATTAGCAGATTATTATGGACGTGAAATTGCAGCATACGATATCCAGACAACACGGTGTGATTTGTACGGTCAGGTTAGACTTTTCTGCAGTTCTACGTGCTCTCACGTTTTGTCAACCCTTGTAACTGAGCTTTACCGTCCAATTTTTTGCCTAATACTTCATACAGGAAGGTAACTATTCTGAAAGGGTGATGCTCATATACGATGGTCTCCACTACGATGCTTTAGCTGTATGTAATATCATACACCAGAAATTACTACTTGTCTATTGATTCTCTTTTCCGCCTCACATTTTTATTTTGGTTTGAGAAGTGAATTACTGCTACACTAAACAAAAAACATTGTTTCGTAGGTATTTTCAGTTTTTATGTTGCCTAATGATGTCTATGTGTCAGATGTCTCCCGTTGAAGATGCTCCCGAGGATTTTGATCAGACCATATTTGCTATACAAAATTCCAGAAGCATTGGACCTGTTGAACAGCTTGCGCTAAATTTTATTAAAGACCAACATAGGTATAGTCTTCAATTATTATTTGAATCTTTATCATCACGTAGAGTTGCATCTCCGAATTATTTATGCTTCCAGTGTCCCTTACCTGTGCTAATGCTATGGATGCTCATTCCCAGGAAACGGAAATTCACCGACACTGCCAACTTCACTCTGCGGTGTGGGGTATGCCAAATTGGAGTTATTGGTCAGAAGGTCATTCCTCAGTACCTGATTCTTTGCTTTATATATTATATAAGAACGAACCATCAATTCAGTTCCAAAACTACTTTAAAAGAAATTTCAAAATACTCTCTTAAAACTGCAAATTCTTCTGTCACATTCACATTGCTATTTCTGCGACTAAATTGGTGATTCACTCATTATATGTTACTTACATGTCTTAGTTTGATTCTGATTTGAGTTCTGGTTTTTGTTCGAATGTATTCAGGAGGCAGCGGAGCATGCTCAAGCAACCGGTCATGTTAATTTTCAAGAATATAGATGATACACTATGAGTGTGAGGCATTAACTTGTGTATGTATAGTCTCAGTTGATTCGAATGAGTGTCACTGTTGTTTAAAGCTGTATTGTATGCATATCTTCGACTTTTGTATTTTTGTTTTAACTGAATAATCTGCATGTCTTGGAATTCTTGTGGCAAGTTGTGTTGTACGAATAATCTGCATGTCTTGGAATTCTTGTGGCAAGTTGTGTTGTACGAATAACCGCAGTTCCTTGCAATCGAAAAAGTTCTTCACTACAAGTCTTCACTCATAATAAGTTATCTGCCAGTTTGCAGTCTCATTATGGAAATGGTTTTCTAACACTTGTTTTATTCCTCTCAACATTACAAATTTGAATGACTGTTTCAGATATGATTAAGTATGCAAGATTAAGAGAGAACTCTCTAGAAAAAGTATTGGTGAGGTTTTACTTAAAAGAAAGTTGCAGGTGTTATATATATGTAGGAAAACTGGATTGGGCTTTCAATAAATTGCTAGATCTTTATGAAATTGTTAGGGTAATATTTTTGAGAATTGCCCTTTTCATCCTTATATATGCTCCTCCATCACTATAAAATTTCAAAAAATTTCTTAGAGTTTAGAGATGTATCTCTGAATACATCTATTTTTAGTCATTTTCAGATGAAATTGATGGGGTTTATTATGCCAAAAATTTAATTCCGAGATGCATCTTCGTATGTACTAAGGTACGTCCAAAGATGTATTTCCGTACACATCATGTATTTTCGGATGCTTTTATTTTATATGTATTCTCGTAGCCTCTTGTCTCAGGCATCCACTTCACAGGGTCATTAGTCCCCATATGATGCAGTAGACCCTAAAGTCTCTAAAGCCCCTAAAGGTTAGGAGGAAGCAGCTATCCCATTAGAGAGTTATCTAGGAGGCTTTAAGAAATTTTGGTCATTTATGGCAAGCTCACAATTGTGAGGAATCCTGTTTGGTGGTATTTTCAGTGTGCAAAGAGCAACCTCACGTTAGGTGAGAAACTCTGTATTTTTTGGGATTTTTTTGGATGTACTTCGAATTGTATCTTCAAACCTAGAGTTGAGGTATTTATAAATGCTTATGGGTTTTGATTTTGGAGCTCTTGAGAAGTGGTAACTGCTCCACCTTGACTATGGAAGCTTTTTCGCTGCCTACTTCTTAAGGGATCATGACCAGGACTTCTTGCACATGCGATTATGGGTTATGTACACTTAAACCCCCATGTTTATCATCTGGGTAAGTAGCCAGCGGAGCAGAGGTTATGTATGGGCGCCATTTTCTAGGGCAATCGGCTTACGAGGCTTGACCCTATATCGCCTTGTCATGGGCCTTTACAAATATATCACTACATCATTTGAACCAACATTTGATTTCTCATTGACTAGGTTGACAACATTATGGTACATCATATCTATAATCATTGCACGTAAAAGAAACACAATCAAAAAATCATTCACACTGATTAGAAAACACCCTCTATGAAAAGGTTTCAAATGTTCCTAAATGAACCTTCTAGGTGATATTAACATTACCAGCACATGAAAAACCAGAACATGCATTAAAGGGAAGAGATATAAAAAACATTACCAGTAATTTAGAACAATGACTAGGTTGATGAGGTCAAAAGCAGATTAATTTTGTGACTAAATACAATCATTTAATAGATGGTAGATGTTTTTAGAGGGTTTAAGAAAATATGATATGGGGTATTGAATTAGATTTGAAAATTTTGATCTCACACACACTGGGAGGAAGCTTCTGGACATGATGTCTCCTCAAAGAAATAGCTTTTATTGGTCGACTTAAACGCGTATATGTCGACGACCTATGTAGTAGTTTTCACACTAGAAACTCAAATTTTGATGCGTGGATCTTTCCTAAGTAATTTCTAATCATTTCCAAACATGTTTATATGCACCCTAATGCTAAGAAGCACAATACACATCTAGAATTTGGTTGATATCGTCCAATATACGAAAATTCTAAAGTTTATCCTAGTTTTGACAACATTCAAAACATAGTCAACCAGAATGATGCACTCACAAGATGAGTGTTGCAGCATATAAAATTGCATGACTCGAGCTGTAATTGGTAGTTTAGTTCTCATTATTAATGGTTTAGCATGATATTGAAGATAATTGACTAATGACTTGGCTAAACTGTTTTGTGTAAGGACATGAGGAACATGATGTTTAATAGTAATTTTAGTTGACATGCAATAATTGTTAAATGATTCAGATGTAAATTCAGAGACATTATCAAGTCTAATTTTCTTTATAGTACAATTAGGGAATTAATCCCTTAGTTTAATTACTTGCGCAAGAAATTATGCAAATACCATATCATGACTTGACAGTAAGCATACATATGACCATATACTATATGCATCAATTAATACCATAAAGTACCTGAGTGGCCCCGACGGTGGATGGATAGGTTCACATGTATCGCTTTGAATTCTTTCCAGAAACGCAAATGATTTTGTCTGAACCTTACCAGACGAATGCTTTGTTATTAGTTTGCCAAGTGAGCAAGCTTCTCATGGTTTATCTTCTTTTGTAAGTTTTAAACCTTTCAATGGATGGCCATGGGTACTTTCAACTATTGTATGCATCATTTTTGAACCAGAGTGACCTTAACGGTCATGCCATAAAGTTACAATTTTGAGATCTACTTTTACTACTAAATTAAATTCAATTTCATGTGTATTTGTATAGTGTGATCCAGAAGGCAACTTCGCTAGTTTTTCTAAAGTTTTATTCTTTTCCAAAACATTAATAGTAATATAATTTATTTCATATTGTTTTTAGTTGCATTTTCAGTATTATATCCTTGACGATATATGTCATTAAAACTCAACAAATTTCTCTTTGATTTTAGAGAGTATAAAGCATTGTTAATGACAAACTTTTAGAAATATGAATATAACATTACTCGTTCCTTCAATTAAATATGTGGGATCTGATATTGTATTTATTATACCTTTAGTAGGATTTATTTTATTAAAATATTTCTTACTTTTAAGGGGAGAAACGATAGTTTCACTATCCGGAATGCAAGTGTCTTTGACATGTTCCATGTCTAACCTTCTTAAAATAGAAACAAGACTGAAGAACGAGTAAATCATAACATATTTAAAATTATTATTCCATGCAAGCATTGAACATTACACACCATTCTACACACATATTCTTGAGTTGGCAAATAATGCAAATATAGAAGTAATATAAGCACATCATACATTATTTAAATACATATTTTTAAGTAGTTACTTAATCCATTTATCATTCAATGAAATCACCAACCTCAAGATAGGTAGTATTATTTTCAGGTTCAATTTCATTAAAGTTTACTTCCTTTCCCTTTCCCCTACAGATATCTTGTTTCTTTGACACAAATGTTACAGTGTTCTACATGTCTTAGACTACAACCTTTCTTTCAGTATCTATAACATATATCATCATGATTCCTCGAGGGACCCTCTTACATATAATTACCATTACCTTGACGATTCCTATTAGTTTAGTCATATTTGTGAAACCTATAACTATTCACACAATCTCGACCACGACCTCGACAACAAAAGTGATTTCGACCATGATATTTGCCTCTACTATGACCATCAAATTGAGCATAATAACCATATATTTTAATACGATTATAGCCACCACACCCCTTGATTAGTTATTATGGCATTTATCTCAGGATATGCTATTGTTCATATGGGATGTGACTGATGGTTTTTTATAAGGAACTTATTATTTTGTTCTACTATTATAAGGGTTGTAAATAAATTAGAATACTCAAAAATTTCTCTCATTCAATATTGTTGTTGCAACAATACTTGGGATGCATGAAAAATTGAAAATGTTTTTGTCTAACTTTTCCTCTTCAATTATAACTATGCCACAAAATTCTAGTTGTGTTATAATTTGGTGCATGGCAGAGTTATATGCAACAACACCTTTATAATCTTGGAACCTTAATTTGTTCCACTGATCCATCAATGAAGACAACAAGACTTTCCTTTGATATCCAAATCTTGTCTTAAGTTTGTTTCTCAATATCATGAGATTTTTTCCATTTGAGTATTATGTTTGTAATCCATCATCAAGGTGATGCTTGATTATCTAATTTACTTTCGAATTTTTCATTGTCATTTCCTTTGGATCAACTACCGATTTTCCTGAATTGTCTCCTTCAAGGATTTTGTCGAGTCTTTCACATGCGAGGTACTCAATTAAATTGTTGTTCCAAGTTATGTAGTTGTTCATAGTTATATTTAAAATTGTGAATTGATGCTTAACGTTGTACATGATTATATCTAGAATTTAGATGAACATAATCAATATTTAATGTATAAACTAAAAAATCTATTCAATAACAACGATTACAAAAATGATGAACGTGTTTTATTCAAAAACCTCTATCAATAAACCAAGTTAAGACTAGTAATGATAAAATTATAAATATCATTAATGTTATGTAATCTTTACCTAATTCTTCTTGCTTGATAATACCGATAAGGAACAAAATAATGACAAGTAGAACGATGAGCAAAAGAAAGCATTTATCCATTTGAAAAATATGGGTAAATATTTTGAGAATTATGTCAAAGTTATGAAAGAAATTGAAGTGTTTATAGAGATAATTTTATAAAATGACCGTTATAGTTACCGTTGGAAAAAGGAGAGAAAGGAAAAAAAAAGTGTATTAAATATCATCTAGCTGTTACAAGTGTTAGAGATGATTATAAGATAGCATATATGATGAATGAACACACGTGATAAAATACATTAGCAATTTAAATGATATCAACCGATTAATTTTTTTTCGTGAAGCAATATTATAGATGGGGATCTTAGTCCTCCATTGAATATGAAAGTTAGTATTTATAGATGATGTTTTATACCTCCATTAAATATAAAAGTTATTATCTGCATATGGATTGTAGACATTCGTTAAATATAAAAGTTATTATTTGCATATGAGGTTTTAGACCTCCATTAAACATAAAAGTTATTATTTGCATATGAGGTTTTAGACCTCCATTAAACATAAAAGTTAGTATTTGCATATGACATTTTATACATTCATGCAAAATTTCTATAATAATAGTCACACTTATTATAAAACATTTGAAAAGTTGTCAATTTTCTATAACAAGAGGTACATCAATAATGACGATAATAGTCATTGTGGTTATAAATCATTTGGCGGGTTGTCAATTTTCTATAACTGAGATTAATAATAATAATAATAATAATAATAATAATAATAATAATAATAATAAAATGATAAGTATAGAAGATGTGCCTAGTGTAGTAATAAATTCGATAAAAACGATTGTGCTGATAATGTATTAAGAAAAACTGAATTTTAAATATGGATAATGCTAACGCGTGCCTTAGGGGCACAAGTTAAGAAACTTAATTATATTAAATTTGTATTGAAAAAAAATTGAAAATTAATTTTATATTTTTATTAAACTCTATGCACAATTTTTAAAACAAATTTTTTTAATTTAGTTATTAACTTGTGCCTCTAAAGTATAAGTTAGCATTACTCTTTAAATATTTTTTTATTAATATTTGTGAATTAATATGAGAGGTGAGAGGAACAAACAACAACCATTAGATCAAATTAATAAGAGAGAAAAATTAATAGTCACATTACTGAATAAGTTTAATCGTAAAGTAGTTTGTTCCTCTCATCTCTCATTTAAAATTCCTCTCACTTAATATGTCTTTTATATATATATATATATATATATATATATATATATATATATATATATATATATATATATATATATATATATATATATATATATATATATATATATATATATATATATATATATATATATATATATATATATATATATATATATATATATATATATATATATATATATATATATATATATATATATATATATATATATATATATATATATATATATATATATATATGTATGTATGTGAGAAAAGATAGGAAAAAAGTACGATGACATTACTTATATCTTTTTAAAAAGTTGGTGTGTATTTACATGAATCAAATGGTGTACACCATGAAAACTATCTTATGTCTCCCTTCCAACCTGGCTTCACTAATGGTAAAAGGATTCACGATAATATCATTGTGGCTCAAGAGATCTTACATAGCATTCATCGTATCAGGGGTAAAATTGGGTGCTTTGTGATCAAGGTTGACCTTGCTAAAGCTTATGACAAGCTGAATTGGAATTTCCTTGACAAAGTCATTTATGAATTGGGCCTTCCTGATATGTTGAAGACCATTATTATAGAGGTTGTTTCTAGTGTCAAGATGTTTGATCTTTGGAAAGGCCAGCCTGACACCTATTTTGCTATTATGCAAGGTCTACGACAAGGTGATCTTATCTCTCCCTTCCTCTTTGTCTTATGCATGGAAAAGCTTTCTCATTTGATTTTTGATGTTGTGGAAGAAGGCACCTGGAATAGTATTAACACTGGCAGAAGTTGGCCTAATATTTCCCACTTGATGTCACAGTGGGAGTTATGTGAGATTGGCAACGGCGAATCGATTAATGTCTTGAATAACTGTTGGGTTGAGCCAAGTTTATTCCTTCATGACCATTTCATCAACAGGTTGACTACTCAGAGCCCTCTTACTGTTTCTGCTATGGTGAATGCTGATGGGGAATAAGACTGGTTCAAGCTTAAGCTTATTTCTCTTCTGATATCCTCGAGAAAGTTGCTTACATTCGTCCGCCGTAGAAAGATTTGGGTCCTGATGTTTGCACTTGGAGTAGAACGAAAAATGGCACTTTCGCAATTAAAATTGCGTACGTTGCTTTTATGGAATCTGATAGCAACGCTCAGTATGATAGGTGGCAAAAAAAAATTGAAATTTAACACAGTGAGAAACAAAACGTCATCGTTTCCGTTTCTAAAAAAAATTGAAAATTAAAATTGCGTATGTTGCCGTTTCTATCCTTTTAGTAAAGTGCAGTGTATAGTGATAAGTTGGACATTTTAGTCTTTCTCACTTGAAGCTAACATAGTGAGAAACAAAACGTCATCGTTTTACCAGTCACAACCAAGATTGGTTCTTCTTGCCGTGAACGAATCCTCATCCTCTTTCTCTCTCACTCTGACAACCACTGAAGCCCCTCTCTCTCTATCTCTCTCTCTCACTTGGGTACGTATCTTCATTCTATTCTTCTTTCTTAACCTAATTAAACTTTGTTTCTTATTTCCCAATTCAATTTCGCCCCTTTACGGTTTTTTTCCCTCATTTTCGGTTCAAATTTATTTATTTGTTATCAAGATTTTATCTTTATCATTTATCAATTGTTTTCTGGACATTGATTCATGTAATTTATTGAAGGGTTGAAGATGAGAATTTGTGGAGCAGGTACGAGGTTCATATTGGATTTCATTTTATTTCCCTTTTACCTTTCTACAATGTTTTATTAACAATTGTCAGTATCAAGTGAGCTTGTTCTTAGTTTCTTTAGTGTGTGTAAGTAAATGTGATGCTGTTTCAATTGATAAAATAAAATATCAATTTATTAGTACAATCTTTGAGACAATTTTGATATCAATTTTGATGCATGTTTGCAAGTTGGTTTTTTGGAGGGGTCGATTATGTAGCACTAAATTTTGTTGTGGATATTTTTAAAAACCCTCCAAAGTCTTTCCCTGCAAACTCCTTCCGAAACCAACTCGCAAACAGACCCTTAAGAGTTTGAAATGATCCTTGATTAATGTTTAGCAAAATTGCTCTATGATTCACTAAATAAGTGTGATATACTTATAGCAATTGGCTCCTAAGCCCTTTCTAGGTTTTGTAATTTCTTTTAAATGCAGCACCCTATTGTTTCTTGATAGCATAAAACTCTTTTGCACTGATAGTAAGTTCATATTGAATGTTTATTTTCAACCTGTCTGTTATTTGTTCATAATTTATCAGCTCCTGTGTTTTTTAACGGCATTTTGAAAATGGATCTTATGTTTTTGAAGGGTATATTGAAATTGATTATAATTTCTAGATAAGGATTCTGATGTTACTCAAACTCTTACCAGCAACCAGCAGCGTCTGTAGCACCGCGTCTAATTCCCTGCAAGTGTTTGTTTCTTCTTCCTTCTCTACTCCAGCTAAAACCAAGTTCCTACCTTCACTTTCTAGATTTTCTGTCAAGCGATCTTGCTTCTCTTCACAGACCCGACCCCATTCTACTGTGACCAAGCCCTCCATGAACCTTCTGAACAAACTTGGATTTGGCAGTGGAAGGTCATCAGAGAATCTGGATTCAGCCATTCCTCAGGGACCAGATGACGATATACCAGCACCAGGCCAGCAGTTTGCTCAGTTTGGTGCTGGCTGCTTTTGGGGTGTTGAATTGGTCTTCCAGAGGGTGCCGGGAGTGAGTAAGACAGAGGTTGGTTACACCCAGGGGCTTGTGCATAATCCTGCGTATGAAGATGTGTGTGCAGGAACCACAAACCACTCAGAGGTTGTAAGGGTTCAATATGATCCCAAACAATGTGCCTTTGAAAGTCTGCTCGATACATTCTGGTCTAAGCATGATCCTACTACGCCAAATCGTCAGGTACGTAAGAACTTGTTTGTGTTAGAAACTTTATCAGGTTACTCAGCTTCCATGAATGGTAAGAGCTTAGCAATAGTGACATCTGGATCTTTGTATTTGACAGGGGAACGATGTAGGAACACAGTACAGATCTGGAATATACTACTACACTCCAGAACAAGAGAAAGCGGCTAGAGAATCTTTGGAACAACAAGAGAAGCAACTGGGCAGAAAGATTGTTACTGAGATCCTTCCTGCTAAGAAGTTCTACAGAGCTGAGGAGTACCACCAGCAGTACCTTGAGAAAGGCGGTCGATTTGGTTTCAAGCAATCTGCTGCTAAAGGATGCAATGACCCAATTCGGTGCTATGGTTAATTCTTGATTAAGCAAAAATGTGAGTTCATCCTAAAAGACCAATATGATATGACACTGTATTAGAGCTTGAAAATGGGCATAGCCTTGAATTCTAGTTGTATAATTTTGTTGTAAAGTAGTATTGTCATGGCAACATACAAGCCAATAAATAAAAACAAAATGTGTTTTCAGAATTGTGACCATTAGTAGGTTCAAAAACATCAGAGACACCTTATGGTGTCCCAAATTTGGGTGTTGAAATATTGTTTCTCGTATTTTATGGTCAAATACTGTTACATGTATCATATATATCACTTGTAAAATACTATGTATGCAGCTATTATAGTATCTATACAAGTTACAACCAATATTAGTACTATAAGATGATTATTATATTGTCTGTAAGGGGATGAACATGGTCTGTCAGCATGGTATATAAGTCAATTTTTTATTTATTATTATGGGCATGAAGTTCCAGTTGCACGTGTGTTCTTGACTTCTTCTCATTTCCTTCTGTGCAGACAGAGCACACACGTCTCTAGCTGATCTTACGCCTGCTACACTGTCTATACTTCATGATGACTATTTATAATAATACTTTTTTAATAATATAATTATTACTCTCTTCTGCATAACAATTTTTTTATAAAAAAAAAGAAACATGCTAACCAATGTCAAAATCTAATCTTAAAACATAATGTACCTCTGTTTCTGCTCAAGCTTTCACGTGCGATACTTTTTTTTCTTTCCATACCTAGATGCAATCGTTCTCCAATGAATTTACATAACAATCTCTAGACTTTTTGTACACCATCTTCGAATTTGGTTCCACTGCACAACAAGCATGTGAACGAGTGATAAATATTTTTAGGATTACAAAGATTTTAGTGACGTCCACTTGAAAAACAAATTCCCTTGAGTTCATATGGATGACTATCCCAACATTTTAGCATAATGTGGTTACATGGCTGGGAGTGCGTAAAGCCTCCAAAATCCCTCCTACAAACCAACAATCAACTAAAGAAAAGGCAAATTAGAAGATCCCACCTACAAACCAACAATCAACTAAAGAAAAGGCAAATTAGAAGCTCAACAATCTTTTGCTTTCTATTATTCTTTTTCTGACTCATGCCTGAAAATCTAGAATACCAACTAAGGTTTACATGGCTTGGATTTTATGGTATTCCTTTCGGTCCTGATGAGCATGTACAACCATATCGGAGTTCATATTTTTATTTTCATGGATTTGGTTATGATTATGTAAGAGATGACTATAATCATAACAATAAATATAAAACATGAAATTCATTTCCTTTATTTATCAAATGATATTACATATTACACTCAGATTACTAATGTCATATTATGGCTTCCATTTAAATGAACTTCCGCAATCGCCATACATTTGACAGTTTGTGTAGTCATTATCAGCATAATTTCTGCATACCCTAATCTCTAATAACTCAGAGGAGCTAGGGGAACACTGAAATTCTATCACATAGTTAGTTCCAATGTGCTTACCTATGGCCTTCTCAAAGTCTGCTGTCTTCTGATATTCAGTGGTATTTAGAGAAATACCATCTATTTGAAGTATATCAAAAAACTGTAACCCCTTCCAAATATTATTTGCTTGATCAAAATACTAGGTTTAGTTAAATGTCGAGTATGAGGAGGTTCCATGATCAAACCACTCATTTTCCAAAATTTAAAATTGTCTCCTTCTAAATTTGGCCATGAAGTAGGAAGTTCAGCTAATGTTGTTGCAGAAATCTGATGAAAAACAAATAAATCAAGTCAAGTATAATTGAGTAGAAGAAAGAACAGAAAAAACTTTATATTTATAATAAATAAACTCACCATTTTCCTGATTAATCTTGTCTTTGCTGGATCATTGGAGCACCTACTTGGCTTAGAACCTGTTGTGTTTGCAGCCACATGCCATGAAGGCTGAACCTGCTTAGTTTCTGGACACAACTTTTTCCTTGTGTGAATATGTATAGTTGAATTTTTTTTTTGAATAAGTATATTGAACTTTTTTTTGAATATGTATAGTTGAACTGATATAAGTTAAACTTATTTTTTTTTCTTTTTGGTTACAGCCTATTCTAATTCTTAATAAACTTATTCTTATTATTTATAAAGTTGACATATATTGAGTAAGGTAATTTTTTTACGACTTACTATTTATCACAATGGACTCTATTTAGAGTTGCAACCTATCATATACTTTTAGTAAGTTCATCTATTTTTTTGTTTCATATATAAATTTTTTAAATATATATTAATTACAAAGAAAAGAAACAAGCTCCCAATCAATAATTCCCGGATACAAAAATTTTCATGGTCACCATTTGATATTGGATGCACTATCAGCTGTTGTTTTATGCTTGACACTGCCTAATATTTGTAATATATTTTAATTATGATCAGAACTACTACACGTGCATGCTCAATTGGTCATGGAATAATGTTGGATGGCCTAAATGTTTCAGACAAACCGAAACAAATCGGCACGAGGTTAGAAACTCGATTTTGGTTTTTATGCTGCTATTAATTGACCATGCTAGTGAAGATGACTTATAACACTCATGTTGTTACTTTTTTTTCATTTCTCATAGCTCATCACAGTCAACCAAACGACCTCGTGGAAGAGCGCGCAAATTTAACACGCAACAACATCAATCTCAACCCAATTTGGCTTTGCAAATTCATCATTTCCAATAACCAACTACACCTTCACATCTCATTGAACCAGCCTTGAATATCACACTGAAGTATACAACTTATAACTTCACTTTAGCAGCTCTAGGTAGTTACGGTGTGGTCTGTTTCAAACACATGATGCATACATTTTCACAACGCAATGTCCATCAGCAATTTATGTTATCTTACTTAGATTTCTATTTTGAAAACTGAGATATTACAAGGCTGGTTCATATTGATAGCAACTTATACCTATTTTTGTGTCCTTTGATGATATCCTGACGACCTACATTCTATTGATATATGTTTAACAAATTTTCATGGTCTGCGTCTCATATTGGATACTTTTCCAGCAATGATACGACTGTTAAAACCCGTCGAGGCCGTCCAAGAAACTCTTTGGGAGTTCCACATCTAGCAATGAATCTAACAAGACCTGTTGCCGAAGTCCATTATGATACGGTTCGTGATACATATGTCATGCAACCTAGATCCTCACCGTATTATAGGTACATTGAAAATTTACTAGCTTTTCAAATTTTAAGAGTTAATTACAACAACATCTTCAATGCATATGTAATACTGTCTTAATCAAATTGCCAAAGGTATATAAAAGGCTCTAACAAATTTCTTGACATGGACCAACATTCTGCCTTGCACTTCGACAATTCTAAACCAAAATTCCAACAACCCTGTTCTACTTTTACACCATGTGCAAATGAAGATTCCAATGGCGATACGGAATGTGACTCTGACATAGATCCTTTTGCAAGTAAGTTATATAAAATTAATGTTCAACCTATATTTCTTAGTTTTAGTTTTGAATTTCCTACAACAACTACACAGTACTTTATTCATGTCATTTTAATCTTTCTTAATACACATTCAATTGTCATGGCTACTGTTTTCAATTCTCTTCAACTTTTTCATAACTTTCTAATTTTAACGATTTTTTTTCCACTTTCTTTTAGATCATCAATCTGACAATGACTCCAATTATGATTTTGAGGAATACCATGCACCTTTTTCTATTAATGGGAATTCTCAAACATCGTCTGAAGGTTGTTCTTAATCTAAATGCATACTTATATATTGGCATTACTTTTCTTATATAACACGTTATATTTTTTTGTAGAATATTACGACATTGGTGATCCTTTAATTGAGTGTCGTTATTGTAAAGCCATGATGTGGTATCAAGAGAGAATGAATAAAAGTTCTCATTCAACTAATCCCAAATTTTCATTGTGTTGTGGCTACGGAAAGGTCGAACTACTGTTACTCAAACAACCCCCTCCTTTACTAGCACATCTCCTTTTTGATGAAGATATATTTAGCAGAAAGTTTCAACAACAAATTCGCATTTACAACATGATAGTTGGTGATCTTGATACAACAGAAATGAGGGATATCATCATGCAAACTAAAGGTGGAGAGTTACAAAGAATTAACGAGCTCCATGCAAGTTACTTGGCGTATCAATATCCTTTAATTTTCCCTTATGGAGAAGATGGTTATAGACCAAACATAGCTCATCGAGACTTAGACATATTCCAAGACAACAAGAGAAATAGACTTACAATTAGAGAGTGGCTAGCATTTCGCATTCAGAACAGATCATTTGAAGCTAAAACTTTGTTGTCTTCAAGAAGGCTTTTTCAACAATTCTTAGTTGATGGTTACACAATGTTAGAGTCCAAAAGACTTCAATGGATTCGTGAAAATCAACCCAAATTAAGGGTGTCGAAATACAACAGTATTACTGAAGTGGGTGAACAAAGTGAAACACATGGTTCTTCAACAGGAAAAAGAGTGGTTTTACCTTCTACTTATGTTGGTGGAAGGAGGTTTATGGATCAATTGTACTATGATGGAATGGCTATTTGTAGCAAGGTAGGGTTTCCTGATTTATTCGTAACATTCACTTGCAATCCAAATTGGCCTGAAATACAAAGGTTACTTCGCCCTCTTGGACTAAAACCCCAAGATCGTCCTGATGTGATTTCGAGGATATTTAAAATCAAGTTTGATCAGCTTCTATCAGATTTGACAAAAAGGGGAGTGTTAGGCAAGGTGCTTGCATGTATGTTTTCTTTTCTCACCGTAACTTTTCAATTTGTTACACAATATTACAATTTACTTTTTACTACTTTATTTTTTTGTAGATATGTACACCATTGAGTTTCAAAAGAGAGGATTGCCACATGCACGTATATTGATATTCTTGCATCCTTCTAACAAATATCCAAGACCCGAAGATATTGACAGGATTATAAGTGTTGAAATCCCTGATCCTACGAAGGAACCAAAGCTATACAACTTGGTTAAAACTCATATGGTTCATGGACCTTGTGGATTGGCAAATCAAAGTTCACCTTGCATGAAAGATGGGAAATGTTCAAAGTATTACCCAAAAAAATTTCAGTCAACAACCATAGTTGATCAAGATGGCTATCCACTTTATAGGAGAAGAGACAATGGAAACACAATCGATAAAAATGGAATCATTCTTCATAGCAGACATGTAGTTCCTCACAACCCAAGTTTATTGTTGAAGTACGAGGCGTGCATCAACATGGAATGGTGCAACCAAAGTACTTCGATTAAATACTTATTCAAGTATATTAACAAGGGTTCAGATAGAATTTCTGTTGTTATTCATTCTTCTGTTGATATGTCTGGTGGTAAGAAGAAGAATGTTGATGAGATCAAGAAATATCTTGATTGTAGATACATTTCTCCGAGTGAGGCATGTTGGAGGATTTTCTCTTATTCTATAGATGGTAGGAAACCGATCGTGGAAAGACTATTTTTTCACATGGAAGGTGAGAATTCTGTTTACTACAAAGACTTTGAGCAAAATGGTAATGTTCTACTCAAACCAAGTGTTACAGAATCTATGTTTACTGCATGGTTTGAAGCGAACAAAAAATATGATGAAGCTAAGTTGTTGACATATAGTGATTTTGTGACAAAATTTGTTTACCAAAAGAAAACTAGGACTTGGAAGCCTAGAAAAAAAGGGTATATAATTGGTCGTCTCATTTGGGTTCCTCAAAGCACTGGTGAATTATTTTATTTACGAATGATGCTTACTATTAAGAAAGGACCAACAAGCTATGAAGACATCAAAAAGGTCGATGGTTCACAACATAACTCTTTTAGAGAAGCATGTTTTGCAATGGGATTTCTACAAGATGATAGAGAATTTATTGATGCTTTAAAGGAGGCGCATCAGTGGGGTTCTGGTTTATTTCTAAGAAATTTATTTGTTACGATGTTGCTATCTTCATCAATGAATAGACCTGAGCATGTTTGGAATCAAACATGGAACTACTTAGCTGATGGTATTCTTTACAGTAAATGTGTCATAACATGAAATCCAGGTACACCCTATATGAATTTCAATTTCTTACTTTTATTCACAAGTAACTGTTATATTGAAACTGTATTGTTTTATCTTCATTAGGATTAACACTTATCGATGAAGAATTAAAACAACTTACTCTGATTGAAATAGAAACTCAATTACAAAAGAACAATAGAAGTATGAAAGATTTCAAGACAATGCCATATCCAAATGACTTTGTACTTTCTTTTCTTGGAAACCGTCTGATTTATGAAGAAAGGCAATATGATTCAAATGCTCAAAAAATTATTTTTGATACTTTCTTCTCATCTCTTACAGGTAAAATTACATTTGTAAACTATATATTTTTCCAACTTATTTCATGTTTAGAACTATTATATTGATAAATACAATACTTATTGTTTATAACTTATATTATTTATAGTTGATTCCCTCAATGGCATTTACTGTAGTCAATGCCTAATAAAGCTTTAAATTCTCATTTTGAAACATATTGTCACATGACGTTTTTGTACAGATGAGCAGAAACACATTTACTTTGATGTCATGGATGCCGTAGAAAGACAAAATGGTGGTGTGTTTTTTTTATATGGCTATGGTGGAACAGGTAAAACATTTATGTGGAACACTCTCGCTGCTGCTATTCGTTCTAAACATAAAATTTTATTTCCTGTGGCATCAAGTGAAATTGCAAGTCTGTTGTTACCAGGTGGAAGAACAACACATTCTAGGTTTAAGATACCTGTCCCTACTTTGCATTCATCAATTTGCAACATTGACAAAAAAGATGATCTTGCTGAGCTTTTAAAGATAACAGATCGTATCATATGGGATGAGGCTCCGATGGCTAATATATTTTTCTTTGAGGCTCTTGATAAATCCTTGAGAGACATTATGAGTGAAATTCCACAGGATGCAAATAAATTATTTGGAGACAAAGTAGTTATTTTTGGTGGTGATTTTAGACAAATCCTTCCCGTTGTTCCAAGAGATAGTAGATCTGATATTATTCATTCAACTATAAATGCTTCTTATATTTGGGATCAGTGCAAAGTCCTCAAACTTACAAAAAATATGCGCCTACAAAGTGGGACAACTTCAAAAGAAATTGAAGAAGTTCGTATATTTTCTGAGTGGATTTTAGCAATTTGAGATGTACCATGGGTGAGGCTAATGATGATTACGTTGAAATTAATATTCATGAAGAGTTTTTAAATTCAAAATTTTCACATCCTATTAAGGTTATTGTTGATAGTACCTATCCCGATCTCATTCATAACTACCATGACCCCAATTTTTTACAAAGTCGTGATATCTTAGCTTCAACAATTGAAGTTGTCGATGAGATTAATCAATATATCACATATCTTTTTCCAGGTACTATACATGTCGTGAAGTTGTTTTCATGCTAATTTCATTTTTGACTTTATTTTTTATTTGTTGAATCATTTGTCTATTTTTTTTCTTTCTTTCTTTTAGGAGAAGGAAATGAATACTTTAGTAGTGATTTTATTGATAGATCAACAACAACCGACTTTGATGCATTTGAGCACTTAACTGCTGAATTTCTAAATGCTCTTAAAACTTCTGGATTGCCTAATCATTCTATAAAGTTGAAAATTGGTGTCACTATTATGTTGATGAGAAATTTAGATCAATCAGAAGGTTTATGCAATGGTACAAGGCTCACGGTTACAAGGTTGGCTAATCATGTTATTGAAGCTAGGATCATTCAGGTAAGAATATAAGTAACATAATTTATATTCCAAAAATGTCTTTGTCCCCCTCTCAATCACCATTGTTATTTAAGTTAGTGAGAAGACGATTTCCTATTGTTGTTTCTTTCGCTATGACAATTAACAAATCACAAGGTCAATCGTTAGACGTAGTTGGTTTATACCTGCCAAAGGATGTTTTTAGTCATGGTCACTTGTATGTCGCAATGTCCCGAGTTAAGACAAAACAAGGTTTTAAAATTTTGATTTATGATAAAAAAATAACAATACCGCTGCTACTACCACTAACGTTGTATTCAAAGAAGTTTTCCACAATATTTAAAAGGTATAACAATCATACTCTTCTCTTTGGTTAAACTTTTCATTACAATAAATGATCCAATTGTTCTCTAATTAATTTTTTTAACAGGTCAACATTGTGACATCAACTCCAACAAACACATTATTTTGCAACGTCGGTGACATTTTATTGTACTACTTCTCTTTTACTATATATTATTACTTTACTTATTTTTTTGACAAAATTACCATTTCATTTAGTTATATTAGTTGTTTCATATTCAATTTCTATTTTTTTAATTTATATTTCTTTCACTTTAATTGCATTGTCTTACATTTAACTTTAATACATATATTTATCAAAATTAACTATATATTTATAAATTTATTTTACCCGTGCAAAAGCACGGATTTTCTACTCGTTAATACTATAAGATGATTATTATATTGTCTGTGAAAGGATGAACAAGTCTGTAAGCACGATATATAAGTCAAATTTTTATTTATTTATATGGACATGAAGTTCCAGTTGCACGTGTGTTCTTGACTTCTTCTCATTTCCTTCTGTGCAGACAGAGCACACACGTCTCTAGCTGATCTTACGCCTGCTACACTGTCTATACTTCATGATGACTATTTATAATAATACTTTTTTAATAATATAATTATTACTCTCTTCTGCATAACAATTTTTTTATAAAAAAAAAGAAACATGTTAACCAATGTCAAAATCTAATCTTAAAACATAATGTACCTCTGTTTCTGCTCAAGCTCTCACGTGCGAGACTTTTTTTTCTTTCCATACCTAGATGCAATCGTTCTCCAATGAATTTACATAACAATCTCTAGACTTTTTGTACACCATCTTCGAATTTGGTTCCACTGCGCAACAAGCATGTGAACGAGTGATAAATATTTTTAGGATAACAAAGATTTTAGTGACGTCCACTTGGAAAACAAATTCCCTTGAGTTCATATGGATGACTATCCCAACATTTTAGCATATTGTCAAGAACTCAAGAAGTTTGTTGATCAACTATTAAACGTTGCTGCACCTACTTCATTCCAAAGGTTTACAATGATAGCATTTGAACAGAAAAAGATATCACAAGCCTCGTCAATCAAATGTGTTAAGTTTTAGTTAAAAGTCTTACATAAGGTTTTTTCAAGTAAAAGAATCTGAAGTTTTGAAATTGTAAAAGTGTGAAAACTCGTTTGATCATGTGCATAGGAGTTTATTTAGTTTTGATCAATTAATTGTAAAATGAGAAAGTTTTAAAATTGTAAAAGTGTGAAAACTCGTTTGATCATGCGCATAGGAGTTTATTTAGTTTTGATCAATTAATTGTAAAATGAGAAAGAGTAATTTTTTAAGTACTAAGGTAATGCACACGCGTGCACAGACACTCGCAAAGTATTTAGATTTCTCTTCTTTTTAGATAAAACTTCTTGAAATCAATTAGGACAAACGCTTAATTGAATAAAAACTTGTTTAATCAATTAGAAACACTCGCAAAGTATTCAAATTTCTCTTCTTTTTAGATAAAACTTCTTGAAACCAATTAGGACAAACACTTAATTGACTAAAAGTTTGCTTAATCAATTAGAAGTATTCAAATTTCTTTTCTTTTTAGATAAAACTTCTTTTGAAACCAATTAGGACAAACACTTAATTGATTAAAAACTTGCTTAATTTATTAGAACAGTAAAAATCTCCTGACTAATAAATTAAGAGGTTATTCTAATTGATTAATTTGAAGTACAATGTCTCTTAATCGATTAAGGAGGTTGGTAATCGATTAAGTGACATAAAAAATTAAACTTTTTTTTATATTTTGGTTTGGTTAATTGGTTTATACATAATTTTAATAAATTAAATAATTTAAAAAAATTATGAATTATTTATTTTTTTAGTCATATTTTTCCTATATAAAGGAGGTTTATCTTTTATTTCAAAAAATATCAATTTTATTAATAGACATTTTCGGCTATCTTTTTTTCTCTCATTCTTTTATAATTTTTTTTTTCTATTTGTGTTGTCTTTGTGCCAAATAAGTGAAAAAAATTATCAAAAAATTGTATTGTAATGATGTTGTGCTGAAATTGTTTAATTAAAATTATTTTCTCTCGTGATCTTTTTAAAATGGTTTTGAAGGTTGCAAGTTAAATTAGTAAAAAACTTCGGTGAAAATTATTGAGTGAATCTACACCTCACCAACATACTCCATCAATAGAAGAAATTACTAAAGAGTCATCTCAAACTATGTAAACTAGCAACATGCATGAGATTCACAAACCCAGATGTCAATTCCATAATTCAATTTGACAACCTGAATTGAACCATTAACTCTGACACAACCTTGTTTGAACCAAATGGGGGAAGCTTACATTCTAGACGAATTTGATGTTTTTTTTAAAAAATAAGACAAGAGAGTTTGTGTTAGGGCAGGACAGAAAAAAATTTAACCGACACAAACCGGCCGATCCATGAGACCCCCACATACACGGTTAGGATAGAGCTGGTTTTCGGATTAACCAATTAGTAATTGTTGGGTTTACATTGGTTTAAGTGGCCGGTTTCGGATGACTGAATTGAACCCAAAGAAAACCGAAATCGACCGGTCCAATTATTTATTTTATTTGATTACTAGTTTATACACTTATCTTTCTAGGTTTTCATTTGTTCAATTCTCACTTCTCTTCGCATCAAAACACACTCAGTTTTCTCTTCATGGTCTTTTAAATCTTCATCCTCGAGTTCACCACCGCCGACACGCACCACTGCATCATCGCCGATCATGTAAGTTTTGTTCTCTTGTCCTTGTTCCTTGTCTGTTTCTCCTTTTCTCTCTCAGACAACACAAAGTTTCCATTTTTATGCTATCTATTTCAAACCCACAAAACTCAAATGGCCAAATCTTGTTTTTTAACACTATAGAATCTTTGTTCTAGATGGTTGTGGTAGAATGACAAAGCTTGTTGAATAGATTAGGATATAAAAAATATTTGGCCATGTTTATGATAACCTGCATTTTTATTGAATGAATCTGTTTTTTCAAACTTAAACTTGTTTATTTTTATTCCTGGTATGTATTGTTTTCATATTTTATCACTTAACTCTCATTTGTTTTTCTGTACTTGAATAAATTTTTGTGTTTTGATGCAGAAGTTTTTGTTTATGGAAGATTGGAAATCACGACAATTTTACAAACATTTTGTGCCAATTTTGGGACAACCACTATTGGTTTCATAGTATTTTGTGAACCATTTTAAAATTTCTATTTTCTGTTGCTGACAACGACACTTGTTTTTACCAGTCCTGCAGTTGTCACAAGGTGTGTAGCAATTTTGAAATGGTATCTTCTAAGGTATGTTGCTTGAACAAATGGATATTCAATTGCATCAAAATATTTTATATGTGATGCATTGTCTGTATCTCTACAGTCCTCACTTCTTCAAACTGCATATTGCAATATTAATGCTCAGTTATTTCTTTAAAAAAATGTCATATGTTCACTACGCCAGAAATGACTTTTAGCAGCGCAACAAAAGACAACGCTTTCTAAAAAAGCGCTGCTAAGGGGTCATGAAAAAAAAACAAAAAAATAGCATACCTAAGACAACGCTTGTTAAAAAAGCGTTGCTAAAGGGGGGGGGGGGGGTCAAAGAAAGCGCTTTAAAAAAGCGCTGCTAAAGGGGGGGTCTACGAAAGCGCTTTTAAAAAAGCGCTGCTAAAGGGGGTCCTAAGGCAGACCTATAGCAGCGCTTTTAAAAGCGCTGCTAAATGCCAAAAAAAAGCGCTGCTAAAGGGGGTCCTACGGCAGACCTATAGCAACGCTTTTAAAAGCGCTGCTAAAGCGGGTCCTAAGGCAGACCTATAACAGCGCTTTTAAAAGCGCTGCTAAAGGGGATCCTAAGGCAAACCTATAGCAACGCTTTTAAAAGCGCTACTAAATGCCAAAAAAAGCGCTGCTAAAGGGGGTCCTAAGGCAGACCTATAGCAGCGCTTTAAAAGCGCTGCTAAATGCCAAAAAAAGCGCTGCTAAAAGGGGTCCTAAGGCAGACCTATAGCAGCACTTTTAAAAGCGCTGCTAAAGGGGTCCTATGGCAGACCTATAGCAATGCTTTTAAAAGCGCTGCTAAATGCCAAAAAAAGCGCTGCTAAAGGGGGTCCTAAGGCAGCCCTATAGCAGCGCTTTTAAAAGCGCTGCTAAATGCCAAAAAAAGCGCTGCTATAGATTTAAGTAGCATAAATTTAAAAAATCCCAATATTTTCGCAGAATCAGAACAATCTTCTTCTTTCTTATTCCCACTCGCGAACGTTGCCCTATTCAGAATTAGAAAAGTCACCGTCGACGCATTTCGTCCGCGCCTCCGTCCGACAGCCTCCGTCCGTCGTCTTTCCTCCGGTCATTCCGTCGTCACCTCATTCTGCCGTCGTCCGTCCATTTTTGACGGTCATATCCGTCCTCCACCAGCGCATTTCCACCATTTTAAGGTATTTGAAGTTTTTCATTTTCCATTTTTATTGTTCTCATAGTTGAATGCATTATTGGAGTTTGAATCTTTTAGTTGCTTTAGGTTGTTCTCATATAATATTTGAACTGATATTATATTCTGTTTTTAACATTCTCCATAACCATTCCATAACTATCTCACATTCCATAACTATCTCACATTCTCTTAATACATAACATATGCAATGTAGAATTGGAAATATAATAGTTATGATGTGTTGCTATCTGTGGTATAGATTGATTAAGGTCTCATGCTTGTTCGACTCGCTATTGCCACTAATGTTTGCATCGATTAATTTCATTGTGCAAAAAATATTGGTTAAAAAGTGTTGCCGTTAGTCTCCTTATTTCTTCTGCTAGCTACAAAAGTTGAAAAACAACGAAGGAAAATTGTTATGTGGTTCATTGTTTCAGTGAATATTTCAGTTTTGATTTGGTTGACATAAGGAGTAGGATTCAAAAGAAAGAGCCTAACTAAACCCACCTATTTATGTCTCTTTCACATTCCTTTTGACACAATTTCATACACTTGTTGGATAGAGAAGTTTTGTAATGAAAAATAATGGAATATGAAAAAGATTCAGCATATTCCACCCATGCATTTGGAAATATATCAACATGACAGAATTAATAAAAAAAGAAGCTATAAGAGATGCTTATTTTTATACTTTTGATCAAGAATTTTTTTTAATTTATTAAGAACAATTGGCACTATCTGGCTTTAAAACAAAACAATACAGATTATATTATACTTAGTTTATGCATTGTCACCTATTTTTTTATAGTTTTTTCTGATTATTTTATCAATCATATTTTGCAGATGAATATGGAAACTTTCCACCACTGCAGCTAAAGTATGCTGAAATTTCCATAACCTTACATCCTACATGCTAAATTTGATTTGAATATTCCAACATTTTCTCTTCAATATATATATATATATTTTTTAATTTCTAACTTGAACATGTATGCTTTATTTTTTTCTTCATTTTTGCAGATCAGGTGATGTACAGTACACATTGCAGTTTCATAAATATGTTAATCAATATATATATATATATATATATATATATATATATATATATATATATATATATATATATATATATATATATATATATATATATATATATATATATATATATATATATATATATATATATATATATATATATATATATATAAAGTTAAAAGAGTGACATGAAAAATCATGGCAGGGTAAATAAATATTGCTATGTGATGCTGACATTGTTGTATATAGGAATGTCCAAAGGAGCCATTGCTGGCATAGTTGTTGAAGGAGCTTTTGGGATTTTACTTTTGGCACTCATTCTCTATTTTGTGCTATATAGAAGAAAAAAAGTTGCTCATGTAACTCTTCTACCAGTCCCGGGTGTGTCCGAAGATCACTATAGTCAACTCCAACATGGTATATCATATTTTGTTGTAAACTGTATAGTGAGATTTTCTAGTTTTAAATTGAAGATTAAGTTTTCATGCAAAATGTGAAACTGTATATGAGTATTATCTGTTCCATGGATTTAGGTTGTGGAAGCAGCTTGGATAAGGCCTCCGAATCGACTACTATTGCTTCTCCGAGGTTGACAGGTATTACGGTTGATAAGTCAGTGGAGTTTTCGTATGAGGAGTTAGCCAAAGCTACTGAAAGATTTAGCGCGGCAAATATAATCGGTCGAGGTGGCTTTGGATCTGTTTACTACGCCGAGCTTCGAAATGAGGTTTGTGTGTTTAGAATCTCTTTTGTATTGCACTTTATAAAGAAAATTATTCTTTCTAGTCAAATAGAGATTCCAATCATGGTATGGATCAATTCATAAGTTATATGATTCATTTTGATAATTAACTGATATTTCATCTGAGTAATTAGTTTTAAAATTAAATCGTGCATGTTCTGTTATATTATGTAGTATTTTGATGATTTCAAGTGCGGTACTTACTCGAAAGCAAGATTGAAAGAAATTAAGGAGGAATGGTGTCAATTTATTCTTGAGTTGAGAATTCTATAATGTATCTATTTGTAAAGTTATCGGATTTGTAATTATATGTAAATTGATTGTATATGTGATGTTGTTCTGAGGATCGGACTGTGTTGTAATATATTTAAGCAGGTTTATGTGTATAATATTGCAAAGTGATGAATTATAATGTATACTTTAGTTATTGTGAATAATATTGCAAAGTGATGAATACACAAAAATAAGGCCAAAATAATTGTTATATATAAGAGCAAACTGTTGAACTAAAGGCCTGAATTATAAGCAGGGAATGTATTTGTTATAAGCAGGTTTATTGAAAAATATATAAAAAATGTGATTATTTAAAAAAAAATTTCAAAATCGTGAAGAATAGACAGCGCTTTTAAAAAAAGCGCTGCTAAAGGGGCAAAAAGAGGCCTAAAAAAGCGTTGTTATAGGTTGGAAAAGGGGGGGTCTAAGAAAGCGCTTTAGAAAAGCGTTATTAAAGGGGGGGTCTAAGACAGCGCTTTAAAAAAGCGCTGCTAAAGGGGGGAGGTGAAGTGGGATTAGGCAGCGCTTATAAAAGCGCTGCTATAGGGTGAAAAAAGCGCTGCTAAAAGTGTTGATAAAGGAAAAAAAAAAAGCGTTGCTATAGGGTGAAAAAAGCGTTGCTAAAAGTGCTGATAAAGGCAAAAAAAAAAAGCGCTGCTATAGGGTGAAAAAAGCGCTGCTAAAAGTGCTGATAAAGGCAAAAAAAAAAGCGCTGCTAAAGGCCAAAAAAAAACGCTGCCTTTACCTTTAGCAGCGCCACTTTAGGCAGCGCTTTTAAGCGCTGCTAAAGGTCTTTTTTGGCATAGTGGTTTAACACTCCCTACCACCACCCCCAATCATTAATGTGATTCCAGAAACAAGAGTTTTTTTACTGCACACCCTCTGCATCCTTTTGTTGGTCTATATGTTTTAGATGTTTTGTTAATGCCTTAATAGCTACTGCAACTCGTGTTTCTACTATTCTTGTGATTTATCCCACTGCAACTCATGTTTTTAAATATGTTTTAATACAGTGACAATGATGTGAGTTTACAAGACAAAAGATCACATAATGTTGTGAGTTTAAATATGTTTATAAACTTTGTGTCTTGTCCCATAAATGTTAATATTATTCATTCCGCGTGGATTTTCCATTACAAATTGAAATTAAACAGTTCTTTGAAAGACACAAAGATTGATAAGTAAGTGATGATCGATCTCAACAAATTGATATAAATTATTAATCATAGATTAACAAGTGTATTAATTTTGTCAATATAATAATATTAAGAAATCTCATGATATCGATCTCAAGAATTATATGATATTATAGAGTTCAAGTTTGATTTAGTTAAACAAAAGCATGGAGGTTTTGAGTTTGCTTTCGTTGCGAAAGAGTAAAATAAGATCAAATTTAATATAATAGAAAATGATATGAGAAAAACATGCTACAAATTAGAGTTTGATCATAAATTCGTTAACAATCATAAATTAACCTTGTATACAACTTACTTTATATCTATCAATTATCGATTCTTAGGGGTGTTTATTCCTAAGTCCTTAGTGAATAGTCCTTTAATCTCTCAATTAAAAAGGTAATTGTTGGTTAAAATGAAATAGATATTATGGTTCATAAAATGGAAAGTTAGTGGTGTGCACTATTATTGAGTGATATTAATTTGATATAATATAAAAAAAAAATTAGATACACATTGGACTGAAAATGAGTCGAGTCGAATCGAACTCACCTCAGCTCGGCTCAACTCGTTAAGAATTGTTTGAGTTTGAGTTCGAGTTCGAGTTCGACACGAACTTTTTTTTAAACTCAAACTCGACTTGTTATAAGTTCACGAACAGTTTGGTTTGACTCGTTAGGTTCATCCCATTAGGTTCAACTCATATGATTCACGAACTTAAAAACTATTTTTTAAAATATATATATTTTTTAGTATATTTAACATTTTAAATAAATATATATTTTTTAAATAAAATATTAAAATAAAATAAAAGTTATCATATTGAAATTTAACTTTATCTTCGAAATCTACTAATTTAAAACCTACACAACTTTCAAGAGATACATTTGAGAGTCTAATTCAAAAACTACTAAATTGAAGATTAAATTTGTCTAAGATTTGAAGTAAATATTTAAACCTAATCTTAAAGACGGTATAATTCTTTTCATATGTAATCGAGTTGACTCGTGAACCTAACGAGTCGAACTATGTATAGTTCAATTTCAGTTCATTTAGTTAACGAACTTAATTTTTTGCTCATACTCAACTCATTTGGTTCATGAACCTAGTTCAACGATTTAATTGTCGAGTCGAATTCTGAACTATCTTCGAGTTGGTTTGATTCATTGTCAGCCCTAGATACACATGTCAATTTATAATGTGTAACTCAATTGTAAAATGAATAAATGATCTTATAAACTCAATTGTAATAAATAATTATATAATAAAATAAAAAAAGACCCGTGAGAAGGAGAAAAAAATTTTACATTTAAAAATAAAAATTTTGTCTCTTAAATAAAGACAATTGTTGATTAAAATAAAATAGATATTGTCCTGATAGTGACCCGTAAAATGAAAAGTTAATTGTGTGCAATGTTATTGAGTATTACTATTCAATTTGATACAATACAAAATGTACTTAGATACATATGTCAATTTCAACTGAGCTACTTAATTATAAAACGAACAATAATTATATATATATATATATATATATATATATATATATATATATATATATATATATATATATATATATATATATATATATATATATTATAAAATAATGTATTTTTATTTTAGATAAATTTTGTATTTTGAAAATTCAACATTTTCCAGCGTTCTTCTTCGTCCTTCTTCGTCAAATATGTGTGTGTGTGTGTGAGAGAGAGAGAGAGAGAGAGAGAGAGAGAATATTAAAATGAATGTGAAAAAAGTAAGAAAAAGTAATATGAGGGAAATTTGAAATTTGAGTTAAGAGAAGAAAAGGGAGAGTATGAAAGTTAAAAGTAAAAAGTGAAAAATGAATGGGGTCGTAAAATGAGGTAGTTTAAATATTTTTTAGTATTTGTTAATTACAAATATGCCCTTTTACTAGTATAATAATCTATTTTTTAAAAGAACATATCTGCAAACTATCAATAATACTATTTATTTTAGGGCAATGTTATCTTGTGCCCCAAGGGCACACGTTAAGGTGTAATTAATGACTACTTATTTCATTTACTTTATTTTGGAATATGTAATAATTAAATACAATAATTAATTTTTTATAAGCATGCTTACTAAAAAAAATATGACAAAAGTACCCTCACATCTAATATCTCATCTAAACTTTTTATCTTCTCAACTATTTCACGTTTAAACATTCCAGTATCCTTTTCTTTTCAAAAAAAAATTTCACGCTCCTTCAAAACTGAAATCTTCTGAAATCTTCTCAAGTATGGAAATTTAAGAACTTTCCTTATTCAGGTATGTCATATATCTTTTTATCTATTTTTTTATTCAATTTTTAAAAATAATTTTTCATAGTCAGATGAATAACTTTTTTTATTCTTGTTATTTTTGGAAGATAAATACAAAATGGAAAGTGTGAACAACAATAGAATAAATTTGGATTTGAGTTTGAATATTGAATATTCAGCGGAAGAAGTTTCTTCAAAAAATGATTCTTTTGTTGGTCGTAATATTATAGAAGAAGTTGAAGAAATTGGAATTTTTGAGAAAGAAAGTATTGTGATTTCTAGTCATAATAATGAGATAAATGGATTTTTACAAGAAAATAGCGAGGGTGACACTTTTAAGGAGTCAAATATTGTTCCTTTTGTTGGTCAAATTTTTCTTAGTGAGGAAGAAGCATTTGTTTTTTATAAGAGATATGCATATCAACACGGATTCTCAGTTCGAAAAGGTAGATTCATCAAACAAAATGGAATTGTGAGTAGGCGTGATTTCTTTTGTCATCGTGAAGGTAGAACTTCCTTGAAAATCATAGAACCATCAAAAGAACAAAGAAATAGAGAATCAAATAGGTGTGAATGTAAAACTCATTTGCGAATTTCTTTGCAAAAAACTCATGATATGTTTCCAAGTGAGTGGCGAGTTACAACCTTTGTTGTTGAACATAACCATACTTTGTTAACTCAATCAGAAGTACGGTTTTTACCGGCTAACCGAATTATCTCAGATGATTATTGTGAACGAATTTTCTTGTTAAAGGAAGGTGGACTTTCAGTTAGACAATTAATGCGTGTCATAGAGCTAGAAAAAAATGTGGAGCATGGTTATCTTCCATTTATTGAAAGGGATGTTCGCAATCTTTTTTTGAAAGCCAAGAAAAAAGTTGAAATAACTGATGTTGTTGATCTTCTTAAGTATTGTGAGGATGCAAAAAAGAGTTGCTCTAAATTTCAGTATGCATATACACTTGATGAAGATAGAAGGTTAGAGCATATATTTTGGTCTCATGCTTATTGTTTTGATTGGTACCAAGAATATGGCGATGTTGTTGTGTTTGATACAACATACAAGGTAAATTCTTATGAAATGCCATTTGGAATTTTTGTGGGTATGAATTGTTGTTCTTCGGATCTGAAAATTAAAGTTTAGCACAAGGAAATTATCGGGACGAGTCGCGTACTAGGTCGCTTTCTTTAAGACGTTTCGCCGTACTGCCAAATTATGCAAAGCAGTCGAATTTACGACGACGCCTCCAGGATAAAACAGCCCGTTCAAACAACCTACGATTATCAGTTGCACACTGATGAATCGCTCTAGAAATACACCTGTCTAAGTATCTGGTGAAAATAACCAGTCAAGAAAAGAGAGTTTTTGAGATGAAGAGAAATAAGAAAGAGAAGAGGGAAATCAAAATTCGTGTGAATTTGTGAAATCCGATGTACCCACTTCTGAATTTCTACCCTGTATTTATAGGCAGCAAACTGCACCTGAGTGGGGAGAAATTCGTGGGGAGTGGAGAAAATGGTGGGAGACTGAGAAATTCGTGGGGAGTGGAGAAAATGGTGGGAGACTGAGAAATTCGTGGAGGACTGACTGACCAATTATTTTCTTAATTAATTAATATTTATTATTAATTAATTTTCCACCGAATTATATTAATTAATTAATGATAATTAAATTATATAAATTCGGGTCCAAAAAATAATTCATCTAAACACGACTAATATTTCCATTCCCTTCAATGTGGGACTAAAATGAATCTTTTCAAATTCACTTCTATATTAGTTCTCACTTGTGTTCATTTATTGCTCATTAATTGTCAACAAATGTTTCCAATTCCCACTATAATTAATTAAAGTTCCACCATTAATTAATTAAAGTTCCAACATTCCCCCACTTGAATTTAAAAGAGATTTTAGAAGTACGTCAGACGTTTCTCAGGTTGAGCATAAGCAAAGGTGTCTACGACTTGAACCTTAGCGTAGCGAGTAGGATTCTGATTCAACAAGAGTGACACCATTGTCTTGAACTCTATCTCGGACATCAGACCCGCACACAACCTTTCCGTAAGGTGTATTCTTGTAGCCCGTGCTTTAGTGGCCCTGCACGTGTATCCCGGTTTAGTGAATGCTCTAGGAATTCTGCCTCGAAATTCCATAGGAACCGGCCTAGTTCCACAGTCACATAGGTGAATCTATCAAGAGTACTCCTGTAGCCTATGTACTCCCTCATACAGAGTATAGATCTCATTAAGAGTTTCTATTATCTCATCCTCTCATTACTTCAGGATTCATGCTTTACTTGCATGATCATTTTCATATTACTCATAACTTGTTATTACCCATTGAACCTAAGTCTTGGGATCTCCAGTCATTTAGGTCGGGTTACCATCATGAGTAACAAATTACTTTATAGGCATTAGTCCCATCTTTTTGGATGTATTATGGACTTTCTCTCTAGCTAATCCTTTCGTCAAAGGATCTGCTAAGTTCTCATCAATGCGTACATGATCCACTCTCACAGCTCCTTTAGAGATACAATCTCTAACAGTGCTATGTTTTCTTCTAATTTGACGTCTTTTACCATTATAATAACGGTTCTCAACTTTTGCAATAGCCGCGGTACTATCGCAGTGGATCAACACAGCTGGTATAGGTTTTTCCCATAAAGGAATCTCAGCTAGCAAGCATCTTAACCAACTTGCTTCTTCACTAGCTGTAGCTAATGCTATCGTCTCAGACTCCATTGTGGACTGTGCCAGAATGGTCTGTTTCTTTGATTTCCAAGATACAGCTCCTCCGGCTATACTAAATATATAACCACTAGTAGCTTTGGAATCATCCGATAAGGTGTTCCAATCTGCATCACTATACCCTTCTAGTACAGCAGGAAATTTCTGATAGTGTAGGCCGAGGTCCATAGTCCTTTTAAGGTACCTCATTACTCGCTCAATAGCTTGCCAATGTTCATTACTCGGCCTACTTGTAAATCTGCACAACAGTCCTACGACATATGCAATGTCGGGTCTAGTACAATCAGTGGCATACCTAAGACTGCCAATGATGCTCGCATATTCTGCTTGTTTGACACTTTCTCCAGTGTTCTTAAATAGTTTCACACTTGGATCATACGGAGTGCATGCAGGTTTACAATCAAAGTATTTATATTTCTTTAAGATCTTCTCCACATAGTGAGATTGATCCAAAGAAATTCCTTGTTCGGATCTCGTGATCTTGATACCCAGGATCACGCTTGCTTCTCCGAGGTCTTTCATATCAAAGTTATTGCATAACAATGATTTCATATCATTAATGGCCTGAATGTTTGATCCAAATATAAGTAGATCGTCTACATATAGACATATGATAGTACAAATGCGATTCTCAGATTTGTAATAGACGCACTTGTCACTTTCATTCACTTTGTACCCATTAATTATCATTAAGTTATCAAACTTTTCATGCCATTGTTTAGGGGCTTGTTTTAGTCCATACAGAGACTTATCTAACTTACAGACCTTGCTTTCTTGTCCTAGGATTACAAATCCTTCTGGTTGTTCCATATAGATTTCTTCTTCTAAGTCACCGTTTAAAAAAGCTGTTTTAACATCCATTTGGTGTACTATTAAGTTATAAATGGCTGCTATTGAAATGAGTACCTTAATGGATGTAATTCTAGTGACTGGAAAAAAGGTGTCGAAGAAATCTATATTTTCTCTTTGTCTAAAACCCTTGGCTACAAGGCGTGCCTTGTATTTCTCAATCGTTCCATCAGGTTTTAGTTTCTTTTTCAAAACCCATTTACAACCAATTGGTTTGCAACCCGGAGGTAAGTTTACTAAGTGCCAGGTCTTGTTAAATTCTAGAGAATCTATCTCATCATTAATGGCTTCTTGCCATAAGTCTGCATCCATAGATGACAGTGCTTCTTGAAGATTTATTGGATCTTCTTCTACATTATAGGCCGCATAATCGGGCCCATAGTCTTTAGCAACTCTTGCTCTTTTACTTATTCGAAGCTCTGTTTCTACATTGTCGCTGCTTTCAGTGCTTTTTATCACAGGAATGTGACTCGATTGTGTGCCCCCACTATTTCTCGATTTGAAGGGAAATTTGTCTTCAAAGAATTCAACATCGTTTGATTCTATGATTACTCTGGCATTTAGGTCATAAAACCCGTATGCCTTACTGTTTGCTGCATACCCAATGAATACGCATTCATAGGCTCTACTAGCGAGTTTAACTCGTTTCGGATCCGGAATTCTGACATAAGCCAGGCAGCCCCAAGTTCTCAAATAAGACAAATTTGGTTGTCTTTTCTTTAATATCTCATAAGTTGAGATCTTACTTTTCGACTTGGGAACTTTATTCAGGACATAGCAAACAGTTAATAAAATTTCCCCCCACTAGTGAGGTGCAGCACCAGAATTTAACATGATTGCAACTACAAGTTCAGTAAGAGTCCTATTCTTTCTTTCTGCTTTACCATTCATTTCAGGAGAGCATGGAGCAGTCGTTTCATGTATAATACCATGTTCAGCATAAAAATCATTAAACAAGCTAGAGTCATATTCGGTTCCCCTATCACTGCGAAGTCTCTTAATCTTCTTGTTAAATTGATTCTCAATTTCAGTTACATACACCTTAAACATGTCAAGCGCTTCACTTTTATTCTTCATTAGATATACATAAGTATAATCAGAGCAATCGTCAATAAAAGTGATAAAATAACGTTTATTATTTCTAGTTAAACTTCCATCTAATTCACATATATCAGAGTGTATAAGATCTAGGGGATCAGATTCTTTTATTATTGATTTATGTGAAGTCTTTGTTATTTTAGCTTGACTGTAAAATTCACATTTATTGGAATCATTAATATTTAGTTTAGGGATTAGGCCTATGTTGCTTGCATTAGAAATGATTCGTTTATTAACGTGACAAAGTCTACCATGCCAAATATTAAAATCACACAAAAAGTAAACAAAAGGAGAAGTTTTATTCAAATCAACATTCAACTTAAACTTGCCATCAGTGGCGTACCCTTTTTCCACAAAAATACCATTCTTAGTGATGGTGTACAAATCTGCCCCTAAAGTTTGACTGAATCCAGCCTTATTCAGAAGAAAACCAGAAACAAGATTCTTCCTAATTTCAGGAACATGCATGACGTCCTTCAAGATCAAAGTCTTTCCTGAAGTGAACTTCAGTTCAACAACTCCAATTCCAGCAACATTAGTGGTGTGAGCATCTCCCAACAACACTTTCTTATCTTCAATATTCATGTATGTCTTGAACATAGCACGATCATAGCAGACATGACGAGTGGCGCCAGTGTCTATCCACCAACCGTCACTTCCACCAACCATGTTGATTTCAGTGATCATGGCAATTAGTTGCTCATCAGTCAGGTTAACCTGTGTATTTGAGCCAGCTACAGGTTTAGGCCTGCTCCTACATTTCTTTGCCATATGGCCCGGTTTCCCACAATTGTAGCAAGAGAAAACCGGAGCCATTTCTTTGAGGTGGTGGCTGTTGCCTAGCAAACGGAGCCGATAGGGCCCTAGAGGGATTCCCATTCTTAGTTTGGTTCATAGCACAGCGGTTCTGATTCTTTAAAGGTTTGCCCGTAGGCTTCAGAACCGCACCAAACTTCTTTTTGTTGTCGTAAACAACTAAGACTTCTTCTTTCTGATCTTGTTTCCGAGCCTCCTCTTCAATTCGGAGGCGAGTAATCAGACTCTCGATTGAAAATTCTTTTGTTTTGTGACGAATTATATTTTTGAAATCTTTCCAACCAGGGGGCAGTTTGTCAATAATTACAGCAATTTGAAATTGTTCATTAAGGGGCATACCTTCTGTAATAATCTCATGAGCAATCTTCTGAATTTCGTGGCTTTGACTTTCCACCGACTTCTCATCCACCATCTTGTAGTTCAAGTAGCGGCTGACAGCAGATTTCTTCGCACCTGCTTCTTCAGTATCATATTTTCTTTGCAGAGCCTCCCAAACCTGTTTAGCAGTCCTGTAGCTACTGTAGTAGTCGTACAGATCATCAGCAAGGCTGTTCAGAATGTGATTTTTGCACAGATAATCATTCTCGTGCCATAAGGAGATTTCTTTTCGGAGCTGTAGATCATCTGCTGCAGCCTTAGCTTTTGCAGCATCTGAGTCAGATATTTTGGAAGTCCCGTCTGAATCTGCAAGTGAGTTACCGTTAGGTAGTTCAGATGATGCAGAAGGGACAACCGGGATATCCTCAGTCAGAACGTGGGCAACCTTTTTCAGAGTTAAGAAAAATTTCATCTTAGCTTGCCAACGTTTGAAATTGGAACCCTCAAACCTGAAAGGTTTGTCAGAGACCGAAGCGGCCGCAGTAGTACCGATAATTTCCTCAGTTGCCATGGCAGTTATGAAAACGTCTTAAAATTGTTGTTCTTCGGATCTGAAAATTAAAGTTTAGCACAAGGAAATTATCGGGACGAGTCGCGTACTAGGTCGCTTTCTTTAAGACGTTTCGCCGTACTGCCAAATTATGCAAAGCAGTCGAATTTACGACGACGCCTCCAGGATAAAACAGCCCGTTCAAACAACTTACGATTATCAGTTGCACACTGATGAATCGCTCTAGAAATACACCTGTCTAAGTATCTGGTGAAAATAACCAGTCAAGAAAAGAGAGTTTTTGAGATGAAGAGAAATAAGAAAGAGAAGAGGGAAATCAAAATTCGTGTGAATTTGTGAAATCCGATGTACCCACTTCTGAATTTCTACCCTGTATTTATAGGCAGCAAACTGCACCTGAGTGGGGAGAAATTCGTGGGGAGTGGAGAAAATGGTGGGAGACTGAGAAATTCGTGGGGAGTGGAGAAAATGGTGGGAGACTGAGAAATTCGTGGAGGACTGACTGACCAATTATTTTCTTAATTAATTAATATTTATTATTAATTAATTTTCCACCGAATTATATTAATTAATTAATGATAATTAAATTATATAAATTCGGGTCCAAAAAATAATTCATCTAAACACGACTAATATTTCCATTCCCTTCAATGTGGGACTAAAATGAATCTTTTCAAATTCACTTCTATATTAGTTCTCACTTGTGTTCATTTATTGCTCATTAATTGTCAACAAATGTTTTCAATTCCCACTATAATTAATTAAAGTTCCACCATTAATTAATTAAAGTTCCAACATGAATAGTCATGGAAAGACTATACTTTTTGGATGTGCACTCTTACGGAATGAAAAAACTTCTGCATTTCGTTGGTTGATGAAGGTAACATTTAAATTTAATTTCATAATTTTTCTAGTATAATTTGTTATTGTATAATTTTTTTAATTAGATGATTTTTTTATAGACTTCTGAATATTTTTTTTTTTAATTTCATCATGAAAACGGTAATGTGTTTGTGTTGCGGTATTATAAAGATGCTAATAGTAGAAAACACATGGTCTTTTGGGATGGTAAAATAGCTACATGTAGCTGTAAACACTTTGAGTTTTGGGGGATATTATGTCGACACATTCTCAGTATTTTTCTTCATAAAGATTGTCATGAAATCCCTTCTAATTACTTGTCATCACGATGGCGGCTTCAAGTATCACATGAGGAAGATGTAGTAAATCCTCAACCAATCAATGTTGTGTTTGAGGACCAAATAATATGTTACAACAATGAAGCTCACGCGGATGATATTGTTCAATGCCCTCCGATTTCCAAAACAAAAGGTCGTCCTAAACGAAGACGTCTTAAAGGAGGAAAAGAGTTTTCACATACCATGAATACTTGTGGATTATGCAAAGGTGTAGGACATAATATTGCAACATGTCCTCTAAAAGAAAATATTCAATTTTCGGCTCAGACTAAAAATAAGAAGAAGAAAATTTGTCAAAATGCAAATTTAAATCCAATTCTTCTACCAAAATTTTAGGTATGTATTTTTTTTTTAAATTTAAATTTTTTTGTATTTATTTCTTATGTTTTTTTATATCTTTTATATTTTTAATTTGTTAGTTAAAACTATATTTTTTATTTTTATTATTATAACAGGACGAAATTGGTGGTATGTGTACGAAGTCCGTCGAGTGAAGCCCATCGAGTGATTTTTTTTCTTTTTATTTAAGTAATTTTTTTATAAAAAAATTGTATTTGAATGATATATTTGGAATTGCAACTTATTTTGATACATTATTGTACTTTTAAAACATTTTAATTTTATATTAAAAAACATCCAGCATATCTCTTGCATCAATTGTAATTTAGAGCAAATCAATTTAAAATTAATTCAAAAATAAATTGCTTTCCGAACTATTACAATGATTCTTACTATTTTCATTTAACTCAGAATATAAAAAAATGTATATATATCAAGGGTAATTTTGTCTTAATCATTTCTTACAAACATAAACTTGAATGTGTTAATTACTATAATTAATGTTTACATATTTCAAAATAAAATTGATGAAATCAACTATCATTAAATACACCTTAACATGTGCTCTTGGGACACAAGATAACAAGACCCTTTATTTTAAATTTTCTAACACTTGCAAAAGGTTAAAATAGTAAAAACACAATCTCTCAATTAATTCATCTTAATTCAATTAAATGCTACAAAGTGTCACATTCTTATTTAATACTTTTTCAACTTTCACTTCTTTCTCCACTTCTCACTCTTTTACTCACCCTTTCACTTTCCTGCACTTTTTCACTTTCATTTTTAAATTTTTCTCTGTCCATTTTCTCTTTCTCTTTTTATTTTTCTAAACATAAATGAATAACTTAATCATTTTAATTGAATGAAGAACACATAAAAATTGACTCAACAGAAAACATAATTATTTTATAATTATTAAAAAATTATTCATAATTATTAAAAGAATTATTTTTAAATGTCAAAATTTTTATTTTTCTCATGGATCACTATCAACAAAATACTTATTTTATTTTAATTAATAATTATCTTTATTTAAGACATAGAATTCTTATTTTAAAATGTCAAATTTTCAATTTTTCTCATGAATCACTATTAGTAAAATACTTATTTTATTTTAACTAACGATTGACTTTATTTGAGATACATAATTCTTATTTTTAATTGTCAAAATTTTTTATTTTTCTCGCGGTCCATTATCATCAAATTATCTATTTCATTTTAATTAACAATTGTCTTTATTTGAGATAAAATTCTTATTTTCAAATGCCAAATTTTTTATTGTTTTCACGGACCACTATCAACAAAATATATATTTTATTTTAATTAATAATTGTCTTTGTTTGAGACACCAAATTTTTATTTTCAAATGTCAAAATTTTTATTTTTTTTCACGGGCCAATATCAGCAAAATATCTTTCTAATACCATTAATCAAGAACAATTTTATAAAACTCTTCATAATTTTTTTTATAGGATAATTTTTTAATTTTTGTAAAAAATTAAAAACGACTTATAATAAAAACTGAATAAAAATGGAAGGGAGTTAATGATATGATTTAAAAAGATAAATAAAGTAATATTTTCAATTATTAACATTTATATCTATAATTGATTGACAATCACAAGTTAATTAACATTTATATACAAGTTCTATTGGATGTCATTGTAACCTTATTTATGTTACACCAACCAGATTTATAAGCAACTAAAAAGTTAATTCAAATATAAAAAAAAAAAACTCAACCAATTTGTTACATTTAATTCTATATTTACAAAAAATACTAGACGTATTCTATTTATAAAAAAAATTGATTTTTAAAATTTATTAAATAATCTATATATTTGATATATTTTACCATTCAGATATAATAACTATTTAATAAAATTAAAAAATAATTTTTCTCTTATAAATAAAATCAAATATAATAATGTTTAAAAATATCAACTATTTATTTACATTAATATATAAATTTAAGTAAATGTTAGTGCCATCAATTCTAAACTAATGACACTTTGCACACATTTGACTCAACTCATACATATATGAGTTAACTACTCATTCCTCTAAAAAAAAATGATATAATTAACTCAAATATATTTTTCAATAACTCTTTCATATACATGGATACTTTTCATGACCTATATCAAAAAAGTTTAAGATTTGTTGCATTTCCTATTCTCTCTTTTTCATCCATTATTATATTTTTCAAAATATAAATACAATAATATAACATTAAACATGGTATCAAATTTTTAAATTACATTATTATAGTTTTGAAAATATAAACACAATAACGTGACATTAAGTTATTTTATTTAAATTAATTAATTTAATCACATAATCAAAATATATTCATGCTATAGTCGGTAGAGGAAACTTGTAGGGACTAGGGAAACAACGAAAACGACATCGTATGACAATTTTCCCGCGCGTGAAATTTAGCCACCGTATAAGATACGTCGACCACCGTATAAAGTTACGGAAATACATACACCACTCGTGGTATGTATGTATGTATTTCTACTTTTGTAGCATATGTATATGTTTTCACTCTCTTCGTCGTTTTCTCTTCAAAATCCCTCGAAAATCTCGCACTCTGTGCTTTCCTCGTGTTCTCCAACGTACACACTTCACGAACTCCGTCACACAGATTCTATCTCCGATTATCCAAATGGCTGAAACTCGCCGGAGACGATGAACACTTCCGGCAAATTCCAGTATCCGCCACTCGGCATTACTTATAGAAACG
Organism: Lathyrus sativus; assembly: GCA_963859935.3. Taxonomy (NCBI): domain Eukaryota; kingdom Viridiplantae; phylum Streptophyta; class Magnoliopsida; order Fabales; family Fabaceae; genus Lathyrus; species Lathyrus sativus. The sequence goes on along the minus strand of OZ012736.1, from coordinate 496,733,534 downwards.
TAAATCAAACACACGACTCAGATCTTCAACCTGCGAAACCGTTTCAACGCCGGAAACCTAAAACTCCGAGGACTCGGTTGAGGAAATACGGAGGTTCTGGCTGTGGTAAACGGAGTAGACCGGAAACTCCGCTATTGAAATGGAAGATCCATGACAAAAATGAGGATTCAGTTGAGGTTGATGAGGATGAAAAGTCTTCGCCGGTGAGGTTAAGTCGGAGGACAGGGCGGGATGTGAGGAAGCAGACGGGAGTAGGTGTGTCGGCACGGAGGATTGCTGCTGGACTGTGGCGGCTTCATCAGCCGGAGATGGTAGTGGGGGATAGTCAGAGGAGGTTAGGGTTTCAGGTGAAGTAAAACCTTTTTTTGGATTTTTTTTTTCAATTTTCTTCCTGTTCAAGATCCATTGTTTCATTCTATTCGTGTTCGGTTTCTGTTTCTGATATGAAATTTTGAATTTTGAAGCTATTGCCACTACTGTGTTGTAGGTCCCTCCATTTGGGATAAAAAATAGAAACATATGCGTAGTGTATTGTTGAAGTTTAATTGTTGCTTAATTTTGAAGTGTGTCTTTTGAGATTCTATCTTACCTTGATTCCCCTTATCATCATTGAACGGAATTCAGTTTGAGTGTTTAGAGTTAAGATGTAGACATTCACTGGAAGAAAAAACAGCTATCATTTAAAGCCTGAATGATTGTTTTTGGTTGTTTATTTGTGAATGATGAAGTTCTATTTGAAACTTAGTAGTAGTTACTATTATTCGTTGTAATGATTGGAGAAATGAGTTGAGTAGGGTTTGTCTGTGTAGATAAATGACATTATTTTAATACATGCTTCATTACATCATAGACATCCTATGTCCAAACTACATTTATTGTTGGGTCATGTTTGCCAGAGTTATAAACATTGTGAACCCACTTTGTTTGATGATGCTTGTTTGTAAGTGAGCTTGGACTTTATTTGGATCCGGCGATTTGCATTTTTTTATGTTCAAGAATTTGTTATTGAGTATCTGCAATTTCCGGTTGAATTAGAATAATTGGATATGATTAGCTTCCATGGATGCTAAATGACTTGCCAGTTTCAAATACTGGTAGTTGGTTCACGTTAACAAGTTTGATAGGTTTCTAGTTTTACCTTATTACTGATTACTGATGTCATTTGTCTGCAGAATGGAAGTAGTCATGTAGGACTCCCGTTCCTCGGTCGTCCAAATGACATGACTCACGATCCTGATCCAAAGAATCATTCTCAAAGTCCTCGATCTGTCTTTGGGACAAAGAGTGGACACAACTGTGAGGTATGGTTCTTATTGCTTCAATAAACAGTTAAACACAATAGAAGTGTTATAGCTCCTCATATTAAAGATTATTGAGTCTATGTCTTATACATTTTAACGACCTGAATTAGAATTATATCCTTTACTGCTTAGTGTTATCGGTGGTTGTTTGTTCCCTGGTTACTCCTGTTTTAATCATCTTTGGGGAAAAGTGTATGTTTTTGTATAGTGAGGCAGTAGCTAGCGACAGACTATAATCATAGTAACATTGCATAGATCAATGATATCTATGAATACAGAGATTTATATACAATGATTTGGACAAAACACTTCATATTTTTCATGCAAACCCACTTGTTAAAAATAGCATTTAAATTTATCACTTGAGGGTTTAAAGTGAAAGAATAAACAATTAAGTGCTAATTTCATGTACTGTGTTTTTCAGCTCAAGCCTTTCCAGTTGCTCAACACTGAAATGGAGGGTGCAACAAAGTGGGATCCTGTATGTCTAAAAACATCCGATGAGGCGAAGCATATCTACGCGAAACTTCTTGACCAAAAGGTAAGTACTGTATCTGTTGTATCTGCTCTTGAAGCTGAACTACAGCAGGCACGTTCACGCATTCAGGAGCTTGAGACTGAGCAACACTCCTCCAAAAAGAAACTTGATCATTTCTTGAAGAAAGTTGGTGAGGAAAAGGCCCAATGGAGAAGCAGAGAACATGAGAAAATCCGTGCTTACATTGATGATATTAAAACAGAGTTGAATCGAGAAAGGAAAAGTCGCCAGAGGATTGAAACTGTCAATTCTAGGTTGGTAAATGAGTTGGCAAATGTGAAGCTATCAGCAAAACGCTTCATGCAAGATTTTGATAAGGAGAGGAAGGGAAGAGAACTGATTGAGGAAGTGTGTGATGAGCTTGCTAAGGAAATTGGTGAAGACAAGGCTGAAGTTGAAGCATTGAAAAGGGAATCTATGAAATTTAGGGAAGAACTGGAAGAGGAGAGAAGGATGTTACAGATGGCTGAAGTATGGCGTGAAGAACGTGTTCAAATGAAGTTGATAGATGCAAAAGTTGCTCTTGAAGAGAAGTATTCACAGATGAATAAACTTGTTACAGATTTCGAAGCTCTTCTCAAGTCAAAAAATGTGCATCTAAACACAAAGGAGATAAAAGAAGCACAGTCACTTCAACAGGCTGCATCTGCAATGAACATTGAAGACGTTACGGAATTTTCATATGAACCTCCCAAGTCAGATGATATTTATGCCATTTTTGAAGATTTAAATTTTGGCGAGCACAGCGAGAGGGAGATTGAACCGTGTGTTTCTCACAGTCCTCCTAATCATGCCTCCAAAATTCACACAGTGAGTCCTGAAGCAAATGTAATGAGTAAGGATGACATTCCGAGGCGTTCTGATGTATATATGGATGATAATGGCGATATAGAGGGTGATGAAAGCGGATGGGAAACTGTGAGCCAAGCTGAGGATCAAGGGTTGAGTTATTCTCCTGACGAGAGTGACAAATCTTTCAACAAGAACCAACGGGAGAGTAATGTTTCACGGAGGAGTGTACTTGAGTGGGAAGAAAATGCAGGTGAGGAGACACCAATAACTGAAATTAATGAAGTGTGCTCTATACCAACTAAGCAATCAAAAAAGGCCTCTTCCATAAAGAGACTTTGGAGGTCAGGCCTGAACAAAGAGGATAATTACAAGATAATCTCTGTGGAGGGAGTGAATGGCAAACTTTCAAATGGAAGGTTATCGAATGGGAGCATTGCGTCTCCTGACCGTGGATCAGGTAAAGGGGGATTGAGCCCTCATGACCTCCAATACCAATTTAGTCCTTCTGATTCCGGAAGTCCTCATTCACAACGGGTTATGAAAGGATGCATTCCTCGTGGTGCACAAAAGAATAGCTTGAAAGCTAAACTTTTGGAGGCCAGAATGGAGAGCCAGAAGGTTCAGTTGCGCCATGTTCTTAATCAGAAGATTTAGATCCAGGCATATCATTGCATGAATTGTCCTCCTGGAATGACTTAAGGGAAGTAATTCATTTTAGATTGTGAAGAAGGTGCTAATGTGCTGCTTATGTAAAAAAAAAAAAACTGCTCAAAAGATATTAGAGTCCATGAATAGATTGTGCATACCCTTTTAAGCAGATATTTTCCTTCCCTTGTGCTATAAATATAATATGTTGGGAAAAGACTTGCTTTGTAATATGTTGAAACTGGTCTTTACTTCATTGCATAGGGCCTCTAGAAAAATTATGAGAAGCATTTAACTTTTGATGTATCAATTCTAGTCATAGGGCAAATGTCAATTAAAAACATAATGTCATAAAATGTAGATGATAGCTTTCTAGATTTTGATTTTCTGTCATTGCTGCAGCTGCTTAAGAATTTGTTTTAGATTGTAAATTGTAGAAGATTCACTAGAGTAATTTGGTCCTAGCATAAATAAACTTTGTTGTTGAATGCTGGGATTTTCTCTCTGTTCATTTTTAATTCTAACTGTTCTCTAAATATCTAACAAAAAATAAATTTTAGATTAACGATTTATTTTTTTGACAAGATTAACCGAAATATTTTATAGGTACGAAATTTAATTTATTTTTTTGTTGTTGATATTTTAGTATATTTGATAGTTTTGAATTATTTATGGTTCTCCGTCTTGATTTTCGATAATATGAAGAATTAAAACTCATTCATTTTAAATGAGTTTATGTATCCTAGCCTTGCCACTAATGAAATTAATTTTTTTAATTAGAAATATTCGTTTTTCTAAACACAGTAAATTACATTATAAATAATAAAATATAAATTAAAATATTAAGCTAAAATCTCTTATTTATTTTCAAATAGATTAAAGATATGCAAACCATTCATAAAAAATACAGAAGTGACTAGAGGTCTTAACTAAGACCATCTCACGCAGTCATAATATTTAGAGAGAAGTGACTAGAGATTTTAACTAAGACCATCTCCCAGTGTCGTCAATTGAAAATAAAAAATAAAGAGAAGTGACTATAGGTCTTACCTAAGATCATCTCCCACGGTTTTAATGTTTGGAGAGTGCCGTCAATTAAAAATAAAAAATAAAGAGAAGTGACTAGAGGTTTTAACTAAAATCATCTCATGCGATCGTGCCGTGAATTAAAAATAAAAAATAAAGAGAATTGACTAGAAGTCTTAACTAAGACCATCTCCTGCATTCGCAATGTTTGGAAAATGCCGCCAATTAAAAACAAAAAAAATAATAAAGAGTGTCGCCATTTACATTGCAATGTAATGTAATAGTGTAATTGAATAAAAAATTAATAAATTATGTTTGGTTATAAATAGAAGCAAATGATATTCAAATTTTCTTTCATAAGTTTATTTATTTCTCACAATTTTATCATTTTACTCATAGTATTTTGAATTTTTATTCTCACAATTTCATCTTATTGATCTTTAATTGACCATATATTTTATCCAATTTTTCATCTTCTTACTTCAAATTATTATTGTTAAGGTCAAATGGACCCTAATTAATATAGTTCTAAACAATCCATGTTCTGTTTCATGCAAAATTATCAAAACTCTAATCCTCAAAATTTTCAATTTGTCTCACCTCCAACAAAATATACCGTATTTTTTTCGTCACCAAACAACCCAAATATGTATTTTAAACCTCAAATAAATACTCATGAGATGAATTTTTCTCATCATGAACCCAAAACACCGAATGAGTTTATGTTCGAACGTCAAGTTCCATAATTTTCAACTCAAGTTGGTATTGAAAATATTACAATTGAAAAGGAACAAAGGCGTTATGTTAAGAAAAACCTTGAGAGGTATTCACAAGGAAAGATGACACGTTTCTTATGCAATCATGACTCAATGTTTCAAAGGATCCAATTGTTGGAGTTGATCAAAAAGTCGACAACTTTTAGTTAAGAATCACCGATAATTATAACCAATGTCGTGGACAGTCACGAGAAAAGCTACAAGACCAATTAAAATCTCAATGACATCATATAAATGTCATTGTTCAAAAATTTATTGGGTGTTACAAACAATATGTTCATGGGGAAAAAAATTGGGACATCGGAGAAAGATATCTTAGTTAATGCACATGCTTTTTTTTGCTCAAGATGAAGATGCACCATTCAATCTTGAGCATGCATGACAGCTTTTAAAAGATCAACATAAATGGATGGAAGTATCCACCGAAAATTCTTCAAAGAGAATAAAGAATTATGCTAGCGGTGCACGCACGTCATCGCCAAATTTAGAGGCACCTTCAAGTTATGATTTTAACTTATCATCTCCTATGGAGCGTCCAATGAGACAAAAGGCGGAAAAACGAAAAGGAAAGGCAAAGGAAAATTCAAATGCAACTGAACCTCCTTCTAGAGTTATGCATGATACAATGAATAAAAGAATGGTAGTAATGGAAAATCTAGCACAACTTAAGGAGGAAGAAAACAAATTAGTCAAGGAAAAGATGAAGTTTGAAGAAATGAAATTCATCATGTTAGACACTTCTAAGATGAATGATAGTCAACGTGAATTTCATGAAAAATATTGTAATAAGCTAAAAGAAAAATATGGATGGTAATAATATGCGATGTTCTAGTATTATTATATTTAAGTATTATATAGTACTTGTTATGTATCAACACCTATTGTAATAAGATGCAATGTTCTAGTATTCAAACTAACTGTTATTCAAACTATTCGTTATTCAGACTAGCCATATATATACTTTCATTCTTCTCTCACTTTTCTATCATCCTTCTCTCATTCTTCTATCATTTCTCTATCATCCTTCTCTCATTCTTCTCTCATTTTTCTATCACCCTCTCTCACTTTAATGGATTCAAATAACCTCAACAAACTCTTTTGGGAGGTGATTGAAGAAGAAATTATGAACAACATAGATGAAGAACTACTATTGTCAATGCTTGAGAAGGAACGTCAATCTGGAAGTTCATCAAGGCGAAAAAAAAGATCGGTGATAGATCGAAATCGTGAAGAAGGGCATAAATGATTATTTAATGACTACTTTTAGGAAAATCTAATATACACAGATGCCCAATTCCGTAGAAGGTTCATAATGCATAGGCATGTGTTTCTTCAAATTGTAGAAACCCTTGGTAGTCCACTTCTGCTATTCGTATGTTGGCATATGGATCTTCTGCTGACATTGTAGATGAATATGTTCAAATTGGTGAAAGCACTGCAATTGAGTGCTTGCAGAGATTCGTAAGGTCGTGAGTGAGGTATTCGGGACCGAGTATTTAAAAAGTCCTAATAACAATGATGTTGAACATCTTTTACAAATGGGAAAGTCACGTGAATTTCCATGAATGCTAGGTTCCATTGATTGTATGCATTGGAAATAGAAGAATTATCCGGTTGCATGGAAAGGACAGTTTTGTCGAGGTGATCATGGTAAACCCACAATCATGCTTGAAGCAGTGGCATCACAAGACTTATGGATTTGACATGCATTTTTAGGTATTGCAGGCTCAAAGAATGACATTAATATGCTAAATCAATACAATGTGTTTAACAATATTTTGGAAAGACATGTTATTACTGTGCAATATACAATCAATGAGACTCTATAATTTGGGGTATTATTTAGCGGATGATATATATCATGAGTGGACTACATTTGTTAAGACCATCTCAATGCCGCAAGGAAAAAGGAGAAAACTATTTGCACAATATCAAGAATCAACTATAAAGGATATGGAATGGACATTTGGAGTGCTCCAATCTCGATTTGCAATTATATGTGGCCCAACGCGTGCTTGGCACATGGAAACCCTCAAGCATACCATATATGTTTGCATCATATTGCACAACATGATTGTTGAAGATGAACGACACACATACAAAGGTGATTTTGATTACTCTTATGATAATGTAGATGACAACAACTCAACGACTGAAATATTTAACGATCCTCATCTGAATCTTGCAACAAGACTATAAAGAAGAGCAAGTCTTCGTGAAAAGCAAGTTTATCGCCAACTTCAAGGAGATCTAGTCGAGCATATTTGGGAACGTTTTGGACACGAGGATGATGAAATTTAAAAGACGAATTATGTGGTGTTATTTATTTTATTATTTTTAATCATATGTCATGTATTTGAGATTAATTTTAATTAATATTTTAAATTTTATGTTTAATTTTAATTTTATTTATTTGTATTAATTATAATTATTATTCTAAATAAAATAAAATTTAATATGAATAATATATTAATATATTAAATAAAGTGGTGGGACCCAATATAGGTTCTTTATAGTTACATCATTGGAGTGAACATTTGATGAGTTGCTTGAAGATGATGTGCCTTGATGGGTCACACAAAGAACCCAAAAATGGGTTACACCATTGGAGATGCTCTAAGTTTCACTTCCAAGAACAATAAATAATTGTATCCATCGACTCCTTCACAGTCAGTGTTTTACTAGAAAAAAATAAAACCATTACGAGAACTTAAAAGGTTTGGATAAAACCAAACACCACTTGACAATATTACACCAAACAACCGTTGTCTCATCACAAATAATGAAAAGATGGGAAACAAGCTTCACACTGGGAAGATAACTCAAGACCGTCATTATAGCACTGCCATCCACATGCACTTGATCTAAGAGGGTCATATAGGCTTATTTAACAGTGCACAAGCCTCTCAAATCTTGTGTTTATAACCTAAAAATAATATCAGGAATATGCAATACATAAAGGGTCTAGAGAGATGAATAAATCTTTTTAAAAATTTAACCGATTTTCAAAATGAAAAATCAGAGTTTGTATAGCGGGAAGCAAATTGCGAAAATAAAGATGTTATATTTATTTCAGAAGAAATCAAAAATGGAATTATACTACAATTCAAAATTATCCTTAGATTGTTTAAAGACAATACTACAAAAGTTACAAGCTATATTAAATTGACAATTCTTAAATTACATGAGACGTGTCATTTACAAATTTCAATCTCTATGAGATTCTAACACGAGAGTTTGTAGAATTTAATCTGTAATAAAATACAAATAGGTTCTGATTCTAACAAAATCTACAGTTACGTAATAAATCACTACCAACATAAATTAATGCTAAGAAACGATTACCTAAACATGCAATAGCCTATCCACAACAATGTTGAGAAAAATAAATCTCCTATTTGGATCTTGCTTTTATACAACCTTGACACTGAACTCTGCGAAATTTTTACTCGATTCTCGCTTCTTGAATCTTCTAACTTCACCAATATGCTCCAAGTTTTTATGTGTAGAAATCGTCCCTGATCCCATCAATTTCTTGAGCGATGAACTGTCCAAAAAATTTAGAAGAACCCATACCTTATCGTAGTCTTCCATACAACTCTACCAAGGCCAGCCTAGAGAGAAAACCCTTCTTTTCACTAGAATTTGTCACTACCAGTCACAACAATACTAATATTTGCAAGCTTCTTGAAAATATTTACCAGTAATTACAAATCTTCATAATCGATATCTGAATCCAAACTATAGGTCGAAGATGAAAGAAATTTCAAATGCAGGAGTTTTTTAGTTTTCAAAAATCAGAAGTTGTTGTTGTTATGTTCTTAGTTGTTATGAAATGAGATGACACATGAATATATATGTGCTAGAGATTAAGCATAAAAATAGATGAAAATAGTTGTTAGATTCGAGTCAAAAATATTTGTTGATTTGAGTCAAATGACCAAGTAGAGTGGAACACGATCATCATAAAGAAAAGTGACATGTTTTTTGTGATTTGGGTTAGGTTATAACTGTGATTCGAATCATGAAGGGTCACGATTTGACTCATGTATAAACCTTGATTCGAATCAATTTGGACAGGGCCAAATAGGAAAAAGTGGAAAAACTTTGTGATTCGAGTCACGTGTAAAGTCCGTCTCAAATCAAATTGGGCATTGGCTAACATGACTTGTGTGATTGGAATAAGATGCAACTTGAGAATCTAGTCACAATGTTGCATGATTTGATTCAAGTGCAAAGTGTGATTCCCGTCACATACACCATAAATTTTCCTATTCTCTCTTGTTTGAGTTTATTCGAGTCATGACTTGTGAGTGATTCGGGTCACACACAAGAAATCTTAAATTTTCAAGTTTTTCAAAATAGTTTGAGATTTCACTTCGTATATAACTTGAACTAACATCAAGTATGGTTCTTGTTCCATTAACTCAACTAGATGACTTAAAACATAATGATCATACTAAAACACAAACAATTGAATTGTGCATGCTAAAAAGAATGGATTCAAAAATCAATCAAAAGATGTGCAATTCAAAATGAGACTCAATAAAAAAACAATAATGAAATGAAAGCTTAAGAGGCAAGCAACAAAAATGTATTGGGGTTCTCCCCCTTGATGTATTAGAGACATGCAACTCCAGTCTCCCCATTTTTGGTGTTTGACAAACTTTAATTTGGAATTGAGTCGACTTTGAGCCAAAGCAAATAAATGCTTATGTTCCCCCTAAAACATTGCACCACACACACAACATCATAAAACACATAAAACAATTATAGACTCATATTACAACTTCTCCCCCTTTGACAAGATCAAAAAGAGATAGATGGTAACACTACTACGAAAAACACATACAACAACGGTTAAAAAATATTATCACGTAGGACCAACCGTTGTCACGTAGCGTATGGTTGTATATGCGTTACTTACAATCACGGTCGTATGACCGTTGTTGAAAATTGAAAAACGTGCTACCTATAATCACGGTTGTTTTAAATATTCGTGCTAAAGGTCTGTCTGCATTTTTTATTTATTTTTGCCACATGTCTTACCTGACCACATTTATAACTTTTATCATAATATACAATATTAAATATTTTAACACAAGAAAAACAAGAACAATAGCAACAACAAGAACAAAAATAAGAATAACAACAAGAGCAGCAGTAAGAACAATAACAAGAACAACAAAAACAATAACAACAAGAGCAACAATAAATAAATAAATTAATAGAGTTTTGTTTGTGGAAGAAGTGATGTTTTCAAGTTTGGTTTAGTGGATGAATAATGTTTTCTAAATATAAGAAGTTTGTAGGCATGAGATGAAGTTTGTCTAAGTACGTTTAGGGTAAAAGTGAATGTACTAAGAGCGATATATATATCTTTAAAAAAAGAAGGCGCCATCTATAACCACCGTTGATTTAAATACTCGTGGTGAAATGTTTGTGTGGTGAAAGTTATTTACTTATTTTTGTGAAATAATTAAATACCCAAAAATGTGTGTGCAGAGATTTGAACCCATGACCATACGTCACTTTTCACCACATATATTAAATCAACTATGGTTAAATAGTTTTCAGTTTTTTATTTATTTATGAACTTAAGTGACACGCGCTTTTTGTAAAAGAAAAAATGGAAAAAAAATGTTGTTGTTGGGATTCGAAGCTTATAACACTTATTTTATCACCATGATTGTTTACCTCAACCGTTATTAAATAATTTTCAAAAAATAAAAATTATATCAGGCGCATCAAGTTTGTGATATTACAATGGTAGACAGCATAACCGTAGTAGTATTAGTGTTACAGAAGGTGTATTTTGTAGTAGTGTAATGAGTATTGACACCAAATAATCAGCAGTATAAGATAAGTTTCAGATAAATACATGAGCTAAAAAGCTAAGAAGAATATACAACATCGTAGATTAGATACATAACAAGAAGATAGATATGCTACATGCAATAAACATGCAAATAGAATGCAATAACATTTTAATAAAACAAAATTTAGTGATCAAAATTACTATGAATTGACAATTAAATAGTGCATGAACACGTATATGAATGCTCAAATGCACATAATTAACAACACACATTTATAAAGAATTTAAATGCAGAGATGAACAATTATAAGCATGCTATAGATGAATGAATGAAATAAAGAATGTAATAAGCAAACTAATGAACACATGTAGAGCAGACATAGATGCAATGATAAGATTTATAGAGACATACCAATGGGGTTGATGAAACTATGATTTGTTACAAGAGAGAGTTGGTGGATAACAAAATACAATATTCTCAATCCCTACAAATCTTGTGAGAAGGTTCATAAGATAATGGTTTTGTAAAAATGTCAGCAAGTTGATTTTTTCGTATCAACGTATTCAAAAACAACGTCCCCATTTCAACATAATCTCTAAGAAAATGGTGTTGAATTTCTATATGTTTGGTTCGTGAGTGAAGTACCAAATACTTAGTGAGGTTTATCGCGCTAGTGTTATCACACTTGATCGAAATAGAACCAATTTTTTAAATCTCAATCTAACAATTATAGCTTTAGCCATAACACTTGTGCACAACAACTACCAGCTACTACGTATTCAACCTCGACGATAGAAATAGCATCACTATGCTGCTTCTTACAATGCCAAAAAACTAAATAGTTTACAAACAAGTGACAAGTATAATTAGTGCTTTTCCTATACGACTTACACCCTGCAAAATCAGAATCAGTAAAACCTACTAAGCTACATGTGCTACCTTTAGGAAATCAAAGACCGTGCTGCGAGGTTCCGTTAAAATACCTCAAAATTCTTTTTACTATCTTAAAGTGGGATTCTCTAGGTTACATTTGATATCTAACACACACACACACACACACACACACACACACACACATACACACACACACACACACACACACACACACACACACACACACACACACATACACACACACACACACACACACACACACACACACACACACACACACACACACACACACAAAGCATAATATTTGGCCTACTTGTCATTAAATAGAGTAAGGATACTATAATACCTCTATATTTGGTGATGTCCATTACAACTCTATTATCGTCTTTGTCAATCAGCACATTTGAAGGCATAGGTGTTGCGATGATACCCGAATTTCGTATATCAAACTTCTTGAGAAGCTCCAAGCAATATTTCGTCTGATTTATGAAAGTCACTTCTTCGGATTGCTTGATTTGCAATCCCAGGAAGTACGCGAGCTCTCCCATGAGAGACATTTCAAATTCACCCTGCATCAGACTTGCAAACTCTTGGAAAAGAGATTTGTTAGTAGAACTGAAAATAATATCATCGACATATATTTAAACTAAAATAATATGCTTTTCTATGTCTTAAATAAACAAATTGGTGTCTAATTTACCACAATTGAATCCTTGTTTGATGAAAAATACACTAAGGCACTTATACCAAGCTCTTTGAGCTTATTTGAGACCATAAAAAGACTCTTTTGAGTTTAAAAACACACTCAAGTTTATCGTGATTCTCAAAACCAGGAGGTCGAGAGACATAAACTTCCTAGCTTATGTAGTTGTTAAGAAAAGAAAATTTCACATCCATTTAATAAAGCTTAAAATATAGGCAACAAGCGAATTCCAAAAGGAGTCGAATAGTTTCTAGACGAGCTACATGAGAATAAGTCTTCTCGTAGTCTATTCCTTCAGATTGACTATACCTTTTTTCCATTAGTCTTGCTTTATTTCCAGTAATTACGTCATTTTCATCCATTTTATTCCTAAATACCTTTCTAGTGTAAATGATGGTTTTATCATCTGGACATGGAACAAGGTCCCAAACATCGTTACATTTAAATTAGGTGAGTTCTTCTTGCATATCAAGTAACCATCCATCGCCAAGTAAAGCATAAGATATCGTTGTAGGTTCAATATGAAAAATGAACACAATGTAATTATAGAAATGAATAACCTGAGATCTAGTACTTACACAGTCATACGCTAATTTTTGACTCTAAGATCCCACGATTTTTTGCATCGTCTGCATAGCATATCATGTTTTTCAACTCGCATAATACCCAATTTATTAGTTGGAATAAACTTTTTGGAATTGCAGCAAAATCAGTCAAACGAAAAGTCGACTGTGCGTAAAATTGGTGAACGGAAAATTTTAAAGACGAGCCTGCAAACATCAGTAATATTAATCTACGTTTTGCATAGTTTAACCTGTCGTGTTCATTTTAATTTTTTAATTATTTTTCGGTCGTATTTTTGGATAGTTTAAGCTATTTTAGCGGGACAAATTTATTTTAAAATTTGATCAAACACTGTATTTTTCCGAATTGTATATTTTTCACTGATCATTTTGGTGTATTTATTTTATTTTTTTAGCATTTCGATACCGGTCCAATTACTCGTTTTTACCGTTTTTTATTTCTATTTTTAATTAATAATCATTTTAATTAGTTAGAATTTTACTTTTTAGATTTTTATTTTTAAATACTTAAGATTTATTTATATTTAATATTTTGATTTTTTTTTGTTTTTATTCTTTTTTTGGTAACATTTAATAAGCAAGTATCATAGGATTATTTTATTTTTTATTCATTTTTGTGAAAAGGCTAGGATGGCACAGTACCAACAGGCGAGTCGTTTGACAATCTCTCTCTCTCTCTCTCTCTCTCTCTCTCTCTCTCTCTCTCTCTCTCTCTCTCTCTCTCTCTCTCTCTCTCTCTCTCTCTCTCTCTCTCTCTCTCTCTCTCTCTCATTTTTGAATTGAAAAGGAGGATAACATGAAAAAGTCGAATACTTCACTTCATAAAAAACAAGCAAAATCATATTTTTTTAATAAAAAACTTACTTTCTTTATTCACATTAGTGTGCAAACGGGCACTCCGTGTCCGCTTTTTTATTGTGATTATGCGCTAAAATATAAATCGGTATTTTTTTTATAAATTTTATACATAGATACTTTACTTCGCTTTTACTTCTTCTCCTTTTTTTTTTTCCAAATAACAACATTAATATTTTATACATAGATAAAAGTTTCCAAAAACACTAACCAAACGAGGAATCTCCAAATTCTAACAGAAGAAAAATCCACTAAATTCAAACCCTAATAAATGGTTGAGGCAGTAACTATTTCGGTACTCATTTACTTGGAATGCGAATATTTTGACGAGGTTTCTTATAAAATCATACTCTACCAGAAAAGCAAGTTGTAATTGTTATGCTGTTTAAGATTCGAACTTGAGAATTGGATGATGGAATTTAAGAGCCTTAATGGTTAGGTTTGTTATGGTTTCCAATGGTATCTCATTTTCAGCAAATGCACATGGTTTGTATAACTCCATCAATAACCATGTTCACATTTTTCTTTTTTCACACTCTTTTTCTTTTTCACCCATTTCCTTCTTTTTACACGTAGTTTCCGAATTACGATTACTCTGACTTAATGTTAAGGATACGTAGGCATAAAATTGCGAGATCCTAGCGAGCTACCATTTTCTTTTTTTCACCTTTTCTCTTTACTTTACACATCCTTACCTTTAGCAAATAATTTTAGTCAAAACACAATATTTCAAGAGGTTCATGTAGAGTACTACAAATGCTTAGGGTGCAAGTATCTTCCCTTGGTATAACCAACCCAGTACCTTTGATCTCCTTTCGCTTAGCTTTAGGCCTTGCTTTTTGCTTTGCATTTTACTTAGGGTTTTTGTTCGATCTTTTCTCACTTTCCTTGGATAAAATAAAATTTCGGTGGTGACATCGTTGTTTTGTGATTCAAATTAGTATAATAGCTTGATATCCAATTCTCACCGCGATAGAAATGACGACTCTACTGGAGATTCTTCAAGTAAATTACCCCATATTGGCTGTCTGTTGTAGATGAACTGATCATTGCTTCAACTTGTCCGATTCTGGAGATGAATGCCTTACTGTGTGCTCGAAGACTTGCCCTCAATCTGAGTCTTGAAAGATCTTCTGGATAAACCAATTCTGAGGAGGACTTAGACTAAACAACAGATCTTGAACTAATTCTCAACAGTATTTATAAAGGAACTTGCCCCTGTTAGGATCACCGACCAAGTTTCTCAACTGTTTGAAAATTCCTTGAGAGGAAAGGTAGTTTGCAAACAAAATTGTTCATACAACATGGTAATGCAAAGTTCATGCAACCTTTGAAACAAAATCATTTTTTGAAAGATGAAAAGTATATGAGTAATTGGTCATCGATTGGTCAGAACACAATGGTTCAAGATATTTAAAGTGGAAAGTAAAGTAGAAGTGGTAATTCCAAAATAATTGATTTGCAAAAATCTTTTGGAGTCAGTTTACGCAACCTTGTTGTAATATGCTTTCAAAATAAACTTGCTTCAGTTAGGTCTTTCGAGGGTTGTAACGTGGTCTGGTTCACAGATTATGAAACAAAGGATAAATGCTCAAAGTTTATTTGTTTCCATTCAATCTTCATGTTAACTCAAACTATGCACTCAGGTTCCCATAGGTTAGGAGTTGCACTGATGATAGTGATGATAGTTCAGAAGTTAAGGGAACTCTTGAGACGGCAGTCACTGCTTCCTTACAACATTGAGTTGTTGTTTCCATTGAGGACTTTCATAGTGAAAGATTTAAAGATTTCCTCTTTTTGGTTGTCCCTACTTTTTGCCTGAACTGTTTCTTGGTGATTACAATCAGCGGTGAGTATCAGATATTGTTTTATTCCTAAATACCCTTCTAGTGCCAATGATGGTTTTATCAACTGGACATGAAACAAGGTCCAAAACATCATTACGTTTAAATTGGATGAGTTCTTCTTGCATATCAAGTAACCATCCATCGTCAATTAAAGCATAAGATATCGTTTTAGGTTTAATATGAAAAATGAATGCAATGTAGTTATAGAAATGATTAACCTGAGATATAGTACTTACACCGATTTAGATATGTCATAGTATTTGATCCAACCGATGATCTTTTGCAATCGTCCAATCTTGAGGTAAATAATTTGAGGTCTCTTGTTTGTCTTCCTCATGTGAGATTTTTTATTTATCTTCATTAATGTCCTCATCCTTTGGTGGAAGAGGAGGATCCTCTTTAGGACTTTTTTCGTTGGTCAAATTCTCCGTTATCACACCTGAAATATAAGAACAAATACCTTTATGTATCTTTTCGGGGGTAAGGATTCATCAAATCCAACATGAATAAATAGAGCTCGGTTCATTCCTGCATTGGTGCTCTTCTAAGAGTTTTAGTTTGTACAAGGAGAGCCTGGTGGGCTCTTGCTTAATGCTATTTTAAAAGTCTTTATTTGTGAAAGGACAGTCCAGTAGGTTCTTGCTAGGTTTCTTCTACGAGTATCAGTTTATGCATGGAGATCCCAATGAAATCCTGTTTAGTGCTCTTCTAATAGGCTCAACTTATGCAAGGAGAACCCGATGGGTTCCTAATTGGTGCTCTTGTAGTGTTAGTTTGTGTAAGGAGATCCTGGTGGTTTCCTGCTTGGTGTTCTTCTAAGAGTCCTCGTTTGTACAAAAAAAGCTTGATGTGTTTTGCGTATAACTCGAAGGGCCTTGAAGATGTTGCTGATTCTTATGTCTGGTTCATAGTGTTTGTAAGATAAAACTAATTAGCTTGTATCTTCCAATTGGCTACTTGTTTGACATTTAAACTTTTGCGTGATGACTTGTTTTCTTCAAGCACTATAATTCAACAACTCTGAGTATCGTTCTTTAAAAGTATTGCTTTTATTTCACTAAATCCCTCGGTGAAAATAACAGTGTATGTAGGCTAAACTACTTGATAATGATCAAAATATCGCGGGCCTCCATGACATTCTATTTAGTCCACTAAAATTTATAATCAAAATTGTACCTTTTCCAGTAGTGAACTGATCGGTGGTTTTTACACGTGATTTTACCGTTTGTTTCTGTTAATCATTTGTTATATCTTGTCGCATTTTATTTGTTTTTATTGCATTTTACGCGTTGGTTTGGCGTTTTCACTATTTCTAGGTTTAGGTAAACAATAAAAGAAAATCGGAGCAAAAACCGGGGAAAACAACAAGAATTCGGAAACGCTTTGGAGTGGACCAGGAGCCTGACACGGCCCGTGTCAGGATGTGCTCAGAAAAGCCAATTTTGGGGGAAGCCAGAGACCTGACGCGGCCGCCCGTGTCACGTGACACGACCCATGTCAAGACATCTGGGACTTGGAAAAATCACGTGTAAATTATATCAGAAAGCCAACACGGCCGCCTGTGTTGCCTGACACGACCCGTGTTGGTTAAAACGCCTCATTTCCTATTTTTCTTGTATTTTTTACACTTGTGATCCCTGGGGGTATTTTGGGCATTTCCCTGGTACTGAGTTTGAATTGAGACTATTTAATACGTGTTTTGAGAAAAAGAGAGGGGACTTTTGACAGAGAATAATTTCACGAGAAAGATTGAAGCGATTAAGGATTTGGGAAACTGAAGGTCCTCATGAGCGGAAGTGATTGAAGATCAAGGCAACCAATTATCTTGTAATGTTTAATCTTATTGTTGATTTTATCTGTATTATTATGAGTGGCTAAACCCCCCAATGCTATGGGGGGTCCCTGAATTTACTCTGTAATAACCTTATTTGCTTTGAATAATGGATTTCACTGCTTTCTAATCGTTGTTGTTATTGTATAATTTTCTTATGGCTTTTCTTATTTTACAAATAAGGATTTGATTTATAGTTAACCTTAGGTTTGGAAAAATAATTGTTAACGCGTTTATACGATAATACTAAACTAGATATGCCTAGGAATGGGGATACCCTATAGTAACCGTAATGTTTTAGATAAAATATATTGCTTGGGATTGTTCCTATACCACCAAGGAATTGGGGCATAGGAAGAATACCAAAAGGTTTTCTGCTAAGGAATTAGAGTCAGCTAATCTTTAAAACCGGTAACGATTGAATTGAGCAGTGATTTCTGAAAACTAAGGATTAAGGTTATTACAAGGCTTTTCATACACCCTACCCTAACATGCTTCTCATAACTGTTTAAAACCTTTATTTTACTGCTTTTTCCCTCTAGCCGTTATAATTCTAAAGAAACAAACCAAAATCCCTATGATTTTTTGTTCAATTGCATTACTATAAAACTTGTGTTCATACGCAGTCCGCGAGATCGATATTTGAGGAATTTCCTCTTATTACTATATCGGTACAATTAGTACACTTGCTAATTTACCAGTCATGAACACCATGATAAAAGTCTTCTTTGTGAAAATCATCAGCGCATGGAGAAAGGAAGGGATGTGTTACCAAAAGCAAAACCTGTTTTTATGGCTCTATCGAAAGAAAATATGAAATCACTTAGAGATGTTAATGGTTCGTCAACCTGATCTCCAATGTCCTCATTTTCTTCGGCACCAAACATCTGAAAACCCTGTATATAAGCCAAGTCATTTAGTTGTCTTTACACAGTGCTTTTATGCTTTGTGAGGTTTTCTAATGGTTGGCTGTTTGATTATATATTTCTTTCCTTTTCTTCTTTGTTATGAAGGATTATTGTGACTAACCGCCTATCTGGGAGAATCATAATATGGTCAATGTCCGATATGGTTAACAATTGTTTCGTTGTTGGTTGGGCTAGTGTTTACAAAGCGTTTAGTTTTTATGAAATGATGGCCAAAGGTATGGACCAAAAATCCATGAGTAGACCGATTTGCTCTATTTCCTCGTATTAATTGATAAACTCCTCCTTTTTCTTGGGGTCCTCCATCTTCATCTTCTTAATCTTTGTTGTTAGTTTTTGCTAACAACAACATTGTCATCATCATAACTGGTATTAGTGTTTCAAGAATTAAACTTTGAGGTCTAAGAAAGTTTTACCATACCCCACAATAGATATTAAATGTACTCACAAAGAGACATCATTGTTACATTAGTGATGTGAGACTAGTGAATCTCAGTTGTAACCTTACTAGTGAGGGCTAGTAAGCTCTCAGTTATTTAATTTTTTTCTCTACCTCTCTTATTCTTCAAAGATCATCTACTTATATAGTAGTTCGTATATCTCTTGCAATCAAGACTCATTAAATGTAATTAAAGCCCTTGTTGCCTAATTGATCAATGCTAATTAATGGTCATTTGGGTGGTGATCCTCAATGGATTTGGTACACAGTGCTTATTAATTTATCTTAAAAACATTGTTTGTGCATTTAAATCTTATCTTGTTATCCCATTACCTTAGTTTTGAGTCGGACAACTCGACCCGAGCTTCTAATTAATTTAAATTAGTCTTGTTATCATGGGCGGACTCTTGCTAGTATTTGGGAGAGCTCTTATTAGTCTTGGGCCGAGATCTTATTACTTGGACGAGCTCTTGTTAGTCTCGGGCTGATATCATATTACTCAAATAAACTCTTGATACTTGAGCAATATCTTGGTAGTTTGACGATCTCTTGATAGTATTTGGGCGAGCTCTTGTTAGTATTTAAGCGAACTCTTTTTACTGGCAAACTCTTAATAGTTTAGTGAGCTCATGTTAGTATTTGAGCGAACTCTTGTTACTCAGCGAACTATTGCTAGTCTTGGGACGAACATTTATTACTTGAGCGAGATCTTGATACTCAGATGTACTCTAGGTAGTTGGGTGAGCTCTTGCTAGTGTTTGGGCAAGCTCTTGTTAGTTTTGGGCCAACCCCTTATTACTCGGGTGAGCCATTGGTAGTTGTGCAGACTCTTGTTAATATTTGGCAAGTTCTTATTAATCTTGGGTCGAACTGATAATACACAGGTAAGCTCTTGAGACTCTTGGGCAAATTATTATTACTCAGACGAGCTCTTGATACTTAGGCTTATACCCCAATCTACTCCCTTATTTTGTGCTCTTCATCACGCTATTTAAATCCCTTTATTTAAAATAGGATTAAAGATTCATTGGTTCCCAAATATGAGACACATAAGAGTAAAATATTTTAGTCGAAAGTCCATGACACTACAAGATAATAGTAAGAAATTAATATAATGTTGAAAACAATGTATAAAACACAATGGATAATTTTAATAGAAAATTTCACACAAAAGAAAAAGGAAAAGTGCCAGGTTATTTTATGGGCCCATACCACAGTGGTTGGACTAAAACTAATATCTTGACGAATCTTTCTTCCATCACCCAAATTAAATGACACCCTAACATTTTTTATAATGATAAAAATATCCTTGTCAAAATTTAACTAAAAATAGTAAAAAAAAATGTTGGTAGTACAATTTAAAAAATCCGATATATTTTATAATTTTTTGGGTTTTTTTTGAAAAATCCAATAGCAAAATAACCCGAAATCAATACTACCAATTTTTTTTTAAAATTTGATATAATATTGAATTTTTCAAAAAATCCAATGGTGTTTTAAAAATCTAGTAAAAACTCCTAGACTTTTGAAAATTCCAATAAAAACTCATAATTTTTTGAAAAATTCGGAAAAATCTCAGATTTTTTTTAAAATCTGATAAAAATTCAGACTTTAAAAAAAATAAAATAAAAATTCATTTTTTTTTGAAAAATTCGATAGAGTGTTTGATAAATCCGATTAAAACTCATAGTACTTTAAAAAATCTGATAATGTATTTGAAAAATATGATAGTTTAAATCAACTAATTTTGTAAAAAATTCACTTAAAATTCATA
The DNA here is from genome assembly GCA_963859935.3 of Lathyrus sativus. Taxonomy (NCBI): domain Eukaryota; kingdom Viridiplantae; phylum Streptophyta; class Magnoliopsida; order Fabales; family Fabaceae; genus Lathyrus; species Lathyrus sativus. The sequence continues at coordinate 496,712,784 of OZ012736.1, read as the reverse complement.
AATCCTTCAAAAATTCAATAAAAACTTATTAAATTCTTCAAAAATTCAATTAAAATTAAAAAAAAAATCGAAAATGCAGAACAATACACAAAATTTCAAAAACATAAAAAGGAATTATAAAGGATATTAGTATTATTAAAACATAGGGGTTGTGGGGTGCCAATTAGAACTTACGGGATGGTAGAAATATTATTCAATATCTTGGAGTCTAACAATAAACAGGTTATCAATCAAAGCCATCTCTGTTAAATCAACGGCTGAGATTATTTAATGTTTTATTCTAACAACTTGTTAATATCGCATGCTTTTTCCCAATCCTGAAATCCAGATTCGTAAAAACGTTCAGCTTCTTCATCACTCTGCATTAACCCCCGCCAAAATGAAATCCAATTTCAGTTCCCTCCATTTCCACAAAATTTAATTTACATCCACATTATACTTTACAATAAACAAAAATTAAAATAAAAATCCTCTACACATTCTCATTTCCATGGCGGAATTTGAACCTCCCTCATTCTCTCTAGGTCTCGATCTCGACGACACTCCCCCACCTTCTCCTCCTCCTCCCTCCCCCATCCCCGACCCGCTCCTTCAAGTCCCCGACTCCGATCCGGAAACCCGATCCGATCCACCTCCTCGTACACTAAAACGCCTCCGTCGAGGCCCCCCTTCCTCCTCCGTCCACCACATACCGCAACCGCAACCTTCATACTTCGACGCCGACGATGATATCGAGGAGTTCTCTTCACCAGAAAAGCCCGTTCAAGGTCAATTTCTTTATTCTTATTAATGAGTTTGTTAGAGTTTAGTAGAATTAGAACTATAACTGAATATCATAGAAATATTATTTCTGCTAAAAATTAGGAGTAGTAGGTTGAATTACAAGGTTAATTTGATTCTGAGGCTTGCTCGTTTTGTGAAATTAGGATGTCGCAGTTCGGTTCAGAATCAGAATCGATCTATATGTAGCAGCTCAAAAGTTTCATTGAGAAGTGCTGGAGTTTTAACTCATTCATTTACCAACTCTTGTGAGAAGAATAAAAGAAAACATGCTTCTAGTCCTCTTCGCAGGTTTCAATTGCTTGATTCTGAAGATGATGATGATGATTCTGATGATGATATGTTTGGTGAAGATATTGGCGGTGTTAGTAAAGTTGGCCTCTCAGTGGGGCAATTGGGTAACCGAAGCGCGCCTTTCACTTCTTTAGAACAAGATGGAAAGACGCAATTTGATGTGAACCAAAGGCGGGATTTATGGAAAGATCCTTCTCCGGTGAAGAATTTTTCTGTTCCTACACCTGCGTTCAATGAGATGTATGAAGAGTACTTTAGTTCTGCCAAGAATGCGGAAGTGCCAAGATCAGGGATTGGTATATCTGAAAATCATTATGAGATGTATCATGGTGTTGATTCTGGTTTGCAGCAGGATGAACAGATATGGGAGGCAGCAGGTCCACTTCCTCCTGCTCATCATTATTTTTTCCATGATGATCAAAGAATTCAACATTTGGTTCGGAGTCGTCTGTGTAATTTTTCTCCGTTAGGTGTCAACGGAGTGAATCAGCAACAAAATGTCTCCCACATTGATTACATGTAAGATGTAATCTAGTGATATATTCTTTCCTTGACCAGTTTTATCCTTTGATAACAGGTAAGGTCTCTAATCGACTTATGTTTTTTCTGTTCTGATTTTAGAGGACAATTTGACAATAGAGGAGCTTCTAAAACGCCAGAAGTTCAGAAAGGACGTGTTAATGGCTCAACAAGCAGAAGAAGCAAATCTACAAATTTGAATGTTCAAGAAACCTTTAATGCTTCTGAAGGTTGGGTGGATCCCAAAATCAGTTCTCCTCTCGGCAGTGGAACATCTAGTAGAAAGAAAGTAACAAAGAGAAACAACACTAAGAGCAGTGTGTCAAAAAGAAAAAGTGCACAAAGCATATTAAACCCTTCAAATGTTTCGGGAAGTTGGGTGGAACCCAAGAGCAGGAGTATGCCGAAAGATGCAGGGAAAAGACGTGTCCAAGCAAGTGGTCAATCTGCTAGTCAATCTACTGGTCATTGGTTTACAGGACCTGATGGAAGAAAGGTATGTGAAAATTTCTGAAGAATATTAAATGTTATTAGCTGGTTGGATTTATTTGCTCTTATAGTTAGATGCTGATCATAAAAAGTTGAAAACATGTGTTATATTGTTGACAAATTTCAGAAACCACTCGGGTAGTATATTATACAAGTATTTTACTGATACAGATGAAGTTTAAATTAGAGCACCTTTTTGTATTGCCAATTTTTCCTTCGAGGAATTATTGTTGCATAATTTGATCTCCAAGTTTGCATCTCTCTAATGCGGCTCTTTATACTTATTTCTATTGTCAAAATGAACATCACTTGCCATCAAGATGAATAGTTAAGGTGCTATATCTGATGTCAGTCATAGTACGTACATCTGTCATATTCTCAAATTATTATTCATTATAAGACATCATTTTATTCCATATTGTTCTGGACATTGCAACAACTTAAACGAAGAAAATATCAGTGTTTTACATCTCATGGTAGAAATCAAGGATTTAAAGCTGTTTTTGGTATGCCTGAATGTGATTTTGTTTTTACAGTGAACTTTTTTCATAACCAAAATGCAAAGTAAATGGTTTTTAACAGATTCATATAATGGAAATTTATTTCCCAAATCCTTTTATCTTCTAGCAATTAACATTAAATATTAATATTGCAAATAGCTTCAGGCATATGCTCCCCTTGTAGTCATTCTTGTAATTCTCCTTATGATTGACTTGAATCTTCTGTTAGTTGGCAAAAACACATTTTGCATATTGTATCAATTGATCAGAACCCAAATCTTTATCTTCACATTGTAGGTTTATGTCAGCAAAAATGGACAAGAGATGACTGGCCGAAGTGCTTACATACATTATCGGAAGGTACATTCACATGCAAAATTACTTTGATGTTGTATGATCTATTTGGATGGGTTATAGTTGGTACTGAACTCCTTCTATGCTTACAGGAGAATGGAACAGGATTCAAGAAATCGAAAAAGAAAACAAGTACCAAGAAGGCAAATGCCAAGAAGAAAAACTAAACATTTGATGCAGCAGATTGTTCCCTGCCAGGCGCACATTAAATTCATTTTTCACAGAATTGTAAATTACTTGTTGATCTTATTGCTAGTATTACTTAGAAGGTTTGTTGTGTTCAATTGCCATAAACTTCTGGAGTTGTTCTGGATGGGCAAGGAAGTACATGTTTGGGGCTTTTGTTGCTTATCCAGATGGTTCTGTAACATGCATCAAGATTTAAGGTCATGAAACTGTAACTTTTAGATATTGATTCACTTTTTAATTTCACCCACTTAGCCTTGATTCACCACATGGTTACTTAGTGCTATCCCAATTTGTAAATGATACAATGGTACAAAAAGGAAAAAATGGTTGAAGTTAGTGAAGACATTGAGAAGACCCTTCTTTCTATCTCGCATTTTGAAGTATTCTAGCTTTATGAATGTTTACTTTTAATGAGGTGTGTATATAGTATGATTCAAATGAAATCTGGTCTACAATAGATGAAAGCTATTTATGGGCATTTAAGTTTTTACATTTTAACTAATTTTAAAAAGTATATTCATATTTATCCTTAAGAGATGAATGCGTCTTCTCGGTTTACAATATTGAGTTAATATTGCTAGAAGATAAGTTAAGACTTTATTGTTGGAGCGTCAAATTTCTCAGTCTAAAATTTTGATTTGATTCCAGCTTATGTTGCCCATCTAATTCTTTTTGATTTTACACATGGTTCCTTTTTAGATTTTGATTGGATTCTAACTTATGTTGCTCATCGAATTCTTTTTGATTTTACACCTGGTTCCTATTTTTGATTTTTCATCCAAAAAATGTTCTCTTTTAACTTTGAAAATTAAATGTTCACACAAAACATACATTATATTTTAGTCGATGTCAATATTCCTTAATTGGCCCACTCATGACCATGTGAGGAGCAAATAAGAGCTCAATTAAGGTTCACTGAGCCAAGGCACGCATTCGGCCCGTAGTGAGCCAAGGCATGAGTTCGACATGCGGTTGAACTTGTCACATCTTAAGTGAGTAAAGTTGCCAGATTTTGAGATAAGGGAGTTATACACCATGCACTTGATAAAACAGGGCCATACTAATCATGATCGAGGAAATAATTTCAAGATTTTGAACATATCGCTAGGGTCACAAAAGACTATATTTATCTCAAGGGCTATAGGCTAAATGATCACATTCTTTACAAATCATCTATATACAACCTCTTGCTTGGCCTATATATGGTCTATATTATTGTACTCAAAGTAAGTACAATTGATGTACACCATTGAACACTAGTGAAACATTTCTTGGCCCCTTCTTTTAAAGAGTTTTGTGGACCTAACTATCATTTCATAACGATGACCACACACGTTACATCTAGTTTTTGGCGATCATGAAACCGTAGCGAAGATGCAAGCCGTTATGGATGAACTGTGTCGCCAAAACCAAAACCCACAGGCAAGTGTCCAAACCATCCAACAACAATATCATGACATACTCTTAGAGGGAATAGAGGTCGAGGACCCCTAACCCCTCTTTGCCAATATCTAGGATGCTCTTGTTTTAAACAATTTCAAACCACCCCTTATGGTCATGATAAATGGGTAAAGTGGTTCGTAAGAGCACGTTATTACATTTAACTACATATGATGATCATAGGCATGCATGACTCATTCAAATGCTAAGATTCTATGTAGCCATATATTAAGATTTATCTCGAAAGTTAATCTATCAGTTCTCGACTAACAAACACTCAAAGTCCTTATGAGAGTACTTATTACGTTTGAGGAAAACCACCATCTAATCAAAAGATGTATGTATGTGCCTTCTAAAATGAGTTGACATTCGTACATTTCAACGAATCTCGCATAGAAACCTACAAACTCAATGGAGGAGATAATGTAAAGGACAAGAAAAGCAACATAGAGAAAAGAGCCATAAACACAAAGGAAAATAGTAGTTACGAATCAGACTCCTCTAGTAAACGTAAAAATAATTATCCATAACCAATAAGAGTCCGGGAAACCTTTAAACCTCTCAAAAACGCTCGTGGAAAACCACACACTATTAAATATTAGGCAAGAATAAGTGTGGCGAGAAGTGTTTCACACCAAAGCCATTATTGAACCCCTAACTCCTAAATAGGAGGTTATGGAAAATAAATCCAACAAATGATGCAAATACCACAAGGTTAATGGCCACCACACTAATGAATCCCACCAATTGAATAAGGAAATAAAAAAACCGTTTCAAGAAAAGCATCTAGAAGATACGTTAAAGGCACATCATTCAGTTACAGAGTGAGAGCTCAACCATCTGGATGCGATAAACCTCAAACCTAAGAGGGATAAAGAACTAGAAGAAATACATGAAAGAGGACATTTTCGTCACGCCACCAACACTCTTCTTCGTACAAAAGACATGACCGCCAGGTAATGCACGTCGTGGGTTCACCCTTGAAACCTCACCTAGATAGCGAGAGGATGGGATCGTGAAATGAGATCAATACGTGCCAATAAAATGTTATCAAGATTGACAATCCACCACCCAAACCAAGTGCCTACAATGTTAACTTTGTGGACTGGGACCCAAGGGAATAGTACTTGGAAGATAGATTGCTCCATACTAAATATCTTAATGAGGTTTAGACTGGACCCCAACATTTTTAGACTACAAAATTGGGAAACTCCTTAATGAATGAAAGAAAGGAAGAGTTTATCCTTTTGCTCCAAAAAAATATGGATTTATTCTCCCAGAGTTCTTATGATATGTCGAGAATAAACATACATATCATCAGTAACCGCCTTGCCCTAAATGCCTCCATCAAACCAGTCATAATGAAGAAAAGAAAAAAATGGGTGAGGATATGAGAATAGTCCTTGACAAGGAAGTGAAAAAGATAAACGAGGCGAGGCTTATAAATGTGATTAAGTATCCCACATGGCTTGCCAACTTCGTGACAGTGAAAAGGTCTCAGTAAATGGAGGATATGGGTAAACTTCATCGATCTCAATATGGCGTGTCCAAATGATCCATCTCCCCTATCCGATATATACATGTTGATTACAAAGCTCCAGGGCACAAAATACTCGGTTTCAGGGACACATATACTCATGCACAATCAAATCAAGATGAACCCATGGAAGTGCACAAGACTGTCTTCACGACCAAGACTTGTAATTATTATGAGGTGATGCCCTTTGGTTTCAAGAACTTCGACTCCACCTATAGAGACTGATGGGCATGGTGTTTGTAGAGAAGATAGAGAAAAACTTAAAGGTATACATAGAGGACATTTTGGTAAATATACCATATGAGAGAAAACTCTATAAGGATTTGGAAGAAAATTTAAGATTTGTTAAGAGGTTGTTCGAATCGTAGTTACAAGGGAGTTTTTGTTATCGTCTCCACAAAGATTGTCCTATATTTTGATGCTTGCCTTTCAATAGTTTACAGTTCTAAGAAAAATAGTTTCAAATTTTGGTTCATAAATTGTCACGATATTTAATAGCAAAGCTGGTCAATTCTAAAGTGTTTGATTAACAAAATATATCAAAAGCAGTTTTATCTACCCTAACTTATACATATTCTTTCAATCTTGTATGTGAAGTTGGATCTGATTAATATCATCGCATATTCTCTCAACACCGTCTATCTCTAGAGTGGCGTCGTGAGAAATACCGTATTCATTGATACACGATCTCTCCATATTACAACCAATATAGTAAGCTTTAAGTTTAATACAAAGCAAATATCAACTATAGACCAATCTCTTAAATCTATAAATTGATAGATGCATATTTTAGGTCAAGTTCCATAAAATCTATGTCTAGAGTTTTACAAAACAAGAATGGATCATTAAGAACAAAAACATTTATCATATATTAATCATCACTTGTTCACATGCAAGAACAATCAAAAGAAATACATAAAGCAAAGGTAGGTCACCTCTACCTTTGATACAAAAGAAATTAGTTACGCATAACCATGGTAGCTTGCTTTACAAGTAAAGAGAGAAGATGAATGAACATCCATGTTGAAGAATCGAACTCGAATGCGAATCCAACTTCTATTTGCAAAATCTCCCTTTTTGGTGAAGAAATGCTGAAAATGTAAGTCTCTATGTGAAAAATGAGTTCTTTTTTTCAAAAAATGTGAAGAGTACTTATATAGTACAACTAGGATCTGCAAAGTTCTCCCAGCGAACCCATTCTTTGCCCAACAAACTCTACTTTATGGCACATGAAGTGTCTCTAGATCAAATTCTTGCAACAAAAGAACCCATATAATAAGCCTTTTCTTAGAATTTGCTTTGGTTAGCAAATACTTAATCGCCGCATGGTCCGTGTAAACAACCACTTTAGACCTAATGAGGTAAGACCAAATTTTTTCCAATGCATACACTATCGCAAGAAGCTCTTTTTTTGTAGTGGCATTATATATTTGAGTTTCGTTCAAAACTTTGTTCGCGTAGTGTATATCATGAAAAAAATTTGTTCTTCGTTGACCAAGTACCGCACCAATGACATAATCATAAGCATCACACATGAGTTCAAAAATCAAATTTCTAATTAGGAGCCATGATTATGGGTGCGGTAGTCAAACTCTCTTTAAAAGAATTAAAATCAAGCATGCAAGAGTCATCAAATTCAAAAGACTTATCTTTGTTAAGAAAATTGCTCAAGGGCTTTGCAATCTTTGCAAAGTCTTTGATGAACCTCCGATAGAATCCCACATGGATGAGAAAGCTTTTAATTCCTTTCACATTCAAGGGTGATGGCAACTTCTCTATAACCTTCACTTTAGCTTGGTCGACTTCAAGGCCCTTTGAAGAAACTTTGTGGCCGGGCACAATTCCTTCTGTAACCATGAAGTTGCACTTCTACCAATTAAGCACAAGATTAGTTTTTGCACACCTTTCTAACACAACATCCAAAATTTTCAAACAAAGATCAAATGACGGCCCAAAAACTGAAAAGTCATCCATGAAAACTTCAATGGATTTTTTAATGAAGTAAAAAAATATTGCTTGCATGCACCGCTGAAACGTAGCTGGCGCATTACACAACTCAAAAGACATCCTCCTATAAGCAAAGACCCCAAAAAGGACATGTAAAATCAGTTTTCTCATGATCCTCCGGGTTAACAATAATTTGGTTGTAACTCGAATAACCATCAAGAAAACAATAGAATTTCTGATCGGAAAGCCTCTAAAGCATTTGGTCCATGAAAGGTAAGGGAAAGTGATATTTCCTCGTAGCTTTGTTTAGCCTACGTTAATCAATTCACATTCTCCAACCGGTCACGGTTCTTGTTAGTATTAATTCATTTTTTTCATTCCTAATCACTGTCATCCCATCTTTCTTCGGTACCACTTGCACCTGACTAACCCAAGGACTATCAGAAATAGGATACATCATTCTGTCCTCAAGCATCTTTACCACTTCCTTCCTAACCACTTGTTTTATGGTAGGATTTAAACGAAGTTGAGGTTGAGCTAACAACTTAAAGTCATCCTCCATTAAGATCCTATGCATGCAATAAGATGAGCTTATTCCTTTTAAATCAGAAAGATTCCAAATCATAGCATTTTGATTCTTTTTCAACACCATAATCAATTTTTCTTCCTCTTCCATGGTTAGTTCATTGCTTATGATTACCGATTTGTGCCCCCCATCATAAAGAAACACATACTTTAAATTATGGGGCAAAATTTTCAACTCAATTTTGTTTTCCTCAACCTTTTCTTTTTTCAAATCTTCATCAAGTTCTTTCAAGGGACGAATTTCTTCTAATGCTTCAAGTTCCCACAAACACTTCTCAATCTCATTTTCTTCACTCTCTTTGAGACTAAGCAAAGCATGATTAAGAACTTTTTCTAAGGGAGTATCAACATGAACTTCTCTTTTCACCTCTTCAATCACTTTCTTCATTGCATCAAGATGGAAATAATCATTATTCTCTTTTAAATGCTTCATGGATTCAAAGAGATTAGAGCAAACTTCTTTATCTTAAACTCACACTTTCGTAGGACCATCATCCATATCAATCGCCATTCTTGCCATCTTCATGAAAGGTCTTCCAAGAATTAGAGGAACATCATCGTCTTTGTCCATGTCTATCACCATTAAGTCAATGGGAAACAAAAACTTATCAACTTTCACCAATACATCTTCAACTACACAGTGAGGATGGGTAGTGCATTTATCAGCTAATTACAATGTCATTCTAGTAGCCATCAACTCCATGTGTCCCAATCTTTTAACAATTAACAACAATATCAAATTTATACTAGATCCCAAATTGATTATCCCATTACCAACATAGGTATTGCCTATGGTAACCGGTAAAGTAACTTTTCCCGGTCTTTTTGCTTCCTAGGAAGAGTCCTTTGAATGATTGCATTATAACTAGCATCAATAACTACAGTTTCTTGGTCCGTATACCGTTTCTTCTTGGTGATGATATCCTTCATAAATTTCACATAAGTAGGCATTTTCTCCAATGCCTCGAAAAATGGAATATTAATTTACAATTGGTTGAAAATATCCATAAATCGAGCATATTGCATCGCGTTATCCCTTTTTGTAGGCCCATGAGGATAAGGTAAATGTTGAATAGGAATTTTCACATGATCCTTCCCCTTCCTCTCATTATTTGTTTTCTCTTCTTTTTGTTTCTTTTCAATTAATTCATCATTCACTATTTCTTCAACTTCCTCCTCAATAATTTTATTCTCCTTTTCAACTAACTCCTCATCATCATTTTTTTCAACTACAACCTCCTTCTCCACTTCCTTCTCACAAATTCCCAAATCAAAATTTCTACCACTCCTAGTAAGGATGGCTTTGCACGCTGCATTAGGACCCAAATGAGGCTTAGCTGAAAAGGCTTCTTTTTGTTGATCGGTCAATTATTTAGATAATTGACTAATTTGTGCCTCAATATTCCTAATAGAGGAATCAATGCTCTTTTGGTTGGACATTGATACTTGCATAAATTGATTAAGAGCTTACTCAATATTTGAGCTTCCACCTTGGTTTTATGGAGGTTGGTTATAATTTTGATACGGTTGATGGTTAGAAGAACTCGGCTCTTGCCTCCACCCTTGTTGGTAACCTTGGCTATTATCTCTCGGTTGGTAGCCTTAGTTATTGCTTTGATATGGTGGTCTTGGTTGATAGCTTTGATTTTGGTTTCCTACATAGTTGGCTTCTTCAACAACCGATGGACAATAACCGGTAGGATGATCGCCTTTGCATGATTCACAACTTGCAATATGTTGTGCTTTGTGATCGCGACTTTCTATGTCTAATACAACCTAACTACAAGTGCACAGTCTATCGCATAGTAATAATAGATATCGATCCCACAGGGACTCGTAATCAAACTAGTGTTCTCGGGAGTTACTATGTTTAGCTAGGTAGAATATGTTTAAGGGAATAAGATTGTCACTAAAAAGGGAACTAAGAATGCTACTTAGATTATAATTGATTGAATCGATATGCAGTAATTTTCAGAGTTTATTTAAGCAGAAAATGGTGATTTGAAGACTCTCGCCTCACGATGGTTATTGACGCTAATCATAATTTTAAGGGCCAAACGTACACTTTCGTATCCCATTCGGGGTTAAAACTATTTTTTGAAAATCTCTAAGTTCTAATTCATTTTAAAGTGCTTTCGCTGTTATTAAAATGAATGACTAGTGTTTACTATCTGATCTTACCGCAACTTTCGCTTCATTTTCTTGTTAGCATTGAACAATCTTGCTTTTGTAGGACTAGTCTCATGAGAATGGTTTGCCTCAAATTGTGTAATGTACCACAAACCTTCTTGTTTTAATTTAATACAAATCTTGACAGGACAATTTTTTGCTCTAGATGGAAGTGTCTTCAACATGCATGAAATTTTTGAAATGTTAGACCCCTATTTTGAACATGAAAGTATACATTCTATCAAAATGCTTGAACTGTCCATTATGACTTAAAAACTGCACATAAATGTCAATATTATGTATAATATAAATTTATAACAATGTTGGTTAATATAGTTCAAAATTATGGTTAATATTGTCTATAACTTGGTTAATGAATGCCCAGACATGTGGGCACGTTTATAACATTGTTTATTATGAAGTTGGTTAGAGGTGTGACAAAAGTTGGGTAATACATTTCCCAAATTAGTTAACAAACTAGCATGAGTAAATATATGCAATCGTTTAACAGTAGGGAAACATGGTTAATGGTGTGAGTAAAGTAGGGCAATACTTTTTATAACATGGTTAATGAATAATCGTGAATAAACATGAAATCAATAACAGTAAAGAAAACTAGGTTAACATTGTGCTAAATCTAAAAACATATGAACAATCATGAATCTAGAAACTTACTGAGTTAAATATATGGTGCAATGTGGGGAAAACGAAAGATTGGAGTGGGGAGGAAGTTCTGATGATTGGAAGTTGAAATGAGGGTAGTGGGAGAGAAAACGCAACCCCTGCTATATCAGATAGCAATTTTGGGTTCGTGATGGTCATCACGTATGTGTGACGGTCGTCACCCGCGTGACGCTCGTCAGGATCCTGTGACAGTCGTCACAGCAGCAAAATCTGCAGAACGCAGAATTTTGCTCTGAGGGTGTTCTTGCAGTGACTTTTAGGCCTAGTATTGATATGTCAATGTATTTTAACAGCCAACAAACAAAGAATAATGTAAAAACAGAATAATTGAATAAAGACTATAATTGAAATAACATGAAATTGAAATGATTGTATGTAGTACATAAAGAAATTACCAATGCGAAAAATCCAAATGATTAAACGAAACGAAACTAAACCAAACTAAACTAAATCTGATTCTAAAACTAGTATCTAGTCTTTTCGTGCCTTCAACTCATCGAACTTCCGTGCGTAGTAGTCGAGTTGGTCACAGACTATATCCATGAATACTACCAGTTCGCTGTGTATGCCTGCGATGTCATCTTTTACAGTAGTCAGAGCTGCATCAACGTTGTCCAATCGGAGTAAAACAATATCCATTTTTTCGGTGGTCTCCTCAGGGATAGGCTCAGGATAGGTGTTGTAGTGCGGAGGAGTCGTAGGGTCTACTTCAGCTTCTGATACAGCGTCCTCATAGTACATATAGTCGTGTGCCTCAGAGATGTGGTCACTGTCGTACATATGTTTCTGTGGTGTTGACTGAGGTGAAGGAGGTCCCATAGGCTCATCCAATTCATAAAGCCAGTTGTCCTTGTTGTGGATACTTGTCATCAGATGATCAGGCAGTGTGAATAGCTGGACATGTTTTTCGTTGATGAGGTACTCATAAGGTCCAGGTCCCATAGTTCCTAAAATGCGTCTGTTAAAGCAAAATTGTATGTTCATGGGTCGGATGGTGCCAAAACGAGTGCTTGCATTTAAGTGGAATCTAAGGCCAAGCTCGTGGGCAATCATTGTCACGATGCCTCCTATCAGAATAGGTGTCTGTGGTTCCTGAGTGAGGCGTCTGAAAGATCTCATCATGAAAGGCACTGCATTTACTGTACGTCCTTGAGAAGCACAGAACATGATGAATAACTCCTCTTTAGATACTGTAGTAATATTTTCTTCTTTCCCAAACAGGGTGTGAGCTAGTATCTTATGGAAGTATCTGAAAGCTGGGTTATGAATATCATCATTATACATTCTGTCTGGTTCAGGGTGATAGTCGCCTGTGATTCTACCCCAGAATTGGTCGAGTTGAAAATCAATATCGTCATCTTCTGCACTGATGAACACATGCGGTCCGCTAGGAAATCCTAGGAGGTTAGCTAGTGACATCCGGCTATGGGTTTGGTCCATTCCAAACATTCGAAAGGTAATCAGCTCTGTGTTGGATCCAAAACCATAGTTGGGTATGTATCTGAAGGAACTAAGGAATTCATAGGTAAGATCCTTATAGGTAGCAAAACGTGTTTTCAAAGCAGTGGTTTCCCAACCCAGTTGATTGAACAGGTATTGAATGCTGTCCGTGATTCCTAGTTTATCCATGGTAGACTTATCATAATACAGCGTTAAGGCGAATTCTCTTTCAGTTAGTGCTGCAAATCTTGCCTTTTGAGCTAGTCCTCGAAAATGAACCTTTGTGAAGTCGTACTCGGCCATACTCGCAGGTAATTCGGAGAAAACAGAAGGAATGTTTTGAAGACTTTAAAAATCCTGAAAAGTTTAAAATAGAAGTTTGAAGTCAGGATTTTTAAAAACAAAAAGCGGTAGAAACAAAAGACAAAAGAAAAAAATAAAATAAAAATAAAAATATGAAAACAAACGAAAGTAGAAAGTAGTAGTAATTATAAGTTTAGAATTTTTGTTAAATTTTTCAAAGTAAAATTTTAAAGAAAAATGAAATACAGTAACGAGGAAAAATTCGGGAAAAGTTGGGTTGCCTCCCAGTAAGCGCTGTTTTTAACGTCTAAAGCCTGACGATAGCTTGGTGAGAAGCTATTCGGGTGTTTGAGCTGGAAGCTCAAGCAATGCTATACTGTTGGCTTGAGGGCTGTTGTCGTTCTTATTATAATGTTTTAGACGTTGCCCGTTTATGATAAACGATGCATTCGTCTTATCGGTAATTTCGACAGCTCCACTCTGAAGTACTTTAGTCACTTCATAGGGTCCAGACCACCTAGATTTTAGTTTACCTGGGAAGAGTTTTAATCTTGAATTAAATAGCAATACGATGTCTCCCACACTGAATTGTTTCCTGACTGAACGTTTATCATGCCATTTTTTAGTTCGTTCTTTGTAGATACGAGCATTTTTGTAAGCGTCTAATCGAGGTTCTTCCAATTCGTGTAAGTTCAAGATTCGCTTTTCTCCTGCCTCGGTGTAGTTGAAATTGAGTGTCTTAATGGCCCAGAAGGCCTTATGCTCTAATTCTACAGGGAGATGGCAGGATTTACCGTAAACTAATTTGTAGGGTGTAGTACCTATTGGTGTCTTAAAAGCGGTCCTATAAGCCCATAAAGCTTCTTGTAGCTTTGATGACCAATCTTTCCTTGAGGTAGCGACAGTCTTTTCCAATATCTGTTTTATTTCCCTGTTCGAGACCTCTACTTGTCCGCTAGTTTGCGGATGATAAGGTGTAGCTACTCGGTGTCGGACTCCATATTTAGAAAGAAGTTTATCAAATATTCGCGATATGAAGTGAGATCCGCGGTCACTAATGACGAGTCTGGGTACACCGAATCTAGGAAAGATTGTGTTTTTGAAGAGTTTGATTACTACTCGTGCGTCGTTTGTTGGAGCAGCTATGGCTTCTATCCATTTAGACATATAGTCTACAACGACGAATATGTAGTTGTTACCAAAAGAAGGTGGGAATGGTCCCATGAAATCTATTCCCCATACGTCGAAGATTTCTACCTCTAAGATTCCTTTCTGAGGCATTTCATCGCGTCGTGAGATGTTTCCAGTTTGTTGGCATTTATCGCATTTTTGCACAGCGATGTGAACGTCTTTCCAGAGGTTAGGCCAGAATAAGCCGGCTTGGAGAATCTTAGCGCACGTTGTTGCACCCTAAAATTTGCCTTACCCCTGTATATATATCCTCCATCTGTTATACCCCAAATTTATCCTATTTTCTTATTAACAAGTATTTTTGTTAGTTAACGGTTCATTTAGATGGTCATTTTGCCTTTGGTCTTGATCTTCTAAAAGGGGTTTTAGGACACATTTCAGGATGAGTCCGAGATGTGTACTAACATGTTGTTATGTTTATTTGATCACATTTAAATTTGTTTAAAGTTTGAAATGATTCAAATATTGATGGATGACTTCAAGACATCTACAAGTAAATCTCAAAAGGGGTTCAGACCATAACCACCATAAAGAGCCAAACTTATGTTCAAGAATAGATTCGTCCTTAAGGACACTTGTGTCTAAAAGCAAGTTTGATTAAGCTCGATTAGATGGTTAATTCAATTTGTGTTCAAGCTGTGAAAATAAAGCAGGTCACAATCTTAAGATGTCCAAATCATATTTTGATACAACAATCATAATAGGTGCTTTTGGCAAGATGAGTTTTAAATTATGGTTGGGAGGTGTCTCTTTTAAGTTCTGGTTTTGACTAATTATATTACGGTTTTTCAAAGTTGGATGAGGCTTCCTAATTGACATGAAATGGTCAAGTTGTACTTCAAAATGAGAGATGAAGTCCTCAGTATTTTAGTCAAGAATGTCGCACCTAATTGGCAGCTTTGTTACATGGTTGTGCTTATAAGATAAACATCAGTTTGGTAAACATAATATACATGAAAGGTCACAGGCAACAATTCACAAGATATGGTTGTTAAATTTAAATCAAGGCAGCCTGCATCAGTTGGTTCACAAATTGAAGCCTCACACATTTTCCTGCATAATCAAACTCACTAAGCTAAAATCCAAGACTAGTAAGTTATTTTGCTTCAAGCCGCGCCCAATACGCACTGTGTAATGCCAGAAAAGCATGCCTTCATAACCAATCCAGGAAAACGCACTTTCTTGCGCACGAACTTGTGACGTTCCAGCCTCCATGTAGCTAACGTGTGCGCGTCGGTGTTCCTTCCATACTGTGCTCATAATCAAAGCCTGCAAATAAAGAGCAAAAAGGTAGCGGTGCATCGTGTAGCCTTGCACACAATAAATACACATCAGAAAAAAACTAAAGGAAAAGAATTGGAGCTTTTGTTAGCAATGTACCAGATAATAATGGTTCTCTTTATGGTGATCTCAAACGGATTTGCGAAACAGACCTCGGTATAATTTCACAGTGCTGCCTAACAAAGCATGTGTTCAAAATCAGCAAACAGTATTTGGTTAACGTGTCTCTTAAGATAAATGTGAAGATGGGAGGTAGAAGCACTGTTCTTTTAGATGCTGTTAGCTACAGAATACCATTAGTTAGCGACATACCAACCATAATTTTTGGAGCAGATGTTACGCACCCTGAAAACGGAGAAGACACTAGCCCCTCAATAGCAGCTGTTGTAGCATCCCAAGATTGGCCTGAAATGACAAAATATGCTGGGTTAGTGTGTGCTCAAGCCCACAGACAGGAACTTATACAAGATTTATACAAAACATGGCATGATCCTGTTCGCGGCACTGTTAGTGGTGGTATGGTAAAAGATTTACTTTTGACTCTATCAGTCTCTACCCCAACCTCCCAGCCGTATCACAACCATTACCAAGAAGCAAACAACAGCCAGCCCAGACCAACCTGCTGCAAACCAGGCAAGCTCTGCATAACCGTACCGCCAGACAATACCTGCAAAACAAAGCAGCCATAGCCACACTACTGCACCCAACACACTAGACAACAAGCCTGCTTCACACCAGACCAAAATAAAGCACAACCACAATTGGTACCTGCAAAAAAAAAAAACAAAAGCAGGACATTACAAAACCTGCAACACCAAAATGTGTACCAACACCTATTCTCATTAAAACCTTCACACAACAACCAATCAACCAACAACAAAAACCTTATCCTTCAAAAACCATAACCCACATCACCATAAAACAATAATCCTTCAAACAACCTGTTCAATCTCAACAACTTTCAACCCTCACCAACCTTCTGTTTTTTCAACTCCACTTCAATTAACAGCAAGCTTTGTATAAACACCTTCTGCAACCAACATCCCTCAACTCCATTCAAACTCCAAAACCTTTTCTCCAAACCTGTTACAAATCACTACCAACCAAAACTTCTGCACCTAGAACAAATATACAACAACTTTGAATCCTTCCCTCATTCACCACTTTCATCCATCTTCAACCTCTGAAAAATAAATCCAACCTTCAACTTATCTTCCGTACTACTCTTGCCTCCTGCTAACAACCGAAAAACCCTTCTTCAATC
The DNA here is from genome assembly GCA_963859935.3 of Lathyrus sativus. Classification (NCBI taxonomy): domain Eukaryota; kingdom Viridiplantae; phylum Streptophyta; class Magnoliopsida; order Fabales; family Fabaceae; genus Lathyrus; species Lathyrus sativus. Next base: position 496,695,818 of record OZ012736.1, on the reverse strand, counting down.
TCCAAAACCATCTGAACTCATTGAACAAACAGCAACTTAACTATCCAAAACCTTCAAACTTGTCTTCAACAACTCATGACAAAAAATGCCTTCAACCCTCCGCCGTTAAACTATGTCTGAATCTCTCATCTCTCAGATGATCCCTGTTCAATAAACAAACTTGCAGCAAGCTTACCAATATATGCCCACCGTGAATCGACCTTCAACGATCACGCCGCCACGGTCACCATAACAGCCGTCTCGGATCTGAGACAACACAACACTAAACAACTACCTGTTAAAAAAGAAAAACAAACATAAACCAAATTCCCAGAACTCATCATCTTCAAACTCACTAATAACTTCGCTGTCTTCTTCATTTCCTTCACAACGTTCATCTGAGAACCATGGCAGAACCTCACAAGCTCGTTCAAACTCACTCAAAAATGCAACAACTGAACACGCCGTCGCAACCCGTACGACATCCAACCCACACAAACCATTCTTTCACCAGCCTCCTCTTCTTCAATCCATTTCCATAATCATCAGAAAAATCCTCCAACATCCAAATCTTACACTTCGCAACAACCCCCACCATTGATGAACAACTTCCATCTTCCTTCAAAACTATGCTCCACCTTCTTCAAGCTTCAACAATGAACAAACCTTCAATATCTCCTCCTCCATCAAATGCCTTCAACAGAAGAAGAAATAATGTTCATCACCAACCGTGTTCTTCTTCTAAACAACAAACTCATTCTTCAAACACCTTCAAATCAATTTCAGAAATCTCTTCAAACCCCATGACCATTCACCTTCGTAACCTCCCCATCCATCACCATCTTCTCCTCACTACCCAGAAACTGAAACTTTCGTTTTACCATAAATACTGAAGCCAACCCTAATCCTTCCTTCATCTACAGATCACCCAGCCTCCATACTTCTTGACCCACAAACAATTCGAACAGTAACCAAGACCAGTACAAAATCATCATAAAATCCAAAGGGAATATAAGGAGATTGAACCAAAATCAAACTCGAGCGAACAAACAAACCCAGCAAAACCCACGATTCCCAACCATCATCTTCATCGCCCCTTCATCTGTGAATCTCGTTCAACCCTCAAATTCCTCTGTCTCACCTTCCAAACCCTTTAATCGCAGAAACATAATCCTCACAACACCAATCGAAGAACCCTAAACGCACCTGTAGAGTCCAGATGCAAACCATCTCTACAACCTCCGCCGTTCCTCCGCCGTCGTAAACCAACCAAACTTCATTGAATCAAAACCTGAGAAGTCGGAGTTTGTGCCGCCGGTGAAGTGAAAATGGAGGAAGTGTTTCGATTCGAGCCACAGTTAGGAGAGATTGAAATCGAGAAGTTCGATTGTTCTTCATCGCTGTTTTTGGGTCTGTTTTCGTTGTATGTTTTTTTCCGAAGGATTTGGTGGATGGACTCTACAACCCATCTTTCATCGCCATTTGCTTTCATTGTGAAAACGCTGCGTGTTGGTAAGGGTGATGGGTCAATGGCCCAGATGATCCCAGTTGTTTTTTATTTTAGCATATCATGTTTTAAACTCTCTTTATTATGTATTATATATATATATATATTGTTTTTTTAAAAAAAAAAACTTATTTTGTATATACATTTTCGTTTTATATATATATATATATATATATATATTTTTTTTTTTTATTATTTATTTATTTTTGATTTGTATATTATGTTCAGATATGTATATACGTTATTTTCTATTTAAAATTTCCATATTAGAATTTATATTACTTTTTTAGAATATATTATTAGTTGGCTATTTAGAAGTTTATTTCAATATTTTCTTATATATGATTTTATTTCTTTTTTTATTATTGGGCATTTTGTCTCATTTTCATTTGTTTCGGTCGATGACGAGACCTCCGTAATTCATTACCAGTCAAATTATTGATGAGTAATGTTGGATCTGAGACCACCTCTTTTCTCTCTTCATTACTTGTCCCGACTCGATTCAAAACTTTGTCAAACAATTTTCAAAATCAAATTATCTTTGTATTGAATTAAAAAGAGGGGATTAAGTGTAGACTTTCTTCCTCTCCGAGTGTTGGGATGCCCACTGTAGTGAGGGTGGTCTCGATACTCGTATTTCGATACGAAGACGCGACTTTATCCACCATCTCGCTTTCACAAATTCCTTCCGCACCTTTCCCACCTAAAATCTCGGTCCTGCACCGAGTGCATTTTCAAATCATTTTCGTAACAAAAACTTGAATGGTCGTGGAGTGGTTAGGCGTAGGCCTTCTCCTATCCCGAGTGCTGACATTTACCGTAGGGTTCTCTGTCGCAAAAGCACTTACCGTTCAAAACCAAAAACATCTTTAATAAGAGAACGAAGTTCTCTTTGCATTGAATTAAAGAGAGAGGATTGGGTGTAGACCTCTTCTTCTCCGAGCGTAGGGATGCCCACTGTAGTGAGGGTGGTTTCGACGCTCGTCTTTCAATACAAAGACACCTCGTTCGCCACACCCTTTTATAACAAAAACTTTGAGATGACGAATTGGGTACTACCCGTAGGGGTTACTATCCGAGGACCTGTCTCGCCCCCTAAAAAACAATCCAATCAATCAAACGTGACTTCTTGCCCCGCGCGGCGAAAACTAATCAATCTTTCAAAAGGATATGTTACGTCCGTTCTACCGCAAACAGGTAATGCCTAAGTCTCCAACGAGCGAGCAGCAAAACGCCTAACTGCTAGAATGCGCACGATAGCATCATCCATAAAAAACATCAACAAACCGTAGGCCGAACTACGGCTGCTCTGATTTCTCATACCAGATGAGAATACGTAGGCACAAGACGACGATGTCTTGGCGAGCACACTCCCCCCTATCACCCGTAGTTTCCCGAACTACGTCGACTCTGACTTTCTCATATCTGTTGAGAATACGTAGGCCTAGGACCGCGAAGTCCTATCGAGTCATTTCTTTCCCTCGTCACCCCTTGTTTCCCGTTTCTAAACCTTTCCCTTTACCCTTTGAAACACTTCTATAGCATATTATTTAGGCAAATATAATCACACATCGACAAACAAAAGGTTCCCATCGAGTACGATGGATGTGAGGGGTGCTAATACCTTCCCCTTGCATAACCGGCTTCCGAACCCGTTCTTGGTTGCGAGACCATCTTATCCATTTCTTTCTTAAGGTTTTCTCGATATTTTCCTTTCCCCTCATGGGATAAATAAAGTTCGGTGGCGACTCTTCTGTCCTTTCTTTTTCGCCTCCCCGTCGTTGCGCGATGCATTTTTCGAGTAGCGACAGCTGGCGACTCTGCTGGGGAACTCCTAGCGAGCCAAGCCTAATTTGTTTGTCGCGTGTGTGATTTTGTTTGCTTTTATCTGTTCTTTTATTTTGTGTTCACTAACCTGTTGGGTTTATTGGATTGGTTTGTGAGGATAAAGCTTTCTACCCGAGCTTTTTGAGTATACACTAAGATTAGGAGGTGGTTTCTTTCTGATTTGCGAGACGTAGGACTCGTTGAATTGGTTTGAATTCCACCGCTCAGATGAGACCCTGTTGGAGTAATGATGTCTTACGTGTAGTCGTAATGACGTTCCTATTTCCAACTTGGGAGTCCGCGATTCTGAGGACCTTTTGTAGAACCTTATTCCGAAGGTTGCTAAAACATAACTCTGTGTTCATCCTTTTGAAAGGATTACCGTCTTACGAGTAGTCGTTATGATGGAAAACTTTTGAGGGTTAGTGCATAGGACTTTGTTTAAAGGCCTTTGGGATACCCTCTTATAAACCAATAGATTGCCCACCCGAGGTGAGAGATATCTCGTTGTGTTGTGTTGTAGGATTTGTGACTTTGATCCTTTGTGTGTTGCATCAGCATTTTGCATTGCATTTCATTTGCATCTCATTTTTGCATATCCATCCTCAACCGGAGCAGAGAGCTTACCAGTCTTTTGTCCAACCCGCAGTTGATTTCCCGACATTCACATTGGATTTGAGTTAGCTTCTGGAAGGATCATGGACTCAGAGGAGCAGAATTTGGTTGTTACGAGGGCAGAGTTTGAGATGATGAAGAATCAGTTGGATCAACTCATGGAGGCCATGTCAGCCATGACGAGAGGAGAGACCAATGTTCAGAGGACTCCAGTGAACAATGTTGCTCGAGCTCAGCCTGTGCAGATTCCTGTCGAAGGTCAAGAGCATACTATTGTCAGAGATAGAGATTCATCTTCTCTCCACGACTCGGACTATCAGAACTTCACTTTCTCTGTGCCAGATTCCCAAAGGGTTGTTCCGAAGGTCACTCCTAAGGACCCACAGCCTGTTGAGTTTATGAGAAGGTATCGTCTGTTGGATGAAAAGCTTGACGCCCTGATGAGTCAAAACACTCTTAATTTGAATGCTTCGAGCATGTGTTTGGTGCCAGGTCTTGTGATGCCTCCGAAGTTTAAGGCGCCCAATTTTGAGAAGTACCAAGGGGATAGTTGTCCGAAGCAGCATTTGGTGATGTTTTGCAGAAGAATGACTTCGTATGTCCACAATGACAAGCTTATGATTCACTGTTTCCAAGACAGTCTGAGTGGGGCATCTCTGAGTTGGTACATGCAGTTGGAAAGTAGTTGCATCAAATCATGGTCAGATTTAGCCAATGCCTTTGTGAAGCAGTACAACTACAATCTCGACATGAATCCCAGCCGCATGCAGTTACAAGAATTATCTCAGGCGGACAATGAATCTTTTAGAGGATATGTGCAGAGATGGAGAGAATTTGCTGCTCGTGTTCAACCACCGCTTCAGGATAAAGAATTGGTTGACATATTCTTGGGTACTTTGAAAGGCCATTACTATGAAATATTGATTAGTGGCGGAACATTAAACTTTGCTGACTTAGTGATAGCAGGAGAACGTATCGAGAGCGGAATCAAGAGTGGAAAGATCCGAGACATCTCAGATACCTCAGTTTATGAAAGTGAATCAGTTGTCAGCTCTAAAGAGGAATGGGAGAAAGAAAGTGATGATATCCCGAAATCTCCAATACCTCAGATTCAGTTTTCAGACGTTTCGAGTGTTCAGAGTCAGCAATCTGTTAGGTCTGTGTATCAGATATTTTCTCCCCTTCAGAGTCAACATTCATACCGTTATCAGCCGCGTCAGCACGCCCGACGAAGACCGAGGAAGCCAGAGAGACATTTCACTCAGTTGCCGTTGTCGTACAGTCAGATATTGCCAGACTTGATCAAATTTGGTTTGATTGTGCCAAAGAAAACTGATCCAGAGACTTCTTCACATCCTTCAGATTCTGATGTCAACGCTCGCTGTGAGTACCATGTTGGGGCACAGGGGCATTCAACTGAAGACTGTAAGGTGCTTAGAAGCCAGGTTCAGACTCTGCTGGACTCCAACAGGTTTTCAATCACGCCTCAGGGTATTCAAATCAACGATCTTCCTTCGTCAAGTCATATGGGTTCAGCAACTAATGTCATGGAGGGATTCACCGAGAGCATATGTTCAGAGGAGTATCAGACGGATTTCGATGAGCAATTCTAAAGATGGCTGGTTCAGCAACAAGTCAAGAATGAAAGCCCAGTTCCCCGAAGCTGGCAATCTCTCTATCATGTTATTCCTTTGCATTTGTAGTTTCTTTTCTGTTTAAGTGTGAACTTATTTGCAAATTTCATTTGTAAGACGTGTTTGTTTTCGATTGATAATGATAATGAAATGAATATGCATGTTTTGATTAAATCCATTCGTGTTCACTCAATATTGCTTTTCCATTAATGTCAAACGCTTGTTTAAGCGAAATTCCTTGAGGGAGGATGACGAAATTGAAAGACGCGCAAGCTTCCGATTGTATGCTTTTGAATAAAGCCTCTGCTGATGATGTACAGGCATTGTTTTAGTCCCTAAACACAGGAGATATAAGGATGTTAATCCCTTGTCAACCCCTTTGAGCCTAGTAGTAGGAGTTTCTTTCTGAAAACGAAAAACCCTCAATCTTAACCTGGGGCAGGGTAGGTGTCAGTTAATTTGACCGAGCATCCAGATTACAGAAAGAGTGTACTCGTTCAAGGATCAATCACGCCTTTAGAAGTCGTACCTAAAAAACTGAAGAGTGAGACAGTCACAATCCCTTCAACAAGTCAGACCAGCTGGTGTCACATTGATTTGTTCCGAAAAAAGAAAAGAAAAACAGAAGCCCGCTAAGTCGATAACTTGAAAACAAGTGGCTTAGGCAAAAATTAGGGCATCCCGCTGGACTTTGAGATCATAATATATACTCAAAAAGTCAGTCCAGGCAAAAATAGGGGAATGAAAAAATGACGAAGAACAAGTCGTGTGAGCCAGACACCAAAGACGAAAAGCGAGTGACTGTCACTCCGAAAACTTATGGTTTCTTGAACCATCACTCCTGTCAGTCAACCTCTGAGAGGCGAGCGTGTGTCGAATTAGCTGAACATAGGATTGGAGAATATCAAGGAGAGTGGGTGGGTTAAACAGAACTTTGAGCCTTATATCCTTTCTTGCAAGCCGTGAACCCAACCAAGTTACAACCTTCAAAAGTCCTAATTGAAGCAAGTTAGTTTCGAAAGCATACTTCGGTAAAGATCGCGTTGAAACTGACTCCTAAAAAGGATTTTTCTTACCCTATGGGTATTGATATTGACATTCTGATAAGTGATTCGTTCACTATATATCACAACCTTTTTCTAGTGAACAGACTTGGATTTCAAAACTGTCATATGCATTGCATTGATATTATCATTTGCAAAAACAATTTGTTTTACTTGCGAGTAAGTACTTGACAGCAGGAAAGTTCCTACAGTGAAAAGTTCGATCGAGATAAGTTGCAGAGCGCTTGAGTACTCCGTTGAGCAGGGGAAAGGCATATTAAATGATCATCAAGGGAGTCAGCTATTCTAAGATACAGTTAATCTGGGGCAATCAGGTCGAGATTCGGTAAATCTCTCGAAGTCAGCCAGGGGCACTTCTCTGCAAATTAGCCAATCAGAGGCAAATCATTTCTAGGCTGGGGCAGGTCACCCCAAGAGCACAAATATTATCCTTATCCAGAAGGCAGTTAATCTGAAGCACCTCTCTGAGGTTCATGACGCTGAGGCAATTCCTGTCAAACCATCAGGGTACAGAGATTTATGATTTCCTTTCAAGGAACATCCCCACAGAGATCCCACAGGCTGGGGCAAAATCAGAAGTAAAGGAATTGTTCCTCTCCATATCTCAGAGCTACTCGGAGCTATTCAAGCAGGTGCAGTCAATCTACAGGTTCAAGATGAATGTCGGGAGGTCGTAACCCTCCACCTGTCTTCCCCAGCAAGAGCCCAATCGTCATTGGCGTGTGTAAGCCATCCCCAGGAGAGTCCAATCATACTTGGCACATCCGGTTATTCCTAGCAGAGTTGGCTTCACCTCTTCAGCATTTATTTTGCTGGAGTGATTCTTTCAGATCCAGCTTTCCCCAGCAGCCCGAGCCTGCATCTGCATTTTTGCATATAGTTATCATATTTGCATCATCTTTGCATTTCATCCTCAAATGCGTAGCATTTCCATTTCGTATGGAGCACTACGCCATCAAAATTCAAACATGTGCATGCGAAGCATAAGCCAGTTTTTCCATTAGCCTTCTGTGGCAACGTGAATCACTCTGTAATCAGTTCAGGGGCATTTATCCAGCAGCTTTGTTCAGAAAGCTTGTCGGTTTACTCGGATTTCAGATCATATGACAGTTATGATTTTGTCCATCAATCTTCTGATGATGACATTCCCAAACAGATTTTCTTCCCGTCAGCTCCTATTGACGATGTGTTTCCCCAGCAAGGTTTTTCTCCGTCTATCATTAGACATCGTGAGTTTGGTTTTCTTTCCGTCTATCTTTAGATGATGTGGTTCTTCAGACAAGTTTTCTTCCTGTCTATCTTTAGACAAGGTGATAAGATCAAGTGCATGTTGATCTGGCCTTCGGAAAGGTTGTTTTTCTCCGTCTATCTCTAGACGTCGGGAGTTTTGAGCTTGGTTTTCTTTCCGTCTATCTTTAGACGATGTGAGGTTCGGACACGTTTCTTTCTGTCTATCTTTAGACAATGTGATAAGATCAAGTGCATGTTGATCTGGCCTTCGGTATGGTCTTCTCCGTCTATCTTTAGACGTCGTGAGATTTGGATATGATGTTCCTCTCGTCTATCATTAGACGATGCGAGATTTGGATATGATTTTCCTCTCGTCTATCATTAGACGATACGAGATTTGGTTTTGATTTTCCTCTCGTCTATCATTAGACGATACGAGATTTGGTTTTGATATTCCTCTCGTCTATCATTAGACGATGCGAGATTTGGTTATGATTTTCCTCTCTGTCTATCATTGGACGATGTGAGTATTTTTGGATATTGTTCTTCCTGTCTACCATTAGACGATGTGAGTTCTGGGTATGATTTTTCTCTCCGTCCATCATTGGACGATGTTGAGAGTTGACGGCGATGCCAGGTGCTTATCAGATTTATGTTTGTCTGGCGGTGATGTCAGAGGTTTATTAGCACCGTGGTTGTCTGGCGGCGATGTCAGAGTTCTGTATCCCCACAGGTACTTGACGGCGATGTCGGGTGTTTCTCAGAGTTATAGTTAACTGGCGGCAATGTCAGGTAATTTCGCTTTCCCAGCGGCGAGGTTGGATGTTAGCTGGAGGCGATGTCAGGTAATTTTGTTTTCCCAGCGGCGAGGTTGGATGTTTGTTTCTGGCGGCGATGTCAGGTGATTTAATTTTCCAGCGGCGATGTTGGGTGTTTTGGTTGTCCAGCGGCGATGTCAGACGCCTTATTTTTGTGAATGGCTGGCGGCGATGTCAGGTGTGATTTACCGATTGATTGTTTTGAATGTCTGACGACAATGTCAGAGGAATTTTATGTGGAGTTCAGACGGCGAAGTCAGGTGTTTTACAAATTGGATATTGATGACTGACGGCAAGTCGGATGTTTTACTTGGTTGATGGCTGACGGCGATGTCAGAGGTTTCTTTTTGCGGTTGGCAAATTTTCGGGTTCTTTTGTATTCAATCACCTTCTACCATGAATGTCTGAAAGCGGGTGCTTTTCATCCCTTCTAGTCCAAGTCGATTGAATAGGGGCAGCTGTTGCACCCTAAAATTTGCCTTACCCCTGTATATATATCCTCCATCTGTTATACCCCAAATTTATCCTATTTTCTTATTAACAAGTATTTTTGTTAGTTAACGGTTCATTTAGATGGTCATTTTGCCTTTGGTCTTGATCTTCTAAAAGGGGTTTTAGGACACATTTCAGGATGAGTCCGAGATGTGTACTAACATGTTGTTATGTTTATTTGATCACATTTAAATTTGTTTAAAGTTTGAAATGATTCAAATATTGATGGATGACTTCAAGACATCTACAAGTAAATCTCAAAAGGGGTTCAGACCATAACCACCATAAAGAGCCAAACTTATGTTCAAGAATAGATTCGTCCTTAAGGACACTTGTGTCTAAAAGCAAGTTTGATTAAGCTCGATTAGATGGTTAATTCAATTTGTGTTCAAGCTGTGAAAATAAAGCAGGTCACAATCTTAAGATGTCCAAATCATATTTTGATACAACAATCATAATAGGTGCTTTTGGCAAGATGAGTTTTAAATTATGGTTGGGAGGTGTCTCTTTTAAGTTCTGGTTTTGACTAATTATATTACGGTTTTTCAAAGTTGGATGAGGCTTCCTAATTGACATGAAATGGTCAAGTTGTACTTCAAAATGAGAGATGAAGTCCTCAGTATTTTAGTCAAGAATGTCGCACCTAATTGGCAGCTTTGTTACATGGTTGTGCTTATAAGATAAACATCAGTTTGGTAAACATAATATACATGAAAGGTCACAGGCAACAATTCACAAGATATGGTTGTTAAATTTAAATCAAGGCAGCCTGCATCAGTTGGTTCACAAATTGAAGCCTCACACATTTTCCTGCATAATCAAACTCACTAAGCTAAAATCCAAGACTAGTAAGTTATTTTGCTTCAAGCCGCGCCCAATACGCACTGTGTAATGCCAGAAAAGCATGCCTTCATAACCAATCCAGGAAAACGCACTTTCTTGCGCACGAACTTGTGACGTTCCAGCCTCCATGTAGCTAACGTGTGCGCGTCGGTGTTCCTTCCATACTGTGCTCATAATCAAAGCCTGCAAATAAGGAGCAAAAAGGTAGCGGTGCATCGTGTAGCCTTGCACACAATAAATACACATCAGAAAAAAACTAAAGGAAAAGAATTGGAGCTTTTGTTAGCAATGTACCAGATAATAATGGTTCTCTTTATGGTGATCTCAAACGGATTTGCGAAACAGACCTCGGTATAATTTCACAGTGCTGCCTAACAAAGCATGTGTTCAAAATCAGCAAACAGTATTTGGTTAACGTGTCTCTTAAGATAAATGTGAAGATGGGAGGTAGAAGCACTGTTCTTTTAGATGCTGTTAGCTACAGAATACCATTAGTTAGCGACATACCAACCATAATTTTTGGAGCAGATGTTACGCACCCTGAAAACGGAGAAGACACTAGCCCCTCAATAGCAGCTGTTGTAGCATCCCAAGATTGGCCTGAAATGACAAAATATGCTGGGTTAGTGTGTGCTCAAGCCCACAGACAGGAACTTATACAAGATTTATACAAAACATGGCATGATCCTGTTCGCGGCACTGTTAGTGGTGGTATGGTAAAAGATTTACTTTTGACTCTATCAGTCTCTACCCCAACCTCCCAGCCGTATCACAACCATTACCAAGAAGCAAACAACAGCCAGCCCAGACCAACCTGCTGCAAACCAGGCAAGCTCTGCATAACCGTACCGCCAGACAATACCTGCAAAACAAAGCAGCCATAGCCACACTACTGCACCCAACACACTAGACAACAAGCCTGCTTCACACCAGACCAAAATAAAGCACAACCACAATTGGTACCTGCAAAAAAAAAAACAAAAGCAGGACATTACAAAACCTGCAACACCAAAATGTGTACCAACACCTATTCTCATTAAAACCTTCACACAACAACCAATCAACCAACAACAAAAACCTTATCCTTCAAAAACCATAACCCACATCACCATAAAACAATAATCCTTCAAACAACCTGTTCAATCTCAACAACTTTCAACCCTCACCAACCTTCTGTTTTTTCAACTCCACTTCAATTAACAGCAAGCTTTGTATAAACACCTTCTGCAACCAACATCCCTCAACTCCATTCAAACTCCAAAACCTTTTCTCCAAACCTGTTACAAATCACTACCAACCAAAACTTCTGCACCTAGAACAAATATACAACAACTTTGAATCCTTCCCTCATTCACCACTTTCATCCATCTTCAACCTCTGAAAAATAAATCCAACCTTCAACTTATCTTCCGTACTACTCTTGCCTCCTGCTAACAACCGAAAAACCCTTCTTCAATCTCCAAAACCATCTGAACTCATTGAACAAACAGCAACTTAACTATCCAAAACCTTCAAACTTGTCTTCAACAACTCATGACAAAAAATGCCTTCAACCCTCCGCCGTTAAACTATGTCTGAATCTCTCATCTCTCAGATGATCCCTGTTCAATAAACAAACTTGCAGCAAGCTTACCAATATATGCCCACCGTGAATCGACCTTCAACGATCACGCCGCCACGGTCACCATAACAGCCGTCTCGGATCTGAGACAACACAACACTAAACAACTACCTGTTAAAAAAGAAAAACAAACATAAACCAAATTCCCAGAACTCATCATCTTCAAACTCACTAATAACTTCGCTGTCTTCTTCATTTCCTTCACAACGTTCATCTGAGAACCATGGCAGAACCTCACAAGCTCGTTCAAACTCACTCAAAAATGCAACAACTGAACACGCCGTCGCAACCCGTACGACATCCAACCCACACAAACCATTCTTTCACCAGCCTCCTCTTCTTCAATCCATTTCCATAATCATCAGAAAAATCCTCCAACATCCAAATCTTACACTTCGCAACAACCCCCACCATTGATGAACAACTTCCATCTTCCTTCAAAACTATGCTCCACCTTCTTCAAGCTTCAACAATGAACAAACCTTCAATATCTCCTCCTCCATCAAATGCCTTCAACAGAAGAAGAAATAATGTTCATCACCAACCGTGTTCTTCTTCTAAACAACAAACTCATTCTTCAAACACCTTCAAATCAATTTCAGAAATCTCTTCAAACCCCATGACCATTCACCTTCGTAACCTCCCCATCCATCACCATCTTCTCCTCACTACCCAGAAACTGAAACTTTCGTTTTACCATAAATACTGAAGCCAACCCTAATCCTTCCTTCATCTACAGATCACCCAGCCTCCATACTTCTTGACCCACAAACAATTCGAACAGTAACCAAGACCAGTACAAAATCATCATAAAATCCAAAGGGAATATAAGGAGATTGAACCAAAATCAAACTCGAGCGAACAAACAAACCCAGCAAAACCCACGATTCCCAACCATCATCTTCATCGCCCCTTCATCTGTGAATCTCGTTCAACCCTCAAATTCCTCCGTCTCACCTTCCAAACCCTTTAATCGCAGAAACATAATCCTCACAACACCAATCGAAGAACCCTAAACGCACCTGTAGAGTCCAGATGCAAACCATCTCTACAACCTCCGCCGTTCCTCCGCCGTCGTAAACCAACCAAACTTCATTGAATCAAAACCTGAGAAGTCGGAGTTTGTGCCGCCGGTGAAGTGAAAATGGAGGAAGTGTTTCGATTCGAGCCACAGTTAGGAGAGATTGAAATCGAGAAGTTCGATTGTTCTTCATCGCTGTTTTTGGGTCTGTTTTCGTTGTATGTTTTTTTCCGAAGGATTTGGTGGATGGACTCTACAACCCATCTTTCATCGCCATTTGCTTTCATTGTGAAAACGCTGCGTGTTGGTAAGGGTGATGGGTCAATGGCCCAGATGATCCCAGTTGTTTTTTATTTTAGCATATCATGTTTTAAACTCTCTTTATTATGTATTATATATATATATTGTTTTTTTTAAAAAAAAAACTTATTTTGTATATACATTTTCGTTTTATATATATATATATATATATATATATATATATATATTTTTTTTTTATTATTTATTTATTTTTGATTTGTATATTATGTTCAGATATGTATATACGTTATTTTCTATTTAAAATTTCCATATTAGAATTTATATTACTTTTTTAGAATATATTATTAGTTGGCTATTTAGAAGTTTATTTCAATATTTTCTTATATATGATTTTATTTCTTTTTTTATTATTGGGCATTTTGTCTCATTTTCATTTGTTTCGGTCGATGACGAGACCTCCGTAATTCATTACCAGTCAAATTATTGATGAGTAATGTTGGATCTGAGACCACCTCTTTTCTCTCTTCATTACTTGTCCCGACTCGATTCAAAACTTTGTCAAACAATTTTCAAAATCAAATTATCTTTGTATTGAATTAAAAAGAGGGGATTAAGTGTAGACTTTCTTCCTCTCCGAGTGTTGGGATGCCCACTGTAGTGAGGGTGGTCTCGATACTCGTATTTCGATACGAAGACGCGACTTTATCCACCATCTCGCTTTCACAAATTCCTTCCGCACCTTTCCCACCTAAAATCTCGGTCCTGCACCGAGTGCATTTTCAAATCATTTTCGTAACAAAAACTTGAATGGTCGTGGAGTGGTTAGGCGTAGGCCTTCTCCTATCCCGAGTGCTGACATTTACCGTAGGGTTCTCTGTCGCAAAAGCACTTACCGTTCAAAACCAAAAACATCTTTAATAAGAGAACGAAGTTCTCTTTGCATTGAATTAAAGAGAGAGGATTGGGTGTAGACCTCTTCTTCTCCGAGCGTAGGGATGCCCACTGTAGTGAGGGTGGTTTCGACGCTCGTCTTTCAATACAAAGACACCTCGTTCGCCACACCCTTTTATAACAAAAACTTTGAGATGACGAATTGGGTACTACCCGTAGGGGTTACTATCCGAGGACCTGTCTCGCCCCCTAAAAAACAATCCAATCAATCAAACGTGACTTCTTGCCCCGCGCGGCGAAAACTAATCAATCTTTCAAAAGGATATGTTACGTCCGTTCTACCGCAAACAGGTAATGCCTAAGTCTCCAACGAGCGAGCAGCAAAACGCCTAACTGCTAGAATGCGCACGATAGCATCATCCATAAAAAACATCAACAAACCGTAGGCCGAACTACGGCTGCTCTGATTTCTCATACCAGATGAGAATACGTAGGCACAAGACGACGATGTCTTGGCGAGCACACTCCCCCCTATCACCCGTAGTTTCCCGAACTACGTCGACTCTGACTTTCTCATATCTGTTGAGAATACGTAGGCCTAGGACCGCGAAGTCCTATCGAGTCATTTCTTTCCCTCGTCACCCCTTGTTTCCCGTTTCTAAACCTTTCCCTTTACCCTTTGAAACACTTCTATAGCATATTATTTAGGCAAATATAATCACACATCGACAAACAAAAGGTTCCCATCGAGTACGATGGATGTGAGGGGTGCTAATACCTTCCCCTTGCATAACCGGCTTCCGAACCCGTTCTTGGTTGCGAGACCATCTTATCCATTTCTTTCTTAAGGTTTTCTCGATATTTTCCTTTCCCCTCATGGGATAAATAAAGTTCGGTGGCGACTCTTCTGTCCTTTCTTTTTCGCCTCCCCGTCGTTGCGCGATGCATTTTTCGAGTAGCGACACACGTCTTGGATGTACTAGCATGACCACCATATGGTGCTGAATGGCATTGGGAAATAATATTTTCTATTTCTTCCTCTGGGACACAGCGACGATATATGTTGTCGGCCCCTCTCTTGAAGAGTAGAGGTTCGTCCCAATAATAGTGTTTCAGATCGTGGAAGAATTTCTTCTTTTGCTGATAAGTGAGATCCGGTGGAAGCACGCCTGCAGCAAGGTAATTAACGATGTCAGCATACCAAGGTAATGTGACTTGGGCATAGACGGCTTCTACGGCTTTTTCGAATTCGGATCTTCCGAGATTGAGTTGGGTATGTCACTTTCTAATTTGGCTATCAAACGTTCGTACGGGAAATCGTCATTGATCGGTACTGGTTCATGTTTGATGCCTTCTATTCGGGATAAGTGATCTGCAACAACGTTCTCGGTTCCTTTCTTATCTTTGATTTCTAAGTCAAACTCTTGTAATAACAGGATCCATCTCAATAGTCTTGGTTTGGCATCCTTTTTGCTTATTAGGTACCTTATGGCAGCGTGGTCTGTGTATATGATAATTTTTGCTCCTACTAAGTAAGAACGGAATTTGTCAAGCGCAAATATAACTGCTAGAAGTTCCTTTTCTGTGGTGGCGTAGTTCATTTGGCCAGGATCTAAGGTTCTACTGGCATAGTAGATGACATGGAGTTTCTTGTCCTTCCTTTGTCCCAGAACTGCGTCTACAGCATAATCACTTGCATCGCACATGATTTCGAACGGTAGTCGCCAATCGGGTGGTTGCATAATCGGTGCGGTGATAAGGGCTAATTTTAATGTTTCGAATGCTTTTGAACAGTCGTCGTCGAAGACGAACTCAACATCTTTCATCAACAGGCCGGTCAAAGGTTTTGTGATTTTTGAAAAATCTTTTATAAATCTTCTATAGAAACCGGCATGTCCTAGAAAACTCCGTATTTCTCGTACGAATTTTGGAGGTTGGAGATCTTTTATAATCTCTATTTTAGCTTTGTCGACCTCAATTCCTTTATCTGATATGACATGTCCTAGAACTATTCCTTGTCGGACCATAAAATGACATTTTTCCCAATTTAGGACGAAGTTTACTTTTACACAACGTTCTAATACCATTTCTAAGTTTTGTAGGCATCCTTCGAAACTTTGTCCACATACCGAGAAATCGTCCATAAATACTTCCATGATGTTGTCTATGAAATCTGCAAAGATTGCCATCATGCATCTTTGGAAGGTTGCTGGAGCATTACAGAGTCCGAACGGCATTCGGCGGTAAGCAAAAGCACCATAAGGACAGGTGAATGTAGTCTTTTCTTGGTCATCAGGATGGATGGGAATTTGGAAAAATCCTGAGTAACCATCTAGATAGCAGAAATATGAATGTTTGGCTAATCTTTCCAACATTTGGTCTATGAAGGGTAACGGGAAGTGATCTTTTCGTGTAGCTTTGTTAAGCTTTCTATAATCAATGCACATCCTGCTTCCAGTCACGACTCTTTTTGTTATTGATTCGCCTTTTTCGTTTTTAACTACTGTGACTCCTCCTTTCTTTGGTACGACATGAACTTGGCTGACCCATTCACTATCGGAGATCGGATAGATGATTCCTGCATCTAGCAATTTATTTACTTCATCTCTGACTACAGTGCTCAGGATGGGGTTCAGTCTTCTCTGATGCTCTCGAGGGGTTTTAGAGTCTTCCTCTATTGTAATTCGATGCATACAGATTGAAGGGCTTATACCTTTTAGATCGCTTATGTTATAGCCTAACGCGGTGGGGTACTTCTTTAGGACTTCTAATAGCTTTTCGGTTTCTGGTTGTCCTAAGTCGGCGTTGACTATCACTGGTATTTTTAGTTCATCGTCTAGGAATTCATATCTAAGGTTTTTGGGTAGTGTTTTAAGTTCTAAAGATGGGTTCTTCGGACCTGGCATATGGTTTGGAGTCAGTGCTAAGCTTTCGCTTAGGCTGTCGTCTTTATACGGTTTGCGCCAATCATCGTCTTCAGAAATATCGGGTATTTGAATCTTTATTATTTCTGAATACGTGGTCTCTTCATTTTCAAGTTCTCTTATGCATTCGTCAATTTCGTCTACTAAATAGCAGGTATCGTCTATGGCTGGTGCTTGTAAGAACTTGGTGAGAATGAACTCTATCTTTTCTTCTCCTACTTCGAATGTTAGCCTTCCTTTCTTCACGTCTATAATAGCTCCGGCTGTAGCTAGGAACGGTCTTCCTAGAATAAATGGGGTAACGATGTCCTCCTTGATGTCCATGATTATGAAGTCGGTTGGAATGTAGAATTGTCCTATGCGTACTGGAACGTTTTCTAGTATTCCGACGGGGTATTTTACTGATCGGTCAGCTAATTGTACAGATATTTTGGTTGGTCTGAGGTCTCCCATATTCAGCTTTTTGCATATAGATAAAGGCATAACACTGATACTGGCTCCTAAACCGCATAGAGCTTTGTCTATTACGAACTTTCCAATGACGCAGGGTATGGAGAAACTACCTGGGTCTTTTAATTTAGGAGGCATGCGGTTTTGAATAATAGCACTACACTCTGCAGTAAGTGTAACTGTTTCGTTATCCTCGATCTTTCTCTTATTCGACAGGATTTCTTTGAGAAATTTAGCGTATGACGGCATTTGAGTTATCGCTTCTGTAAACAGAATAGTAATATTTAGTTGTTTAAGGAGCTCTACAAATTTCTTAAACTGTCCTGAAGTTTTGGAGTTTATTAATCTTTGCGGATAAGGGATAGGTGGTTTATATGGCGCTGGAGGTGCTTGAGTTTTTTCACTTGCGGTATCCTCCTTCTCGTTGTCTTCCTTCTTCTCTAACTCGGATTCCTTTTCTGCTTGTTCAGTTGGTTTTTGTTGCATGGCTGAGTTTTTGGTCCTCGGATCGATCGGTTCATCCAATTCTTTTCCACTTCTTAGTATTACAGCATTTGCTTGGCCTTTTGGATTTTGTTCGGGTTGTCCAGGAAATGTGCCAGCAGGTGCGGCAGCAGAGGCTTGTTGTTGAGCCACTTGTGATATCTGTGTTTCTAACATTTTGTTGTGGGTGGCTAAAGCGTCTACTTTTCCGGTCAACTGTTTAATTTGCTCGCTAGTGTGTATGTTTTGATTCAGGAATTCTTTGTTTGTTTGAGCTTGAGTAGCTATGAATTTTTCCATCATCAACTCGAGGTTTGATTTCCTAGGTGCAGTCTGAGCAGCAGCTGGTTTCTGATATCCTGGCGGAGCAGTAGGCATTTGCGATGCATTTTCGCTTTTGTAAGAAAAGTTTGGATGATTTCGCCAACCTGGGTTGTAGGTATTTGCGTAGGGATTTCCTTGAGCATAATTTACTTGGTCTGGTGGAATTCCGGCTAGCAATGGGCATCCGGGTGCATTATGAGTGGTGCTTCCGCATAACTCGCAATTTGGAGTTACGGCAGCGACGGTTGCAGTGGGGTTGACGGTCAAACTGTCAATCTTCTGTGCTAGAGCATCTACTTTAGCATTGAACTTTTCAAGACTGCTGATCTCGTACATCCCACCTTTCGCTGTGGTTTTCTCTATTGGAGTGCGTTCACCTCCCCATTGACAATGGTTTTGAGACATGTTTTCGATTAATTGATAGGCTTCGTCGTATGGCTTATCCATAAGTGCACCGCCCGCGGCAGCGTCTATTGTCAATCTAGTATTGTATAAAAGCCCATTATAAAATGTATGGATTGTCACCCAGTCTTCTAGACCGTGGTGAGGACATGTTCTCATCATATCTTTGAATCGTTCCCATGCTTCGTAAAGAGATTCAGTATCTTTTTGTCGAAATCCGTTGATTTGAGCTCTAAGCATAGCAGTTTTGCTTGGCGGAAAATATCTCGCTAAGAAGACGTTTTTCAATTGCTCCCATGTCGTAACGGAGTCGGATGGTAAAGATTGTAACCATGTCCACGCTCTGTCTCTAAGAGAGAATAGGAAAAGACGAAGTCTTATCGCGTCTGGAGTTACTCCATTTGCTTTCACTGTGTCTGCGTATTGTACAAACTTCGTTAGATGTTCGTTCGGATCCTCAGTTGTGTTTCCTGAGAATTGGTTATGTTGTACAGCTGACAGCAATGATGGTTTCAGCTCAAAATCATTTCGGGTAATAGCTGGGGCAACAATGCTACTTCTAGGCTCCATCTGAGAGGGCGTAGCGTATGCCTTCAGCGGTTTGTTTGGAGGTCCTTCAGCCATCGTTGGTTCTTCTTCGGATTTGGGAATGGGAGTGAGAGGATCGGGAATGTTATGTTTGAGTTGGTACTCAATGATGCGGCTTCTTAGATGTAAGAAGCGCTCTAGTTCTGCGACTGAAGGTTTCAAGATATCGCCTTGTGGGCGATTACTTGGCATACAATCGACAACACTAGTAAAGGAAAAATGAAAATAATTAACCTAGTCTATACGGTGTAACAGAAGGTTACACTATTGACTAAACGGGTCCCCGGCAACGGCCCCAAAAACTTAATCGCGACTTTCTATGTCTAATACAACCTAACTGCAAGTGCACAGTCTATCGCGTAGTAATAATAGATATCGATCCCACAGGGACTCGTAATCAAACTAGTGTTCTCGGGAGTTACTATGTTTATCTAGGTAGAATATGTTTAAGGGAATAAGATTGTCACTAAAAAGGGAACTAAGAATGCTACTTAGATTATAATTGATTGAATCAATATGCAGTAATTGTGTTCTTCAGGGATTTGACAAGTTACCGGTGTGTGAAATAATTTTCAGAGTTTATTTAAGCAGAAAATGGTGATTTGAAGACTCTCGCCTCACGATGGTTATTGACGCTAATCATAATTTTAAGGGCCAAACGTACACTTTCGTATCCCATTCGGGGTTAAAACTATTTTTTGGAAATCTCTAAGTTCTAATTCATTTTAAAGTGCTTTCGCTGTTATTAAAATGAATGACTAGTGTTTACTATCTGATCTTACCGCAGCTTTCGCTTGTTGGTTCGTATCTTAATTAATTTCCCACTTTCGTGGCAAAACTACTTTTAAATAAGTTCTCGCTTTCGCGACGAAGTTTATTCAGTAAATTAATTTTAAACACTCAGACCATAAATTACTTTTGAAAAGACAATTTTCAACCAGTTATTATCAAATCCCTTTCGAATTATTACTACATATCGATTACTTAAATTTAGCTAGACATGGATTTGGGAATGATAAAACATAAATAAAAACAATAAATAATAATATGCATTATAATAAAACTGGAATTACGATTGAAATGAGAAACCTGTAAATATTCCAATTGGCCTTTGGGCAGATCCTCCACAGATGTTGGCAGGATTCTGGTCTTTATGCCAATTTGATCGTACAATGGAAGTAGAAATTACAGAAGAATGAAAAGGAATGCAGAAAAATAAAGGAGAAACAAATAAGAATATTAAAACTGGAAAGGTTTGCTCTGGAAATAAATTGGGCAGCACTTCGTTGTATGAATGCGGCTCCTTTTCTGAGGTCCCCTTCTTCCCCTTTTATAGAAATGGAATTCTAACGGTTATAACTTGAAGAGGGTGGACTTTGAGGCGGAATAATCAGGGAGTAGTGGTCCACTATTTGGGACTTGGAACTGCTTCTTTAACGTGCAACTGAAGTGGGGGGTTTTTGCCTGCATGACGGTCGTCACAAGGTGTGACGGTCGTCATGGGGCTGTGACGGTCGTCACATCAGCAAAAACAACCTTCTGCGCTTTTCATGATGTTTTCACTCTTTTTTCGTCCATATTTCATCTGAGATTGCTTCTTTTCTTCATGTTGCCTTGTTTAGGCGTGATCATTAAATACCTGCAAAACATCAGACAAATAACATGGAAATAACCCGAAATCGGATCGAAAACAGTTAAACTTCAGTTAAATTATGCATCAAAATATATATACGATTTCGTGTTATCACTTTGTTGGGAACTTCTTGCATCTCTTTGATTTATTGTGGAAGTTTTTTAATTTTCTTTGTCAACAAATCCATTTTGTTGCGAGAGTAATTTGTTTTGAGCAAGAATATCATCATTCATTTCAAACTCGATAATTCCCGGTTTTCTTTATGGAGTACCATGGTTGTGTTGACCCTGGTGATTATTTAGTGTCTCCCTATCAATGATGGACACTACATCTGCCACACTCTTTGACATTAGAGAACCACCCTCCGTAGCATCCAAAAGAGTTTTATGAACGGGTTGAAGTCTGTTGCAGAAGATGTGCACTTGAGTCAAGTCATCAAAACCATGGTCCTTGCACTTTCTCAACATAGATTTGAATCTCTCCCAAGCTTCATTGAGATATTTGCTTCCTCCTTGCGCAAACACCAAAATTGAGGTCTTGGCCTCCATAAATCTAGATTGAGGAAAAAATATTTCAAGAAACTTCTCATCTAAAATATTCCAATATGTCATTACAAGATTAGATTGATCAAGATACCATTCATTCGCCTTCCCAATTAAGGAATGCGAGAATAGTCTCTTAAATAAGGATTCATCTTCGACTTTTAGCGCTCCAGTTGCACCTGCTATCTCATAGAACTTCGTGAGATAAGTAAACGGATCCTCATGGTCCATCCTCGCAAAGAGACTTACATATAACAGATCTAGGATACCCGTCTTCATCTCAGAATACCTTCCATTGTTGGTATTCTGTGCGAACTGAGCATTTTGTCTTGGAATGTTAACACATGGGGTTGAAGCAAGAGGTGGTGGTGGTGGATCTGCCATGTTTGGCGTAACAATGGGTGTAGATGAAGAAGTTCCTCCATGCTCTCGTCTTTCTTTGGAAAGTTGCCTCCTCCCCCTAGTTCTGCTATTGAGTTTACGAGCGGTTCTTTCAATCTCAGGATCATATAAAAGTTGGTCTGCAGGTACACTCCCTCTTATAAACAAAATTTGTACACTTAACCAAACAAATTAAACAACACAAAAAAAAATAACAGAGGTAAGATCATAATACAAAGATATTAAAATCAATAAACTATTGCAATGCTTGCAATATCACAAGAATCCACGACAACAACGCCATTTTGTTCGAATCGTAGTTATAAGGGGTTTTTTGTTATCGTCTCCACAAGGATTGTCTGATATTTTGATGCTTGCCTTTCAATAGTTTATAGTTCTAAGAAAAAAGGTTTCAAATTTTGGAGCATAAATTGTCACGATTTTTAGTAGCAAAGCTGGTAGATTCTAAAGTGTTTGATTAACAAAATATATCAAAAGTAGTTTTCATCTACCCTAACTTATACATATTCCTTCATTCTTACATGTGAAGTCAGATCTGATTAATATCGTCGTGTTTTCTCTCAAAACTGTCTGTCTCTAGAGTGATGTCATGAGAAATACCGTATTCACCGCTACACGATCTCTCCATATAACAACCAATATAATAAGCTTTAAGTTTAATATAAACCGAATATCAACCATATATCGATCTCTCCAATCTATAAATCGATAGATGAATATTTTAGGTCAAGTTCCATAAAATCTATGTCTAGAGTTTTACAAAACAAGAACGAATCATTAAGAACAAAAATATTCATCAGATGTTAATCATCACTTGTTCACATACAACGCCAATGAAAATAAATACATAAAGCAAAGTTAGACTACCTCTACCTTTGATACAAAAGAAATTAGCTACCCATAATCATTGTAACTTGCTTTACAAGTAAAGAGAGAAGATGAATGATCATCCACGTCGAAGAATCGAGCTCGTATGTGAATCCAACTTCTATTTGCAAAATCTCCCTTTTTGGTGAAGAAATGCTGAAAATATAAGTCTCTAGGTGAAAAATGGATTATTTTTTCCAAAAATTGTGAAAAATACTTATATAGTACAACTAGAATCTGCAAGTTCGCCCAACGAACTCATTCTTCACCCAACGAGCTCTACTTTATGGCACCTGAAGTGTCTCTAAACAGTTAAATTGCCCCTGAGGAAATATCTGAGTTCGCCTATCTAACTATTCTTTGCCCTGCGAGCTACTTCCCTACAAGTTCGCACAACGAACTTAGCATCCTTTAGTTACTACCTCAAAACTAGGGTGAGTCACTGGTCCTTCGCTGCAACCTCTCCTAGCGAATATTCGCTTTAAGTTCACCCAACGAACTTAGTGATCTTTTATTCTGCCTCTAAATTGAGAGGGTTCGATGGTCCTTGCTGGCTATTTGTCCAGCGTACATGCTAAACCTTCACATTTTCTTTGACTTCCTTGTCAAATTACTTGTGTCTTACTCTATGAGGTTTAATGTCTAAATCTTGCACAGTAACACACAATTCAAAGCAACCAAAGATATTTGTACATAATTATAGAGTAGCATGAAAACATGGAATAAATCCAATCAAAACATAACAAATGAGATGAACAATGCCAATAAATATGTACCAAATTAAAACATGTTTGACATTCAACATAAGTATATCATGTGTCTAAACTCGACCAAATTCTCTTTTTGGAGTCTAAGTAAGGAAGCTCTTGGGGTTTATGTTAGTAAGAAGAGGAATCAAAGCCGAAAAAAAGAAAAAAAAATAAGATAGGATATGAGAATAATCCTTGACGAGGAAGTGAAAAAGATAAGCGAGGTGAGGCTTATAAATGTGATTAAGTATCCCACATGGCTTGCCAATGTCGTAACGGTGAAAAGGTCTCAGTAAATGGAGGATATGGGTAAACTTCATCGATCTCAATATGACGTGTCCAAATGATCCATCTCCCTTATCTGATATAGACATGTTTATTACAAAGATCCAAGGCACAAAATACTCAGTTTCAGGGACACATATGCTCATGGCACAATCAACTCAAGATGAACCCATGGACGTGCCCAAGACTGTCTTCACGACCAAGACTTCTAATTATTATGAGGTGATTCCCTTTGGCTTCAAGAACTTCGACTCCACCTATAGAGACTGATGAGCATTGTGTTTATAGAGAAGATAGAGAAGAACTTGAAGGTATACATAAAGGACATTATGGTAAATATACTGGGTGAGAAAAACCGTTATAAGGATTTGGAAGAAATTTTAAGATTTGTTAGGAGGTATATCATGTGCCTAAACTCGACCAAGTTCTCTTTTGGAGTCTAAGTAGGGAAGCTCTTGGGGTTTATGTTAATAAGAAGAGGAATCAAAGGCAAAGCATACATATTTTAAGCTATACTTAAAATGAGAAACCTAACAACAGTCAAATAAGTTTAATAGCTGGCGAGGCAGATAACCACCCTATCTTGCTTCCTGTCATGTGTAGGTGACAAGACCTTCGACTTACTTTCCATGCTCAAGAAGAGGGAAAAGTTTGAATGGATGGAGGAGTGCGATTAATCTTTCACAAAGTTGAAAAATATTTTTGGCGACACCTCTAATCCCTTCTGAAGGAAGGTCTGTCATTGTATGTATACCTTTTAGTAACTAATAACTCCATGAGCTCTATACTGATTTGTGAGCTAGATGGAACAAAAAGTTTAATCTAATTTGTAATCAAGGTCTTTAAATGAGCCGAGTTAAGGTATCAAAAGATAGAGTGATTAACTTTAATAGTATTCACCACAATGAGAAAGATGAGACCGTATTTTCATGGACACCATATAATAGTTAAAACAAAGAATCTAATTTTCTAGCTCCTGAAAAATACCAACCTTATAAGGCGAATGATATATTGGTCATTAGAGCTATCCAAATTTGACATTAATGTTTTCACATATAGGAGCATCGAATCTCAAGTCCTAGTTGACTTCTCGGTGGAATTTAGTTCGCATGTTGGTGAAGACACTCCTCGCACATGGATCTTGTTAGTAGATATAACTTCAATTTTGAAGGGAAACAAGGCCATGGTAGTATTGGAAGGCTCAGGAGAGATATTGATTGAAAAATTGATGCACTTTGAACACAAGGTGAGTAACAACCTAGTGGAATACGAAACCCTTGTATCAAGAATGATATTGGAAAGAGAGATGGATGCTTTCACTCTCAGAGAAAGAAGTGACTCTCAGCTGGTAACTAGTCAAGTAAGTGAAGTGTACCAGATGAAATAAACACATATGGTAAAATATTTGCATAAGGTATAAGAATTGTTCAAACATTTCAACTTCTTGGAGGTGACATATGTGCCTAGAGAAAAAAAAACTCTCGAGCATCTTGAAACTCACTGGCACAAAAAAACCAACATACAACAAAAGAATAATATAGGAAACATTGCATGCCTCCAGAACCGAAGTCACAAAAATTAACACCTTCAATAATGTAAACAAAAAAAGGTTGGATGATGTTAGTGGTAAAATCATGTTGAATTCTAGTATTATTTGAGCCAATGAAAATCACAAAGTGCAAGTAAATTTATATTGTATCCACATGGATTTTTGTTAATTTGACAAGATCAGGGATAAAGTACTTGTTATCAGAAGCATAATGAAAAATAATCATAACCAGGGGGTGCGAAGAACATGACTGATTATTTTTTTTTATAACTATGAAATTAAGTAAGCTAAACTAATAGTTGAATGAATCTATGAGGAAAACTTTTGTTAATTTGAATCCTTTGCTCTTATCATGTGATATATTTTTGTTTGAACTTGTAATGATCACTCTTAATCATGATTGTTTTAAAATAGTTATCAATAAATTAATTGCCGAGTAACCCTCTTTGTCATTGTCATTTTCCCAGTAACACTAACATAACCGCAAAAAAAATTTTTGCACATAAAACATCTCATGCCTCAATTGAATATGCCTTATATCTAGCAATCATAAACAATCCCAAAATTCAATTTGATTTCACTATGAAAATCTACGACTAGTTCTCAATTGTAGACAGAAGAAAAAAAATTAAGTCCAAACAAAATTGAAAAATTATAAGAAAAGATTTATTTACAAAGAACAAAACATAGCTGATCACATGGTTCACACAGTTGGGAAAAATTCCTCTAGGGGAACCAACCACTCATTTTTAAAGGATGCATGACTATAACAAATAAAATCAAGAAAGAAAACTTTCAACAATTAAGGATGATTCCCTAATGATGTATTTCATTTCTCCTACTCTAGCTTCAGAATATGCCATTTCAAAATCTTTGCCATGCTTCTCATTAAATAAGCATTGTAATAGGCTTAGGGTTGAGAGAATAGCCCAATCTTTACAATTCAACATTATCACCAAGTTGGTTTTTTTTTCTCGTTGTTTTCCGTATTTTTATAGTTAGAATTAAACATTGAATTCTTTGCAAAAGTTATAGTTCTAGAAGTTAGATTTCACTTTCCGTTAGTTTCACTCAATAGGACTTATGAAACTCCATATATGATTAAAATATTACATAAAAGTAAAAATGAATAGTAAAATTATGCCAATCGAGACCTTAGTTGTACTACTATTTTGCAATTTCTCTGACTTGCCAATTTGGAATCGTAGAAATCAAGTTGCTCCATATATGGGAAGCACCATTAATTTTCATGACAGTAGCTCAAAATAGCGCCACTCTAACTAGGCAACATCTTTATCAACTATTATTGATTTTAATATCACAACTATGACTTCTAGCAGCGCTGCTATCTGTTGTTTCTTTACAAATTTCTGCTTTTTCTTCTGTTTCTCATGTTCTAGTCCTCTCTTTGATTTACAATCACAGTTTTCTCCATAAGATACCATGCAATCTGTATAGTTAGAAATATTTTGATTTGAATTGGTATTTAGTTCTTTAGAATCTTTATTAATTCCTACAAAAACATGAACAAACTAAAAACAAAAAACACTAAAAAGAACTAGAAACGTTACGATCTGTCGTCAGATGACACCCATATTCCAATACTTGAATAGTGAGAACTTTCCTTCAGATGAAGAGGGTCAAGAAGAATATGTTATTAAGATTTGAGTATTATTGGCCTACTTTGCTAAGGGATAGGGTTGGAAATGAGTCGAGTCAAGTCGAACTCACCTCAGCTCGGCTCGACTCGTTAGAATTGGTTCGAATTCGAGTTCGACACGAACTTTTTTTTAAGCTCAAACTCGACTCGTTATAAATTCACGAACAGTTCGGTTCAACTCGTTAGGTTCATCTCATTAGGTTCAGCTCACATGATTCACGGACTTAAAAACTATTTTTTTAATATATATATATATATATATATATATATATATATATATATATATATATATATATATATATATATATATATATATATATATATATATATATTTTAGTATATTTGACATTTTAAATAAATATATTTTTTTAAAATAAAATAAAAGTTATCATATTGAAATTTAACTTTATCTTCGAAATCTAGTAATTCATAACCTACACAACTTTCAAGAGATACATTTGAGAGTATAATTCAAAAACTACTAAATTGAAGATTAAATTTGTCTAAGATTTGGAGTAAATATTTAAACCTAATCTTAAAAACGGTATAATTTTTCTCATATGTAATCGAGTTGACTCATAAACCTAACGAGTCGAACTATGTATAGTTCAAGTTCAGCTCATTTAGTTAACGAATTTAATTTTTTTGTTCATACTCAACTCATTTGGTTCATGAATCTAGTTCAACGATTTAATTGTCGAATCGAATTCCAAACTATTTTCGAGTTGGTTCGGTTCATTGTCAGCCCTACTAAGGGACTTCATCAACAAGTGTGACAAGTAACATCGATTCTTAGGCCTACGTCATGCCCCAACCAACTTTTTTAATCCAATGGCCTTATCAAGGACATTCCACATGTAGTGTCAGAGATTACGAGGTAGAGAGAAATGTGATTATACATTATTTGAAGGTTTGGCGTACCAATATTTTCAAATTCTCAAGCGACCCTGGACAATATTTTTTAAGTATAACAACCTGCATATTAATACTCACGAAATGAGAAGAATAAAAAAAACTATTGAGAAAAATTAGAGGTAACACATAATAAATTAATAAAGCAAAAATTGAAAAGAAAAAAAAAATTTCATTAATACTTCTCATAAAATGACGCACTTACAAAAGGGTAAACCAAATAACACATGAACAATGAACACAAGAAAAAATGAAAATAAATAACATACAACCTTTTAGCTGTTCTTGAAGAGGTTGAGTTTGAATAAAGCAATATTAGGGTACAAGAACGCCATTTGCTCTTTGGATTTCTCAACCTCTATAGGAATCATCTATATACAACCTCTTGCTTAACTTATCACATGCATGGTCTATACCATTTAAAACATTATCATAATATATAATCATATAGTAATGTAACAGCACTTCATTCGTTTCTAAAATTATTTTATATGTAAAAAAGAAAAACAAATCATTCCTTACCCTTCCCTTCCCTTCCCTTCTAAAATCTACCTTCCAAACAGACCATAAATTGAACTCTATCTCACACAGATATTTAAAAAACATTATTCTTTTCAATATTAAAAAATGACACTTTTTTTAAAGTTAATATAAATTATATTTGAAAGTTCAAAATATTATTTAAAAATTGATTTCCAAATATTTAGACTTATCTTCCTAAACTCCATAAACATGGTAAAAGTTTTAAGAGAACAAAATATATATTTGTCTAAAGCTAACAGCTAATAAAAACTTAGATATTCAGTTAACAGGTATCACCATGACACCATCATTGTCTTCATTGATGCTAAGAAGTACTCTTCTCATCTTCCTTTTCCTCTTCCTCTTTGTCTTCTGGAAATGGTGATCTCGATATCTGCTGACATATTCTAAAACCCATCAAAATAAAACATTCATTAGTCTTACTCTAGAGACGAAAAATCAATGGATGTTAGTGCCAATGTTGTCAATTGTATATCGCCTCTATTTGAGTGTATTGTAAACAATATTGGTCTGTTCAGATTCCACTATGCTATAGCGCCGCTATTTGACAACACTGATTGCACTCGAGGATCAAACAATGTGTCGAACATAAGGGTAAAAAGTCTTACAAGTTTAAATCTTGTGCCTTGTTACTAATGTCACTTGACCAAAATACTGGATCAGAGCTCTTAGGCAAAGTGTCTTGCTGATGCATCTTTTCTCGTAGCCACTGTTCTGCTTTATTGCATTCATTGATGATCTAAAACATGAAATTTTGTCACTTTAAATCGACGTTAGTAGCTGCATCCGAAAATAAAATTTATTCACCTATTTGTCATACCAGTTCTTTACTTTGAGGCGGAAGAGAATCTGCAGACAGGCGATGCTCGACAATGCAACCTAATAAATCTCTTGTAGCTTGCGCTCTTTCTTCTTCGTCTCGGCACCGGCTCTCGATTGGATCCACCAGCTATAGAAGGTGGAGAATGTGAACAAGAAGTATAGTAAAGGAAAAATGGATATTAGAGAAGAAAAAATTACCTGTTTTAGATCTGCCAGCTTTGCAGAATATGCATTTACTGTTTCATCATCGCCTTCACCATAAAGCCATTCCTCAGTCTCTTGCAGGTTCCTAGTTACGTCATCCCTCTCTTCCTCGTTTGAAAACTTACGGTATACGTTGAAAAGCTATGCACAAATACGCAAAAAATATGAATTATGAAGAAGAAGTGTGTGACTGCATAAATTATCGGAGTCACAAAAACTACATCTTCATCTTTTTAAGATATTGCATCTATACCTTATTCCTCATATCATAGACGTAAGACTCCAAAGAGTTCCTCTTGTTTTTGGTTAACTCCATTGTTTTATCCTGCTCGGTTAATTGGTGTTCTTTTTCTTGTGCTTCCGTGATTTCAGCATTCGTCATTCCACCATAGATGCTCTCACTCACTGGTACATGAACCCTTTTGTCGGCTTTAACTTTTTCCGTACCATCAGACTGAAAAAAGGCATGATAGTATCACTTTATTTACTCAAATCACCAACATGAATCATATCTGCAATCAAAACACAAAATAAAAATATACATATACGATTATCAGACATTACCAAAAAGTTGTGATTGTGATAGCCCGAGAGACATGTCACAGAATTCAACATCAGAACTGATACAATAAATTTAGCTATACGATTTTTCACGAGAAATCTCTTACATTTGAGACATTCCATTTAAAAAAGTGTTCATCAACAAAGTACTTACAGAACTATGTGGAGATTCACACTTCTTAGGTTCATTGACATTTTGACCTTTCTCCGAAACGGGTTCAACATTCATTGCTTCCGAATTTGAATGATGATCATGTGGTGTAACAGAATCTTCCACATGATCCTTGATCAACTGATGACAAATTGAAGTTCATGTATATACCTAGATCTCTCAGAAAACTGATAACGTAATATTGAGAGATTAAAATTAGGCTTCTTACTTACTGTAGATGATTCGATATTGAGAATGCCATGCAAATTTAGTTGAATTGTAACTTCAAATTCCGCTTTATTTCCACTGGATCCATGGAAAGGACCAATCTGAGTCGAAGTCGCAAACAAATGTATAAGCATATATGACAGTGCACAAGATGATCTGAATTCTAATGAAAACATACCGTGAAGCAACCGATTTTAGGAGATGTCCCCTTTGGCCCTTCGTCTGGATTAGCATAGAATGCTTCCAAACGGACCAAATCACTGCCCTGAAATGTAAGAGTTTTAGAACTTGGAATGGGTTGGCCTTTTGGGAAAAGTACCGCATTTGGTTTTGCGCAAGTTAGACCTTCATCCGAGGAAAGGCCAATAGCGAATGGAATAGAATCCTGGACCTGAATAAATAAGAGAAATTACATTGATTTTATGCAAATTATGGATAGGATAAGAATTGGCGTTTTGTTTCAGTATTCAAACCTCGTATTCTTTAACGCGGAAGACAGGACTAAGCATTGCACACTGAAGAGCACAACCACGAGCCACACACTCACTTGCATTCAGTGTTCGGCTGAGTTCTCTCTTAAATAACGAAGTTAATAATTTAGTGATAGCTGGAATTCTTGAACCTGAACCAACTAACTCAACGCAATAAATCTTATCGACAGTTAAGCCAGCGTTAGCCAACGCCTCGTTGCAAGGAATACAAATTCTCTCCAATAATCCTGATGCAAGACTCTCGAATTCTTCCCTCTTGATAAATCCACTAACATCTTTTTCATCCATCAAACACTCAATGTTAAGAGGTGCCTCTAAATTTGCACTCAAAACTTTCTTTAACTTCTCGCACGCTGCACGCAGCCTATTACATGCTCTAGCATTAGAATACACATCGATCTTGTACTGTTCCTTAAATTTTTCCGCAAAATGTCTAAATAGAACCTCATCAAAATCTCTACCTCCTAAGCGCGTATCAAAAGCATGAGAAAGTATCTTCATTTTCCCAGCCTGAAATGACGCAATAGATACCTGAGTGTCGCAATGACCTATATCAATAAACGCGACGTTAATTGGATCTCCATGGGGGAAATCGGTTTTGTAAACACCATAACCAAGACCAGTTGCAGTGCAATCATGAAGCAACCTCACAGGCTTCAACCCAGCAATCGTTGCCGCATCAAGATATGCCCGTCTCTGCAAGTCAGTAAAATACGACGGAACTCCAATAACACAATCCGAAACACCGGTCCCCAAATCATGTTCCGCAATAGTCTTCAAATGAGCAAAAAGCATCGCTAATATTTGAACTGGCGTAAACTTATGAGTCTCCTTCAAGTACTTCAAGTGAATCAAAATGCCACCATCCGGACCTTCAGAAGTTTCAACCAGAAGCAATTTTAGATCATTTTGAACATCCGGGTCATCAAACCTCCTTCCTATTAGTCTCTTGACTTGAGATACCGTCGATTTCGGATGCATCAAAGCAGAAGCAGCACCGGTGGACCCTAAAAACCGTTGCTTCTCTCCGAAGCAAACAACAGCAGGGGTTTCCCGGTTCGATTCATCGTTCAACAAAATGTCAACCCCACCTTGCTTCACTACAGCAATAACACAATTCTCATTTCCAATATCAAACCCTATCACACTCATTTCAACTCACTATATCCCTATACCAATCCAATTCACCCTTTCTTCTTACTTCACCAATAACCCTAAATTCAAAACCTTTACAAGATTCTACAATGCTGGAGAATAATCATAAACACATAAAACTGAGAACTTGCTATTAATATCAAAAGTAATATTATAAATAAATAAACAATCTTATAATTTAAGAGAAACCCATTATGAAATGCTATATATCACATTATGTAATAATTTGAAAGTAGAAAAATGAAAATGTTTATGGAATCAAAAATGAAAAAGAAGAGAGAATGAGAAGATACATACCTGATACGGATTAGAAGAGAAAGATGAAGAAGGGTGGAAGTGGAAGTGCAATGAATGGTTTATGTTGTGATGGCAGAGAGACAAAATAGCCACTTCATTCGCTCAAGCCACAAACATGTCATACCATGTAAAACACAGTTATTATTGTTGGCCAAATCTTACAATAATCAATTTAAGTACGTCAAATATGTAAGACTAATATTTCCTATGGAGGAAACATGAAAAAAAAAAAAGTAATGTGCATTTCTTTTAAAAAGATAGATTAAATTATTATGTTAAAAAAAAAGAGAGAAAGATATATGGAATGAAACTTGAGTTGTGATGCGCAACTGAAGTGAGCTTTAGATACGACGGAGAGGGAATGATCATGTAAGATCAACACTCCGTCTAAGTGTTAATACTTCAACGTCCGAGTCAGTGAATGAGTGAAAAAATAGTTTGAGTGTAAAAGAGAGAATATTTGAAATAACATAGGTTGAGCTTTATATAATGTGAGTTGTTAAAACCGTCTTCGTGAGATCTAATAGTGAAAAATGTGTTGCAGGTCATCCTCGGCTAGAGAGACGTCTCACCTGTTCTGCGCGTATTTTCGTGCAATACTTATTATTGGACCTTTTATCGTAGATCTTGCAAGCGATCCAAAATAGTTGCTCCCCGAAAACTCTTTTCCTACTCATAGAACGAGGGTTTGTCATGTGTGTTTTCGGTCAGGCTTTTGGCAGAAGAAAGTGGAAGAGTTTTTAGGAGACATCAATAATATTGGGAACAAACACATTAAATATCTCCCTTATGACTAGTTATGTCTAGCAGACGAGTCTCGACGTCTGACCCTTTGTATAACAACAATGATGTCTTCTTGTACTATGGCATTCGAGAACAGTCTAAGGTAAAATCTAGTTGTTGTTGGTGAGGCTCACGCTTTCCAACATTTACTATTGTGGATCGTACAATCGCCTTTGTTGGAGAGTATACAAGGATTCAATCCCTTTCGTAATTGTGAACCTTACGAGTTTTCTTTTGTGTTTGCAACTTCTTTCATCTTATCAATATCCTCTAATTGGTCATCCAATATTACAAATAACGCTTTTAACGTTGGACGCGAAAGAGATGTAACCTTGACTACCGATGCAACGTAACAAAGGGTGACATGAAAAAATGTCACTTAACACCTCGGCTAATAAAAAATCGAGGGGTAAAGTTATTTGATCATGGGTTTGAACCCCATCATCTGTATTTTTATTATTTACAAAAACAATGTCTCATATTTCTCTGTTTATCCATAAAACCAAAGGGTAAGATAGATTTTTTTATAATTAAAACTCGTTACATTGTTTACACAAAATATTGATAAAATAATTTTGTTACAAACTGCAATGTGTACCCAGAATATTACATTGTTTACACAAAATATTAAAATAAAAGTTAATTAGTCCATGGAGATCATATGTTAGATCTTCGAATCCTTGATATTTAGGCAAGATTAAATGTTGGGTGCGACTATATTCCTAATGACTTTATCTCGCATGAATTTGTTTATGATATAAAACAAAAAAAAAGTTAAATTAATAATTTTTTTGTTCAAATAAATATTTAAGAACACAAACCTTAAACCCAAATAATTTTATGCTCTTGAATCCATCTTAGCGATCTTTTCATGGCAAATGATCTTGCAAAACCTAAAGAGGTGGATGTAGATAGTTTTAAGCGCTTCATGATGCTTCACTTTCTTCTTCATATTCAGAAATATACTTTTATAATGGAGGTTTTTTAAGTTTCAAACAAATCACTAATGATAGTGTCGTGAGTGTTGATATATCATAAAATGAACATCATATATTTGATCAACAAAATCACTAATGATTTTTTATGTTTAATTTAAGTAAAATACTTTAACCCTTGTTTTAATAGAAAACCGAGGTAAATAACCTTTGTTTTTTTTACATTTCATTTATTACAAAGAATATTTACAAATAAAAAATATAATAAAAAAGAAAGGTTCCTGAATTGTTAGTTTTTGATTTTTCCCCTCGGCTATATGAAAAAATCGAGGTAATATGTGGTTTTTATATTTAAAAATAAAAATAAAACATCACGTCTTGAAATCATATCAAAGAATAGCAATGATCGTCCCTTTTCAAAACATAAGATATCTTTTGGATTTTCAAGGAGTCGTTTGAGCTTCTCCGATTGTTTCACTTCCTTTTTTCTAATTTATTTATACACCATTCATGCCTCATTTCATTTCCATCTCTTTGTGTCTTTCAATCTCGTTTAAAAATCTTTTCTTTTTATTCAAAAAATGTCTACAAAAACCTTTAACGAAGATGAAAATCTTTTGTTCATTATCAATGAAAAGTTTGTTAATTTCTATGAGTTAAAAAGATTAAGATTTTGATCTAATAAAAACTATTTTTAAACATAAGTTGAAAGGTTACTTTGACATGCTTCATGGATCCATATACACTAATCTCGTAACACAGTTTTGGTTAAATGCCTCTGTTAGGCAAACTTTTGAAGATGTTGAGTCAATACAGTCCAATGTATATGACTTTCCTATCACTATTACTCCATCACTTATTGCTAAGACAATAAATTGTAAAGAAAAAGGTAGTTGTGTTGAACATTATAGATTTAGCAATGTCTTCTCAAACCACATTCTCCTAACTTATGTCAACTACAATAACCTTGTCAGTCCTCCTACTCTCATCCCAATTGCAAAAATTTGACATCAACTTCTAATGTCAAATCTCTTTCCAAGAAAGAAACAACTAGAAACGCTTAGTTCAGATGACAAACATTTTTTGTACTTCCTTATTCAGTCAAAATTAATCTTCCTCTTACTATTTTTAACTTCTTAATGTAAATGGTTGTGAACTCTGGCGAGGAAATTATTTTCCTCAAACCATATAGAAGAGTTCTTTATGAACTTTTCTCTCAGTTAGGGATGGTTAAAAGGGTAAAAAGAGCAGGATTAACGGTTGAAGTTGAGTGGAATCAGAAGTTTGAATATGTGAAATAATTATCTGTTGTCTTGTTTTTTTGTAATCTGTAATTGATTATCAATGGATTTTTTTCCTTTTCAATTGTATTATTGCTTAATTTTTTTATTGATAACAAAGATTTCGACTTTAACTAATTAACTTAGAACAAATGAAGAAAAAAAATTTAACAAAGAAAAAATGCAATCTGAAAAGGCGCCAAGTGAGAAATACTAATTAAACCACTCAAAGTGTCCATAATATTTATATTCCCTCGGTTATATTAAAAATAGGTTATAGGTTATATTCCCTCAAAATGTAATATGTAATAGGTTATATTAAAAATAAAATAGTGCTCCTTATAGATATATTTCCTCTGTTTTATGGATAACCTAGGTAATATGTTATTAGCATGACGCTACTAGGAAATATGCTCTCGGTTTATATCATTTCGAGGTGAAATATTAGTCATATAAAGTTTATTTATAGTAGCGATCATTTTAACAACTTTAAGCCACCTCTTCTGCTGAAGCATACATCGTGCGAGTCATCAAGTTCATTATTTTCATGGTAACGCCTCACAACTTTTTTTGTCTACATTTGTTTCTGTTACTAGAGTTTTTAGAGAAGAAAGGTATGGTAGCTTTGAAGGGGTAAATCACTGTTGATGGTAGAACGTTGGGTGGTGATATCTATTCTGAAAAGATCCTAGGGCTTTTGGTACCTTTTGTCTTGCACTTGGCGAAATCTTTTGTCATAAATGACCTTTGACAGGGATGCAAAGCTTAAATTTATATTTACCCTATGCTTACATTTATGATTGTTTATTTTTATATGTTGACATCCTTTTAAAATGGACGACTCTTATTTAGGAGCCCAAAACGTGACAAGAGACAATTTAGACACGTGGGTAGATCAAGAAACATTGGATATTGCTTTTGCCTTCACCGACAAGGGTGGTTTGAACATGCCTTCACCGAGGTGGGTCCTTCCTTAGACTATGGATGTTCTCACTTAAAGGTAATAATAGGATATACAACAATTATAATGGATGCATCATTCCTCTTCATGAATGCTTATTTTTCTTGATTGGTTTTTGCCTTCTTTTTAATGACTTTGAGGTGGGCATTGTAAAT
Organism: Lathyrus sativus; assembly: GCA_963859935.3. Classification (NCBI taxonomy): domain Eukaryota; kingdom Viridiplantae; phylum Streptophyta; class Magnoliopsida; order Fabales; family Fabaceae; genus Lathyrus; species Lathyrus sativus. Next base: position 496,659,679 of record OZ012736.1, on the reverse strand, counting down.
CATCTGAAAATTGCTCCTTCACAATTGTACCCATTAAGTTGGGGTTACATTAAATCTTCTAGATATTTCGATGTTGATCTCCAAAGAAGGCGACTTAGTGCTAAAAAAATATTACCCATCCATAAAGATTTCTGCAATAAATGAACCCCAAACTATGAAGGGAGGAAAGAGGGAAAAGGAAGAGTCACCCAAGAGTAAATTCCCCTAAAAAGTCGCAGATGCTAGGACTAGTGGCAGAGATAAGGAGGCTAGCAAAGGGAAATGTCCTTACATTGCTGCTATTACTGAAGAGGCACGCCTAATGAACCTCTCATCCATGAGAACAATGAAAAGGAAGATCACAAAGATAAACTGAACGCTTATTATTCTTTTGATCTACAACTTTCCTTGGTTTTATATCCCATTTAAATCCTATTCCATTTCTATTTAAGGAGGTCCTTTGACTAGATAAAATTAGGTCAAGATTTTCTTTCCATTGGTTAAACTTTCCTAAGGTTTCACAAAGCATAGTACTTCTTTTATAAAGGATTCACACCACTTATATTATTCTTTTGAGTTTTTAAGGCTTGTTATCTCTATTCTGGAGGAATTGTTTATTTATTTAATATATCTTTGGGATTCCTTAAGACCTAGGGTACACTCTCTTAGTTTAATATTTTCTCCCTCAAATTGGTTAGACATTCTAAAAATTGAGCGTAAGATGGTTTGATACCTGGAATAATATCTCCCTCGTAGGATTCCTTTAAGAAAATTTTATCTTCTTCGTTGGAAAACAAATAAGAAGACAATGGCGATTAAGCCATTTAGAAAAGGAAAAACACTCAACTTATTACTAAGAAATTCAAATTACATTATGGAAATTTGCGGAATTCATAGCACAAGAAGGGAAAGAACTGAGTTTAAAGTTTGTAAAGCAAACATATGAAATAAAAAATCTAAGTGAGATCATTATGCATCAAGATCATCATATAAGAATATGTAATATGGTAGTATGGTTTGGTCACGAATGAAGCGGCGTACTATGAAGTCTATCTTTCCATTGATTACAATTATTTTTCCACTTATGATTTTCAGAAAGTCCTTAGTTGTGAGTATTTTAGAGGAACTGTCTGAGCTTTCTATTTCTATAGATATTTTTGATTTCTGGCATTCCTTTTATTCTCATTTGATGGTGCCTTTTTAGTGATTATTTGATGGTAAGACATAGCTTTCTATAATGGTTATTTATGAAGGTGAGATAATACTTAGAAGGGGGGTTGAATAAGTATGAAAGATTAAAACTTAAAATAAAAACTCAAGTATTTTTATCCTGGTTCGTTGAACTCAACTACTCCAGTCCACCCTTCCTAGAGTGATTTGCCTTTCTCAATCAAGGACTTAATCCACTATTTAATCAAACAGATTACAATAGTAACACCTAAGAACAACTGTTCTTAGTCTTCTCAAGAGCTACTGATTCCAACTGAATCCTCTTAAGGAAATCTTTTACAATTAATGTAAAACTATTACAAGAGTAAGAATGCTTCTAAAAAGCTTTTATCACAACTGTGATATTTCTCTTAAGTTTAAGTACAATGAAATAAGTTCTTCGAAAGAATATGAAAGTATGAGAGCTTGAATGTTTTTGATTTCTTTTCAACAAAACGTCAACTGAAGAATTTGGTGGAGTCTTGCTTTTATAGGCAGCTGATCCAATGAGAGCTGTATGTTGAGAAGAGTGTCCAAAAAGTCTGAGCCTTTTTGTCTTCACATCAAGTGACCTTTCCTAGAAGAAGAAAGCACAGAAAAATCCTTTTTGTCTGTGTTCTTGTGTCTAGCATAAATAAGGAAAGAGACATTTGATTTACTCCAACGGATATAATCTTTGAATATTTCTTCTTCAGTTTTCAGCAAGTTCATCAGAGTCTGATTGGGTCAGAGTCTTCTAATGATGATCAGAGTCTTGCTGAATCAGAGTCTTCTGCAGCAGGTGTGCTTTCAGCGTGTTAAATATCAGAGCATATTTGAGACAGAACTTCAGTACTGGCAGCTTTAGTACTTTCAGAGTCTTCTGTAGAAACTATGCTTTGAAAAGCTCTTCATACAAAATTCTTCTTTGCTTCAGATGCTTCTGACTTGCTTCAGATTCTTCTGGAGCTTCTACTTCAGATCCTTCTAGAGCTTCTGCTTCAGAATCTTCTGAAGGCTACGCTCAGAATCTTCTGGAGGCAGCAATCAGAATCTTCTAATGTATGCATCTGGCGCTACAGAGTCTAGCTAATTTCTTTAGTTCAATTCTGATTTGCTTCTAGAGTGTTAATTTCTTTACTATCTGCAGTAAAAACTCTCAAGCAAATTTTAAAGTATATAATTCTTAAATACAAAATTTCATAATAGTTATCATCAAAACATAGAGATATTATTAAGAACCAATCTGTGTTCTAACAATCTCCCCCTTTTTGATGATGACAAAAACATCAGAAATTTTGTTTAATTGAGAATATTAAAATTATAACTCCCCCTGAGATGATGAATCTCCCCCTGCGTTAAATACAGACAAGGAATAGAAACTTCCCTTTTGTCTTGAGTAATTTTCAGAGTTAGATCTTGATTGTCCTTTTAACATTTGAAGGTCAGAATGTCTTGCAAATATCATATTCAGAGTTTGATAGTAGTCAAATGATCTGAAAGACTCAGAGTTTCTTTTATAGAGTGTACTTATCAAATGTTCTGAAATACTCAGATTAAATGTTAGATAGAGTAGATATGTCTGAAGTTTCATTCTGGTGAAGTTATATTAAACAGTTCAGATCTATATTTTCTCCCCCTTTTTTGTCATAAGCAAAAAGTAAAAAAAAACTTTTAAAAAGACAAATAAAAGGAGACAGTAAATGAGATAATTCAGTGGAGAAAACTTTGATTCATTCAATAAGTTCAGATAAAGAGTACAAACATCATAAGAGATATCAAAAAGTACATAAGCAAACATCAGATGCAAAAACATTAGAATGAAAAAAAATGAAAATCTAAGAGTGTTTTGACAAAAGCATCTTCAATAGATCTGTGATCTCAGAGGAGGACTGCTCTTGCTTGGACATCCACTTAGTCATTGTTTCATTCTTCTGATCCTGCTTTGACATCCACTCTGTCATGTCTTCAGATTTCTTATCCTGTTTTTCCATCCAAAACTTGATCTCTGACTGACCAGCTTCCAGAGCAGCAATTTTATCCTCAAAATCTGGATGTTCTTTCTTTATCTCAGATGAAGAAGTATGATCAGGTTCTGGAGCTTGAACAGAGTCAATTTCCATGGGATCTATAGAGTCTGGAGCATTGGAGCCAGAAGGAAGGTCTACCAGAGTCATGGCCAAAGGATTTTCTTCAGATGCAAGTTCAGTAGTTTCTTCTGATGGTGGAGGAGCATCTGTAAGGAGCAGTGGTTACTGCAGCCATTGAAGATTGAAATTGTGCAGCAGTTGATGATGAAGTTGCCATTGAAGATGGTTTTGTCACACGCTTAGGGTTTTTATGCAGAGAGAAGAGAAGATGAAAATGCATAAAATTTTCTGAGATGTGAAAAGTGTGAAAGTGAAGAGAAGAGATGTATTTATACTAAAACAAATAGGCATACAAACAGTCAGATTTTGCACGTTTGAATCAAAGCATTAAATGAAAAGAATAAAAATCATTTCAAGCATTTATTGCTTCTGAAAAATTGGGGGGAAAATCAAGATTTTCACTATTCAAACTTCACCTCAAACGTCTCTTCAGTAGTGTACACGCCACCTTTGCAGAATTGGAGTAACACGTGTTTGCTTGCATGTGTTCTAAATTATCTTGAGAAATGAAACGTTAACCAACGTTCAGATCCTCTAAGGATTGTTAGTTCAGAGTTTCACAAAAACAAATTTAATAAAATAAATAAGCAGTCAGAAGAAATACTTCAGAGCATTAGGCATTTTTGCATCTGTAAAAATTTGCTTCTGACAAATATCATTCTGGACAAAAATCCATACCAATATTTTTCAGAATAAATTTGAATCTATCTTCAACAAGGGGTTTTGTAAAAATATTTGCCCATTGATGATCTGTATCAACAAAGGCTAAATTTATGATTCCCTTCTGAACATAGTCTCTGATGAAATGATGCTTAATTTCTATATGTTTTTCCTTAGAGTATAAAATGGGGTTTTTAGACAAACATATAACAGAAGTATTATCACAAAAGATAGAAATGTTACTTTCAAAAATTTGATAATCTTCTAGCTGACTTTTCATCCAGAGCATCTGCGTGCTACATCCAGCAGCAGCAATATATTCTGCTTCTGTGGTTGAAAGTGCAATTGTGGGTTGCTTCTTGCTGTACCAGGAGATTAAATTTCTTCCTAGAAATTGACAACTTCCAGAAGTACTTTTCCTTTCCACTCTGTCTCCAGCGTAGTCAGCATCACAGAATCCAACTAATTTGAAATCATCAGATTTTCTGTAACACAAACCCATATTAGAAGTACCTTTCAGATACCTTAGAATCCTCTTGACAGCTGTCAAGTGTGATTCTCTAGGATCTGATTAAAATCTAGCACACAAGCATACACTGAACAATATGTCAGGTCTAGAAGCAATTAAATAAAGAAGAGAACCAATCATACCTCTGTAGAGCTTCTGGTCTACTTTCTTACTTACCTATTCCTTGCCAAGTGAGCTAGTTGGATGCATGAGAGTCTTTGCCAGCTTACTATCAGTCATGTTAAATTTCTTCAGAAGTTCTTTAACATATTTGGTCTGATGTATGTAAGTGCACTCTGGAGTTTGATTGACTTGGATTCTGATCCGCGGTCGCTCGCGGATCAAAAACGAGTAGTTTTGATAAAAATGCTAGTATAGCGACAAATGACTCGAAATATCGTTCTCACAAGGATTCTTGTATTATTTCAACCAACTAAAGAAAATGTTTATGGGGGTTTTAAGTTTTGATTTATAAAATAAGAAAAAAAAAAGTGATTAAAAAAAGTGATTATCAGATAAACTAAAACGGTTAATCCTACTGATTCGGGTTCCGACTTATTATCGGTTATTATAACATCAATCCCTAAGCGGTACCAATCCTATTCGATTATGATATTAATCAGACAAGCGCTTATCAACATCAAATGAATTATGTTCCTGTTTACCGAATTAAGCAAACGGTTAAGAATATGACGAATTAACGAATTAAGCAAACGATAATACGCAATTAAATTTAGGAACATGCATACAATCGAATTTAACCAATTCTATCCTATGAACAACAATTGAATTAAGCAAACAATTGTAATCAAATTAAGCAGATGACTTCATAGAAAAGGATTGAAAGGAATCAGAGTAAATTGACATAATAATAACCTCAAAGTGTTGAAACCGTACACAGCAGGATTTGCCCGGAGGTATTAGTTCTCCATGAAAACTATAAAACAAAGGAAAAAATTCGGAAAAATAAAACTAGGTCCAAAACATCAAAACTAAAATAAAATTCTAATGTTGTAACTTGAAACGGAAATCTGGAATTTTGAGCTCCGAATCTGACTTCGACTCCAACACGAAAGTTGTAGCTCTCTCTCTTAGCTTTCCGGCGATATTTAGAACGCCTCAATCGGATTCCCGGAACTCCAGTTATGATCGTTTCCGTGCAGACTGCTAAAACTGAAAAATAGTTGCGAAAATTAAATTAAATCAAAAATAAAATAAAATAAGAAAACATGATAAAATATAATAATAAGCAAAATAACATAAAGAAATGCCTAAGTAAAAATGTAGGAGAATGTGCATAAATATGCACTGATCAAATTCCCCCGGACTTGAACTTTTGCACTCCGAGCAAAATTAAATTCAAATAAAACAAAGGAAACTCATTCCAGGCTACAAGACTTCTTCGGTTAAGTTTGCCTCGATAGGTACTAATCTTCAACACTAAGGATATCGTAGGAACACTAACCCACAATTGCGCAGTCATAACCCTCCTGAATATACAAATCAATTCGAATAATGTTATTATGCTAAGGCCTAACTTATTCTTCCTCCTTTTTGCTCTTTCCCATTCAGGCGCAATCACATTAAGCCCGTTATCTCCACACACTCATAGCAAGGCGACCGGTTAGTGACTCTGATCTCTCTTTTTTTTTTATTTTGGGGTTCTGGTACTTACGTGGCATAACCCCTTATTGACTCAATTGTAGTTGTGGGGGATCAGACCGTAATTCGCCCTACCAAGTTCAGCACCAGAAACCGCTGAACCAACTAATTATCTTTCTTTTCTTTTCTGTGTTTCTTTTTTTTTCTTTCAACTTTTTCCCTTCTTTTTTTTTCTTTTTGATCACTCACTTATATTCATCGGCTTCCCTGCGTAGAGTGTGCATGAGATGGTGCTGACTGCTGAAATAAACTACTCAAGAGCTGTCAGAGAATGAAAACTCAAGGCTAAAACATAGAGAGTATTCAAATTAATTTCCACATGCAGGAGACTTACGGTGTTCAGACGATACCGATCTTGCGAATTTTTTTCCCAAGTCTCCGCAAACTACTCTCAAATCAGTCTATAAACCTAGAACTTTTTATTTTTTTTATTTTTATTTTTATTATAACTGAAAACAAAACAAAACAAAACATAAAGAAAAACAAATGTAAATGTTTCCCTCCCCCAGACTTAAAACGAGCATTGCCCTCAATGAAAGGACATAATGATAAAAGTAGAGAGAAGGAAAGAACAACTCCCTGATTAAGTTGCAGTGTAATTAGGCGCTTCTAGAGAAAGCTCCTCTATACCGACATCTTCAGGCACCGAACCTCCATAGAATAACTTCAGACGCTGCCCGTTGACCTTGAAGACTTTGTCAGTACCTGTACTTTTAATTTCTACTGCACCATGAGGGAAAACATTAGTAACAACGAAGGGGCCAATCCATTTGGATCGAAGTTTCCCAGCCATAAGCTTAAGGCGAGAATTAAACAATAAAACCTGTTGGCCCACAGAAAACTCTTTCCTAGAAATCATTTTATCATGGAAGTGCTTAGTTTTTTCTTTATAAATCCTAGAGCTTTCATAAGCCTCTAATCTAAGCTCTTCCAACTGTTGTAATTGGAGTTTTCTTTCAATACCTGCTTGTTGCATCTCCAAATTACAACTTTTCACCGCCCAATAAGCACGGTGTTCTATCTCAACAGGAAGATGACATGCCTTACCAAAAACAAGTCGATACGGAGACATCCCAATGGGTGTCTTGAAAGCTGTTCTTTGAGCCCAAAGTGCGTCTTCTAGACGACGGCTCCAATCCTTCCTGTTTGGTTGCACCATTTTTTCTAAGACCTGTTTGATCTCCCTGTTTGAGATCTCAGCTTGCCCATTAGTTTGTGGGTGATATGCAGTAGAGACTCTATGCACAACTCCATACTTTCGGAGCAAAGCTTCCATGGTGCGGTTACAGAAATGAGTGCCTTGGTCACTGATGATGGCTCGCGGTATTCCAAACCTGCAAAAAATATTAGACCGGACAAAATCTGCAACAACTCTAGAATCATTAGTCCTAGTGGGGATAGCTTCCACCCACTTTGAAACATAATCAACAGCAAGTAAAATGTAAAGGAAACCAAATGATACAGGAAAGGGACCCATGAAGTCAATTCCCCATACATCAAATACCTCACAGAAAAGCATAGGTTGTTGAGGCATTTCACTCTTACGAGTGATGCTTGTTCCTGCTATCTGGCACTCTTTACAAGTGCGGTAAGTCTCATAAGCATCTTTAAAAATAGTTGGCCAATAGAAACCTGAATCAAGAATTTTTCGTGCGGTTCTTTGAGGGCCAAAGTGTCCTCCGACTTGAGATGCATGAGAAAATTTTAAAATGGATTCAATCTCATAGTCGGGAACACATCTTCTAATTACCTGATCACTACCAAACTTCCACATATATGGATCATCCCAAACATAATATTTGGCATCGCTTTTGAGTTTATGAATCTGTGATCTGGATGCACCTGTAGGAAAAACACCAGCAACAAGATAATTAACAATATCAGCAAACCAAGGTGTAATACCATGTAAAACTAAAAGCTGCTCATCAGGAAAGTCATCCTGAATGGGAAAAAGATCTTCATCTCTCTCTATCCTGCTCAAATGGTCAGCCACTAAGTTCTCAGCTCCACTTTTGTCTTTAATCTCTACATTAAACTCTTGGAGCAACAACATCCACCGAATCAATCTCGGTTTTACATCCGGCTTCTTCAACAGGTACTTTAAAGCTGCATGGTCAGTAAAAACAACAACCTTGGAACCTAGCAAATAAGATCTGAATTTATCAAGAGCAAAAACAATAGCTAGAAGTTCCTTTTCAGTGGTGGTGTAATTGGACTGTGCAGAATCTAAAGTCCTAGAAGCATAATAAATAACATGGGCAGCCCTGTCAACTCTTTGTGCAAGGACAGCCCCAACAGCATAATTCGAAGCGTCACACATAAGCTCAAAAGGGAGGGTCCAGTCAGGGGGCTGGATTATGGGAGCGGAGGTCAATGCTTTCTTCAAGAAGTCAAACGCCTGTTTGCATTTGTCATCAAAGTGGAAAGTGACGTCATTCTTTAACAAGTTTGACAGTGGAAGAGCTATCTTGCTGAAATCTTTGATGAAACGCCTGTAAAAACCTGCATGACCAAGAAAAGAACGAATCTCGCGAATGCAAGACGGGTAAGGTAGTGTAGAAATTACATCAATCTTAGCAGGGTCTACAGAAATTCCTTTTTCAGAAATTATGTGACCAAGAACAATTCCCTGCTCAACCATAAAATGACATTTTTCATAATTTAAAACAAGGTTAGTTTCTATGCATCTTTGTAAAATCAAGCTTAAACTGCTCAAGCATGCATCAAAAGAAGAACCATAAACAGTAAAGTCGTCCATAAAGACTTCCATGCAATTTTCAATAAAATCAGAAAAAATACTAAGCATACAACGCTGGAAGGTTCCAGGAGCATTGCAAAGACCAAAAGGCATCCGCCTATAAGCAAAAGTATCGAAGGGACAAGTAAAAGTTGTCTTCTCTTGGTCTTCCGGTGCAATATGAATCTGAAAGTAACCTGAAAAACCATCAAGAAAACAATAATGTGATTTACCAACTAGCCGTTCAAGCATTTGGTCAATGAACGGTAAAGGAAAATGATCCTTTCTAGTAGCCTGGTTTAGTCTCCTATAATCGATACAAACTCTCCAGCTATTTTGCACTCTAGTGGGAACAAGTTCATTCTTTTCATTTTTTACAACCGTAAGTCCAGATTTCTTAGGTACAACTTGCACTGGGCTCACCCACTTACTGTCAGAGATAGGATAAATGATACCTGCTTGCAAGAGTTTGGTTACCTCTTTCTTTACAACATCGAGAATCAAAGGATTAAGCCTCCTTTGGGGCTGCCTTACGGTTTTCGCACCATCCTCAAGTAGGATCCTGTGCATACACATGGAAGGACTAATTCCTGGAAGGTCAGCTAGTGTCCACCCAATTGCCTTCTTGTGCTTCTTCAGAACCTGCAAAAGTTTGTTTTCTTGCTCGAAGTCAAGGTTAGAAGCAATAATAACAGGGAGTTTTTCGTTACTCTCCAAATAGGCATATTTCAGGTTCTTAGGGAGCTCTTTTAGCTCTAAGGACGGGGGCTGCTCGGTAGATGGGATGGTCGGGGCAGCAGGAACATCAAGAGCATCAGCTGTAAAAATAGCTTCGTTGGTTATAGCTTCACCTGTAGGAAATATATCAGCCTGCAGGGCAGCATCAATCTCAGCGCACACAACACAAAGGTTAGTGTCAGTACAATCAAAACATGAATAAACATCATCAAAATCAGAAAGAGACGGAAAATCGAGTGAAAATAATTCAGAACAAGTGTCCTCAACCAGCTCAGATATCAGTCCAATATGAAAAACGGAATGTTCCTCCAATGGATGTTTCATGGCATCAAAAATGTTGAATTTTGCGACGATGTCACCAAACTCCATGGACATGCTCCCATCATCAACATCAATTTTCGTTTTTGCCGTTTTCATGAACGGTCTTCCTAAAATGATGGGAGCTTTGCTGGACTTTGTTTCTCCTTCCATATCAAGAATGTAAAAATCTGCAGGAAAAATCAAATCGTTAACTTGAACAAGGACATCTTCGATTATGCCGGCAGGGCGAGTGTTGCTCCTGTTCGCCAACTGAATGATTAAACCTGTAGGCTGCAAAGGACCAAGACAAAGGTTATTATAAACAGAAGTAGGCATAACATTAATGCTCACTCCTAAATCAAGCATGCAATCATCGAATTTACTATTCCCGATGGTACAAGGAATAGCAAAAGTTCCCGGGTCTTTGCACTTTGTGGCAGGACCGGAGTAGTGAGGAGGGCTGAAACTTCGCCTGTAAATTTTTCAGATGAAGGCTTGGGCTGAATAAAGGAAGAAATATTTCTTCCTAAATTGACTCTCTCACTTCCCTTCATTCTCCTCTTGTTGGTGCACAAATCCTTCAGAAACTTAGCATACTTAGGAACCTGCTTAATCACATCAAGTAACGGAATGTTTACCGCAACTTTTCGAAAAACATCTAATATCTCTCTTTCTTTGTTTTCATCCTCAATTCTCTTATTTTTCAGAACTCTATGTGGGAAGGGGACTGGTGGTACATACTCTTTTTCTTTAATTTTTTCAGTTTCGACCACAACAGCAGAAGGAGAAGGAGGTTCAACAGACGGTTCAGAAGTAAGAAGTTCAGAAGTTACCTCAATGATTTTTTTATTTTTTTCCGGGGCTGGTTCTGTAACTTTTCCGGATCTTAAAACGATGGCACTCACATTGGCATTAGGACCATTTGGATTGACAATTGTTTGGGCTGGAAGTTGGTTCGAACCTTGGGCTTGCATGTTATTCATTTGAGTAGCAAGCTGTCCCATCTGCGTGTTCAAGTTCTGGATGCTAGCATCGGTTCTTTGTTGGAACTCAAGGTTGTTGACGGCCATTTGCTTAACTAGTTCCTCTAAGGAAGGTCCGGAAGGTGCAGGGGAAGCCGCCTGAGGTGGATTATTTTGTTGGCTGGTATGTGGGTTTCCATATCGAAGGTTGGGATGGTTCCTCCAATTCGGGTGATACTTATTTGTGGACAGGTCGGGAATGTTGTATCGGTTCTGGTTTTGACCTTGATTGTAGAGGGCTGCAGCATAAGCTGGGGGTAATTCAGTAGGCTTATCATCTTGCAAAATAGGGCATGTATCAGTAGGATGATCAGAAGAGGTACAAATACCACATAACCTTGGCGGTGTTTGAAGTTGTTGGGTTGCTTGAGCCTTACCTACGACTATCATCTGCTGCACTAAATCTTTCAGCTCATTCATTCTATTTTCGAAAGCCTTGTCGGAGTGAGAAACATGGGAGGATACATGAATTTCGTTCACACCCTTTATTTGGGCAAAATTATTTCTTGTTGAAAACTGTTGGGAATTTAGTGACATATTTTCAATTAAGGCCTTGGCAGCGGCTGGAGTTTTATCAACAAGTGCTCCACCGCTAGCAGCATCAAGAATGTTCCTATCCATCGGTAACAACCCCTCATAAAAGTACTGAATGAGTAGTTGCTCGGTGATCTGGTGTTGAGGGCAGCTGGATACCAAATGTTTGAATCTCTCCCAATACTCGGTCAAAGACTCATTACCCTGTCGAATACCACATATCTCTTTTCTTATCGAGGCAGCTCTAGAGGCAGGAAAGTATCTCTCAAGGAACACTTTTTTCAGAGCATTCCAGTTTGCAATTGAATTTGGCTCGAGGGAATATATCCAATCCTTTGCTGCACCCTGCAATGAAAAAGGAAAAGCTCGAAGTTTGATATGATCTTCAGTGATCCCTTCAGGCTTCAATGGCGTAGAACACACCACTTGAAATTCTTTCAGATGTTTGTGAGGATCTTCACCTGCAAGACCACTAAACTTGGGCAACAAATGGATTAAACCTGATTTTAACTCAAAAGGAACAACATCAGCAGCATATTCAATACACAAACCGTTGTAATTCACATCAGGTGCAGCTAATTGTCTTAGAGTTCTATTATCAGCCATATTGATATCAAGTTCAGACTCAGATATGTGTGGTGAACTAGTGGTAGCCTGGACTGCTCTACGTCGTGTGTGCAAAGTTCTCTCTACTTCAGGATCAAAAGCAACAATATCAGAACAAGATGACCTAGTTGCCAGGACTAATGCACAGCAATGCAGGGACAATACTCAAAATGCCAACAATGTCCCTAAAAGTCAAAAAAACAAACACAAAGAAGCAAATCGATCAAAATAAATCCAAAAAAATTAACTAACACCAGAATTGGTCTAATGGCTTAAAAATATAATTATGAGAATTTTTTCGATTTTTTTCGACTCTATGAAAACAGTAAAAAATTCATTAAAAATAGAAAAAAGGATTTTTTGGCGATTCTGAGGGTGGATTCCAAGTATTCCTTTGGAATACATGGATTAATGACCGGACGATTTTTTTGCTTCTCGTAGGCAAAACAGTTTTACGATCGGACACAATTTTTCCAAAAACAGATTTTTTTACGATTTGGACTATAAGACGCGAATTGGACGAAACCACGAGGAAACTAAGGTCTAGACTCGAGGATACTAACTAACCCTATGACTCTAAAATTGATTAATAACGACAAGAATCCCCGGCAACGGCGCCAATTTGATCTGCGGTCGCTCGCGGATCAAAAACGAGTAGTTTTGATAAAAATGCTAGTATAGCGACAAATGACTCGAAATATCGTTCTCACAAGGATTCTTGTATTATTTCAACCAACTAAAGAAAATGTTTATGGGGGTTTTAAGTTTTGATTTATAACATAAGAAAAAAAAAAGTGATTAAAAAAAGTGATTATCAGATAAACTAAAACGGTTAATCCTACTGATTCGGGTTCCGACTTATTATCGGTTATTATAACATCAATCCCTAAGCGGTATCAATCCTATTCGATTATGATATTAATCAGACAAGCGCTTATCAACATCAAATGAATTATGTTCCTGTTTACCGAATTAAGCAAACGGTTAAGAATATGACGAATTAACGAATTAAGCAAACGATAATACGCAATTAAATTTAGGAACATGCATACAATCGAATTTAACCAATTCTATCCTATGAACAACAATTGAATTAAGCAAACAATTGTAATCAAATTAAGCAGATGACTTCATAGAAAAGGATTGAAAGGAATCAGAGTAAATTGACATAATAATAACCTCAAAGTGTTGAAACCGTACACAGCAGGATTTGCCCGGAGGTATTAGTTCTCCATGAAAACTATAAAACAAAGGAAAAAATTCGGAAAAATAAAACTAGGTCCAAAACATCAAAACTAAAATAAAATTCTAATGCTGTAACTTGAAACGGAAATCTGGAATTTTGAGCTCCGAATCTGACTTCGACTCCAACACGAAAGTTGTAGCTCTCTCTCTTAGCTTTCCGGCGATATTTAGAACGCCTCAATCGGATTCCCGGAACTCCAGTTATGATCGTTTCCGTGCAGACTGCTAAAGCTGAAAAATAGTTGCGAAAATTAAATTAAATCAAAAATAAAATAAAATAAGAAAACATGATAAAATATAATAATAAGCAAAATAACATAAAGAAATGCCTAAGTAAAAATGTAGGAGAATGTGCATAAATATGCACTGATCAGATTCCTAGAAAGAATCTGAGTTCTCCCATCATGCTCATTTCAAATTCTGCCTGCATACATTTAGCAAACTCCTTTCCCACATAATATTGGTAGATCCAAATATTATATCATCCACATAAATTTGACAAATTAGAAGATCTTTCTTAATTTATTTACAAAAGAGTATTGTGTCCACTTTGCCTCTGATGAAATTTTTCTCCAGAAGAAAATTGCTCAATCTCTCATACCAAGCTCTGGGAGCTTGTTTTAAACCATACAGAGATTTCTTTAATTTGAAAACATGATCTGGAAATTTTTCACTTTCAAAACCAGGAGGTTGGTGGACATAAACTTCTTCTTCTATAATACCATTAAGAAAGGCACTTTTAACATCCATCTGATACAGAGTGATGTTATTTTGTGCAGCAAATGAAATAAGAAGGCGTATAAATTCTAACCTTGCCACTGGAGCATAAGTTTCAGTGTAATCAATACCTTCTTGTTGATTGTACCCTTGAGCAAAAAGCCCTGCCTTATTTCTTTCAACTTCTCCTTTCTCATTCAGCTTATTTCTGAAGACCCATTTTGTTCCAATTATATTGAATCCTTGTGGTCTTTGAACTAGATCCCATACATCATTTCTGGTGAATTGATTCAGCTCTTCTTGCATGGCAATAATCCAATCATTGTCTTGTAGAGCTTCATCTACAGAAGATAGTTCAATTTATGACACCAGTCCAAATAGTGATGCTTCAGATGATCTTAGAAAGGATCTTGTTCTGATGGGATCATCTTTCTTTCCAATAATGACATTCTCTGGATGAGAAGCTTTAATTCTGGATGATGATCCTCTAACAGTTGATTCTTCAGAAATGTTTAGATTATTCATCTGAGAAGTTAAAGGAATAGCATATGGCGTTACTTCTGGTTCATTCACTTGAATTTTGTCTGCTTCTGGGACTTCAGAGTCAATGAAGACTACCTCTCTATCTGCAGAGTTTTCAGACTGCTTTGGCTTTTCAGAGCCAAGCTTATCATCAAATCTGACATGAATGGATTCTTCCACAATCTGTGTCTTAGTGTTGTATACTCTGTAGCCTTTAGAGCGTTCAGAATATCCAAGCATGAAACACTTCTGTGCTTTGGAATCAAACTTGTTCAGATTTTCCTTAGTATTTAACATATAGCAAATACATCCAAAAGGATGAAAATATGAAATGTTGGGCTTTCTGTTCTTCCACAGTTCATATGGAGTCTTTTTCAGAAGAGGTCTTACAGACACTCTGTTCTGAATGTAACAAGTTGTGTTGATTGCTTCTGCCCAAAAGTGTTTTGCCAGATTTGTCTCATTGATCATGGTTCTGGCCATTTCTTGCAGAGTTATGTTTTTCCTCTCTACAACCCCATTTTGTTGTGGAGTTCTAGGACAGGAAAAATCATGAGCAATGCCATTTTCAGAAATATATTTTTCAAAATATTTATTTTCAAATTCACCACCATGATCACTTCTGACTTTTAAAATTTTGAAATCTTTTTCATTCTGGACTTGCTTGCAGAAGTCAAAGAACACAGAATGTGACTCATCCTTGTGTTTTAAGAACTTTACCCATGTCCATCTACTATAGTCATCAACAATGACTAATCCATCATTCTTTCCTCTGATGAATGCAGTTTTCACTGGTCCAAACAGATCAATATGAAGTAATTCTAGTGGTTTGGAAGTAGAAACAACATTTTTTGATTTAAAAGATGATTTTGAAAACTTCCCTTTTTGGCATGCTTCACAAAGAGCATCTGAAGTGAACTTCAGATTAGGGAGTCCTCTGACAAGATTAAGTTTATTAATCTGAGATATACATCTCATATTAATATGGTCTAATCTTCTGTGCCAGACACATTGCTCTTCATTAATAGACAAGAGGCATTTAACATTTTGAACTTTAAGTTCTGAAAGATTTATTTTATAAATGTTGTTTTTCCTCTTACCACTAAATAGGATAGAGCCATCCTTTTGACTAATAGCTTTACAACATTTTTGATTAAAGGTAATATCATAACCATTGTCACTTAATTTACTTATAGACAATAAGTTATGCTTTAACCCTTCAACAAGTAAAACATTAGTAATAGAGGGAAGTTTACCATTTCCAATGGTGCCAGATCCAATGATCTTGCCCTTCTGGTTCCCTCCAAACTTCACATCACCTCCAGATCTAAGTTCCAGGCTTTGGAATATAGACTTTTCTCCTGTCATGTGTCGTGAGCATCCAGAGTCCAGGTACCATGATTGGCGTCCTGACCTTGCTGCTAAGAACATCTGCAACATGAATTATTTTACTTTTAGGTACCCAGATCTTCTTGGGTCCTTTAGGGTTAGTTGGTTTGTAGGTTTGTCTAAACTTTTGTTTTTCAACATAATGTTTATTCTGACTTGCCTTGGGTTTAAACACATAAGTATTCTTCTCAGAGCTTGTGTGTTTAATGTCATTTAAGTGACCAAACTTAAATTAAGAGTACAGAGGTGTCTTCTTGATGAAGAGTTTGTCAACAAATTTTGGATTACTTCCAGAGGAAGATTCATATCCAATACCTCTTCTGTTGTTCCCACTAACACCATAGATCATATAAGCCATCTTGCTTCTGTATAAGCTCTTAGTAAGAAATCTCTGAAAGCTTGATAACGAGAAAACGCATCAATTATATTGCTAGGTTTCATTAACGTTTTATCGCATATTCACCGTTTTAACACTCGATTTCTCGAGTTTTTCTTACCATTTTGCAGGTACATCATTATATGGAGCTAAATCATGAATTAAAAGCAAAAGGAACAAAAGAAACCATAAAGAGATGAAGAAATGAAGAAGCCTGCAAAAGACTGCATAATTTGTTGCAGTCACGATCGTTACAAGGGTGTCACGACCGTGACACTTAAAAACCTCAAGTTACGAACGTGAAGACCTTGTCACGATCGTAACAAGGGTAAAATTTGGTTTTGACTCAGACTACGTCAAGGCATTACGTGAAGACCACTTCTCCTCTTGGCATTACGTGAAGACCACTTCTCCTATTTTGTTGCCACGTTCCAGCATTCCTTCAACAACTTCAGCAAGGCCCGTGCAACAAAGGACCAAAAATCCAGCCCATTAAGGACTTTATAAATAGTACAAGCTCTGTGAACACAGGGAGGGGATTCTTTATTCAAATTTCTGCGGAAGCTCTGCCGAACTGTATTATGAACCAGCCTTTCTATTCCTGCATTATTTTTAGTTTTCTGTTTCGTTTTTATTTGTATCCAAACCAACCACATAACAATTTCCAACATCAGGAAATTGTTATACATTTATTTGTTTCTAAACCTTCAGCATTCGTTTATTTTCAATTTCCGCCAACTCCAAGCTTTCCGGTCTGTGGAAGAAGGAGTCTGCTCGAACATTTGTTAACCAGGTTTTTCATTATATTGCAATTTAATTTAATTATAATGTTTATTTATTTTTCCGCCATGAGTACGTTATTATTAAATTCTCTGTCTCTGTCTGGTTCAACATCGGTGAGTAGCTAAACACTTTAGGGCGGTATGTAGTTATAACAAACTTAACCGGTAAAATATAACCATAGGCTGAAAATAATTAATCACTTAACATTCTGGCTGATACTTTTTAATTGAAATAGACCTTTTCGTTACGAGAGTAAGAAAAGAGTATTAGGTTAGGTCAAGACCACGAGAGTGTGAGATTTTAACCAGATAGCTAAAGTTAGGCATTTAAATTAAACACAGCGAGAGCGCTTTAAGATAAATTAGAATTATTTAGTTTCCAAAAATTACCTCTAAACACTTATGGGCTAGCGAGAGCAGGCATAGGGCTTTAGGGATAAGATCTGATATAAGACCACGAGAGTGTGAGTTGAGGGTATTTAAACTGGTAATCTCTACCGAATAGATTAAGTGAACACCTTTATAAGCCTAAGTTAGATTGACCCACCTAAGTTAGTATAATTACATACCGACCGCCTTAATATTACTTTATTAAAGCTTAAATTTAATTCCGCCTTTAATAGTCTTAAAAACCAACAAAAATCGTGACAACCATTCGCCTTAGCTAAACTAGAAGTTCATCTAGCACTAAGTAACCATAGAATCCCTGTGGATCGATAATCTTAAATATTACTTCGATAGGCTGTGCACTTGCAGTAAGATACCGCTAGACGCATAAGTAGACACGTCTTTAGCCCATCAAGTTTTTGGCGCCGTTGCCGGGGATTCCTTAATTTAGTTACTAGTGCATTTAGGTAGCATTGTCTAGACTAAGGTATCAACTATTTAATTTAATCTAATCTCCGAGCGTATGCCAAGTACTCGCTCTAAAAGCGAAGACTTGCAACCTCTAATCCCTGAATCGGAACGCTTCTTACACGTAAGAAGACGTATATTCGATTTCGAAAATAATTCCAATATTCCAGATCTTCAATTAGATCCGCCTAAACCAGTCGTAAAATCAAAGGACGCAGAGATGGCTGAAGAACAGACTCATCCACTCAAGTATTACGCTAATCCTTCGCAAGCTGAACCGCATTCAAGCATTGCAGCGCCGGCTATCAACCGAAATGATTTCGAACTAAAACCTTCGTTGATATCAGCCGTGCAACAGAATCAATTCGCCGGAAATCCTACCGAGGATCCGAATCTTCATCTTTCGATCTTTGTGCAATATGCAGATACCGTAAAAGCCAATGGAGTTACCCAAGAAGCTATTAGACTACGTTTATTTCCTTTTTCGCTTCGAGATAGAGCAAGAGCTTGGCTTCAATCTCTGTCTTCGAACTCAGTAACTACATGGGCAGAACTTAAGAAAGTTTTCTTGAATAGGTATTTTCCACCTAGCAAGACAGCTATGCTGAGAGCTCAGATCAACGGATTTAAGCAAAGAGAAAGTGAATCATTATTCGAAGCTTGGGAACGCTATAAGGATCTACTGAGACTTTGTCCACATCATGGACTAATAGACTGGATGGTCATCCATACCTTCTATAATGGACTCTTGTACAATACAAGAATGACAATTGACGCTGCCGCGGGTGGTGCATTGATGGACAAAGAATATAGTGATGCCTATGCACTTATCGAAAGTATGGCTCAAAATCATTACCTTTGGGGAAGCGAGAGAGTCGCAACTGAGAAACCAACAAAGGGAGGTATGTACGAAGTAAGTAGTATGGACCAAGTCAATGCGAAGTTTGACCAACTAAGCCAAAAGATCGATAACTTGGCCATAACACCTACAGCCACCGTGGCTGCAGTAACACCTAACTGTGAGTTATGTGGAGTCCCAGGACACGAAGTCTCTGATTGTCAACTATTGGCAGGAACTCCCACTGATCAAGTGAATTATGCTCAAGGAAACCCTTACTCAAACACATACAACCCAGGTTGGAAGAATCATCCGAACTTCTCCTATAAGAATAACAATGCTTATTACGCACCAGGTCAAGCACCAGCTACATCACCAGGATATCAAAAGACTGCTCCTAATATCCTTAGAAAATCGAACCTTGAATTGATGATGGAGAACTTTATAGCTAACCAATCTCAAACAAACAAGGACTTCTTAAACCAAAACATTCACACTAGTGAGCAGATCAAACAATTAGTGAGCAAAGTAGATGCATTAGCTACACATAACAAAATGCTTGAAACTCAGATTTCACAAGTAGCTCAACAACAAGCACCTACTGCTGCACCAGCTGGAGTATTCCCTGGACAACCTCAACCTAATCCGAAAGGACATGCTAACGTCGTAATATTAAGAAGTGGCAAGGAACTTGACGGACCTACCGATCCAAGACTTGACAATCCAGCCATGTACCAAAAACCGGATAAACCGACTGAAGTGGTGAATGATCCAGAAGAAAAGGAAGATGACAATCGAGAGGTAGTGGAGAAAGAACAACCTTATGTGCCTCCACCACCCTATAAACCACCAATTCCGTACCCTCAAAGATTAATAAATTCCAAGACGACAGGTCAATTTAAGAAATTTGTCGAACTTCTGAAACAGTTGAATATTACTATTCCGTTTACAGAGGCAATTACCCAAATACCCTCGTATGCTAAGTTTTTAAAAGAAATCTTATCCAATAAGAAAAAGATAGAGGATAACGGAACAGTTACACTTACTGCCGAGTGTAGCGCCATAATTCAGAATAAAATGCCTCCTAAGCTAAAAGATCCCGGAAGTTTCTCTATACCCTGTGTAATAGGAAAATTCGTCATTGACAAAGCTCTATGCGATTTAGGAGCCAGTATCAGTGTTATGCCCTTAACGATTTGCAAAAGGCTAGACATGGGGGACCTAAGACCAACTAAAATGTCTGTTCAACTAGCCGATCGCTCTGTTAAATATCTTGTAGGCATACTAGAAAACGTCCCAGTACGTATAGGACAATTCTACATCCCTACTGATTTTATAATCATGGACATCTCTGAAGACTCCACTACACCTATCATACTAGGAAGACCATTCTTAGCTACCGCCGGAGCTATAATAGACGTAAAAAGAGGAAAGCTAACCTTTGAAGTAGGTGAAGAGAAAGTTGAATTTGTTTTAACACAATTCTTACAATCACCAGCTATAGAGGATACATGCTATCTATTGGACGTAATTGACGAATGTGTAAGAGAAATGGAACTGAAAGAGACCACTTATTCTGAAATAATGAAAATTCAAATCCCTCCGATTTTCGAAGATGATAATTGGCGAAAACCGTATCAGGATGATAGTCTAAGCGAAAGTTTAGCACTTACACCGGATCCCATGCCAAGTAAAGATAAACCTACATTAGGATTAAAAACTTTACCTCATAACCTAAGGTACGAATTCTTAGACGTTGAATGTAAAAGACCAGTTATAGTAAATTCTAGTTTAGGAACTATAGAAACAAAGAAACTTTTAGATGTCTTGAAGAAATATCCAACTGCATTAGGATATAACATATCTGATCTCAAAGGAATATGTCCTTCAGTTTGTATGCATCGTATTCTGCTAGAAGAAGATTGCAGAACCTCCAGAGAATCTCAAAGAAGAATTAACCCAACCCTTAGCACTGTAGTAAAAGAAGAAGTTAAGAAATTATTAGATGCCGGGATAATATATCCAATCTCTGATAGTGAATGGGTTAGTCCAATACATGTAGTGCCAAAGAAAGGAGGTATCACTGTTGTGAAAAATGCTCAAGGCGAATCGATATTGCAAAGAGTAGTGACGGGATATAGAGTGTGCATAGATTATCGTAAACTAAACAAAGCCACTCGAAAAGATCATTTCCCACTACCTTTCATAGATCAAATGTTATAACGATTAGCCAAGCATTCTTACTTCTGTTATCTTGACGGTTACTCAGGATTTTTCCAAATCCCTATCCATCCTGATGATCAAGAGAAGACTACATTCACATGTCCTTATGGAACGTTCGCTTATAGGCGAATGCCCTTTGGATTATGCAACGCTCCTGCAACCTTTCAAAGATGTATGATGTCAATCTTCGCAGATTTTATAGACAACATCATGGAAGTGTTCATGGACGACTTCTCTGTATGCGGGCAAAGTTTTGAAGGATGCTTATCGAACTTAGAAATGGTGTTAGAAAGATGTGTAAAAGTAAATCTCGTGCTTAACTGGGAGAAATGTCATTTTATGGTCAACGAAGGAATAGTATTAGGTCATGTAATATCCGACAAGGGAATTGAAGTTGATAAAGCTAAGATTGAAGTAATAAAAGATCTTCAACCCCCTAAAACCGTTCGAGAAATACGAAGCTTTTTAGGACACGCCGGTTTTTACCGACGATTCATCAAAGATTTCTCGAAAATCACTAAACCTCTTACTGGTTTATTAATGAAAGACGCTGAGTTCATATTCAATGAAGATTGTCTTAAAGCATTCGAAACTCTAAAAACAGCCCTCATCACCGCACCAATCATGCAACCCCCTGACTGGAGATTACCTTTTGAAATCATGTGCGATGCGAGTGACTATGCTGTAGGCGCAGTTCTGGGCCAGAGAAAGGAAAAGAAACTTCATGCGATTTACTATGCCAGTAGAACCTTAGATTCTGCCCAGATGAACTACGCTACTACAGAAAAAGAACTGTTAGCAGTTGTCTTTGCGCTTGACAAATTCCGTTCTTACCTAGTTGGAGCGAAAATAATCATTTACACAGACCATGCTGCTATCCGATATCTATTAACTAAGAAAGATGCTAAACCAAGACTCTTAAGATGGATTTTACTCTTACAAGAGTTTGATCTAGAAATAAAAGATAAGAAAGGTACTGAGAACGTCGTAGCGGACCATTTATCTAGAATAGAAGGTATTAAACCCGAACAAGTGCCGATTAACGATGATTTTCCGTATGAACAGCTGATAGCACAAATAGGAAGCGACCTAGCTCAGTTAGATATAAATGAACCAGAATCCGTGGAAACAATCCAGACAACTGTAGGACTGCCATGGTACGCTGACATTGTCAACTACCTAGCCGCAGAAGCTCTTCCACCCGATCTAACCTATCAGCAGAAAAAGAAATTCTTTCATAATCTGAAACATTACTATTGGGATGAACCATTATTGTTCAAAAGAGGACCAGATGGAATCTTTCGCCGATGTATTCCCAAAGAAGAAATAGAAGATGTCATTGCTCAATGCCATTCATCTCCTTATGGTGGACATGCAAGCACTTCCAAGACTTGTGCAAAAATCTTGCAAGCCGGCTTATTCTGGCCTAATCTATGGAAGGATGTCCACATCGCTGTTATAAATTGCGATCGGTGTCAACGCACTGGCAATATTTCAAGAAGAGATGAAATGCCTCAAAAGGGAATTTTAGAAGTAGAAATCTTTGACGTCTGGGGAATAGATTTCATGGGACCATTCCCATCATCTTTCGGTAATAATTACATACTCGTAGTTGTTGATTATGTTTCGAAATGGATTGAAGCCATAACTTCTCCTACAAACGATACACGAGTAGTAATAAAGCTTTTCAAAAATATAATCTTTCCCAGATTTGGTGTGCCTAGACTCGTCATAAGTGACGGTGGCTCGCACTTCATTTCAAAAATCTTTGACAAATTACTATCTAAATATGGAGTAAGACACCGTGTGGCTACACCATATCACCCACAAACAAGTGGACAAGTCGAAGTCTCAAACAGAGAAATTAAACAAATCTTAGAAAAGACTGTCGCCATATCTCGGAAAGATTGGTCATCTAAACTTAATGAAGCTTTATGGGCTTATAGGACCGCTTACAAGACACCCATAGGTACTACACCTTTCAAACTAGTTTATGGAAAATCTTGTCACCTCCCAGTAGAACTAGAACACAAAGCTTATTGGGCGATCAGAACTCTCAATATAAACTATAATGCTGCAGGAGAAAAGTGAATCCTAGACATTAACGAATTAGAAGAATTAAGGTTAGATGCATATGAGAATGCTAAGATATATAAAGAAAGAACTAAGCGATGGCATGATAAACGCCTATCTAGGAAAGAATTTAGTGTGGGAGAAGTTGTACTCCTTTTTAATTCAAGACTTAGGCTCTTTCCTGGAAAATTAAAATCTAGATGGTCAGGACCCTTTGAAATAACTAAAGTATTCCCGAGTGGAGCAATAGAAATTAAGGGTAGGAATAGTGAACCATTCATAGTAAACGGACAACGTCTAAAACATTATCATAAAGTTGAAAATAGAGATTATGCGAATAATCTAAAGCTTTTAGAATTGTCCACTAATTCCCCTGATTAATCTAAACCTAAGCATTACGTCAGGCTTTTGACGATAAAAACAGCGCTTAGTGGGAGGCAACCCATTTACTTATTTAATTATTTAAACTATTCTTTTCTTTTAGCATATTGTTATTTATCGTTTTACTATTTGTTTAATTGTTTTGTCATTTTATAGTTTTATTTTACATTACTATTATCGCCATTACATTATGCATTTCATTTTCTTATTTTTATCTTAAATCACTTTTTACAGATTTTCTAAAGTCTTTTCCACTGATTTGTTTCCCCCATATTTGCACTGACCATGGCTAACCAACCAATTAACCATATGGAAACCAAATTTAGGGGTAAGAACCAAAGAATAAAGTTTGAAGAGTTATCACAGAGGCAAATGGATTTGACCCTGTACCCGGATGATAAGACTATGGAAACCCTAGGTATACATGATAGTGTCATGTACTTGTTAAACCGACTCGGATGGGAGAATGCATTGATCCAACATAAGTTTGTGACTTACCGCGAGCTCACCCTTGAGTTCCTTAGCTCCTTACTTTACCTACCTGAGCGCGGTTTTGGATTTAGGAAAGGATTTATTAGTTTCCGCCTATTTGGAATAGAATATGACTTTAACCATAAAGAACTAGCTGACTTGTTAGGATTCCCTAGTGGACCATTTGCTTTTACTACCACACAGGTAGAATTGATGGATATGGAGCTAGATTTCTTTTGGGGAACTTTAACCGAAAACTACCACCCTGAACCAAATAACATGAATAATGATGAGATCCATAATCCTGCTCTCCGCTACTTCCATAAATTCCTTGCCCACACCTTCTTTGGAAAAGAAGAAAACATTACCGGAGTTTCTAAAGATGAAATATTTATTATGTCATGTTTCACTACTGGACAGCCTGTTAATGGTGTACCTTTCATGATGCAAACCTTCACCTGTATCCAAGAAGAACCTGAATTACCTATATTAGTAGGAGGTCTTGTAACCATGATTGCTGATGTCATAGGACTTAGGTACAACCTGGACAGGTGCAACCGTCTAGGAACAATCCGCCCTATGAACCTTAATTTCTGCTTCAATAAACATATCATAAGGAATTTAGGACATCCACCTTTTGAGTACCTAATCCGGAACGAAGTAGTAACCCTGTTCACATTGCCTAATCATGCTAGAGTAAGTGTTCACAATAAGGATAACTGGCTTTATGAGTTAAACCCACCTGATTATCCATCTACTCCTGAAACACCTCAGCCTTACAAGATAAACGATGATATAATGACCAATGTCGAAATTGACCCTGAGACACCTCCTGGTTACCATGACATCGACCACACTAAAGAAGTACATGAAACCCCTGAAGTGAATCAGGGAGATTATACTATCAACTTACAAAACATCATGAACACTCTCAATGCTTACCAAACTGACATTAATTTATTTAAAGAAGACATTAAGAGCATGCGATTGGACATTATAGGATTGACTGACATAACCTGCGAGCAATTCTATCACTTGAACTCCACCATCGAAGACTTGAAGAAACGCTTTTGAAAATGCTATAAGTGATTAAGTTTATTTTTCTCATTGTTTTCGTTTCTAGTTAGATTTATTTTTCGCAACATTTTCATACCGTAATTTCCGTTTATGTAACTTAATTTTCAATTACTTTATGCAATGCGCCTTTAATTCCCAAATTTCTCCATTTTTAGCAAATTATATATTTTTCATTCTATGTACTGTTATGCTTGCATTATTTCATATTATATACAATCTCTCATGCCATGCAAGTTAGTATAGTACTGTGTTGAAATTATATACTATATGGTGTTTATAATTTAATATGAGTGTTAGTGAAGAAAATACATTATTATAAAATAATACATTATTATAAAATATGTGAGTTTTTCTGGAAATTATTCAACGCAGCGTGACCTCACGGTCGTCACACCCATCTCACGATCGTGACGTACTTAAATAGCGTGTCACGACCGTCACACCCCTGTCACGACCGTGACGACCCCTATTACAGGAATCGTGAGAAACAGAACTGTTTCTCATCGTGCCTCTTCTTCTTCTTCCTCCATAACTTCCTCAAAACTACCCATTTTCTCCATAATCTCCATAACCTCCGTAACCTCCCCATTACCAACATTAACCCCCCATTATCATAACCTATCACATTCTCACTCTCCATTATTTATCCCGAATCTCTATTTCTTTCGTTTCACCATTTTTTCACAAAACATCAAAAATCTTCACTCTTCACTCTAAGCTCTTGCATGCAATGGATTCTATCACTTTTAGAGAAGGTGATGCTGGAGAAACTCAGAGAGAACGTTTTCGCCGATTCCAAAACCGCGGTGTGCAACCTACACGTTACATTGA
The DNA here is from genome assembly GCA_963859935.3 of Lathyrus sativus. NCBI lineage: Eukaryota > Viridiplantae > Streptophyta > Magnoliopsida > Fabales > Fabaceae > Lathyrus > Lathyrus sativus. The sequence goes on along the minus strand of OZ012736.1, from coordinate 496,633,815 downwards.
CACTGTCTGTTTGAGGGAACTCGGAATGCTTGCCGGTGTTCAAAGCCTGCTGCAAAAAGTCGGTCTGTGGGATCTTTGCAGTCAACCTCAGCCCACATTCGAACTTCTGACACTAGAGTTCTTAAGCTCATTCAGTTACATCACCCCCCCGGTTCTCAGAGTCAGCTCACCGGTGTCGCCACATTCAGATTGCATGGCCAAGAGTTCAACATTTCGCAAACCAGGATAGCCGAGTTGTTAGGCTTCGATCACGGAACTGAAGCTCACCGTCGCGTGCCCGATAATTTTAGTGAACAAGCTTTCACTCTATGGCACGACTTAACCAACACCCGTGCATCCACCTTCCAAAGCCTCAACGCTACGCACATCCACAACCCGGCAATCCGCTATTTTCACTGTGTCATATGCAACACCATCTTCGCTCGAGAAAGCAACCATAAGCTCAACTCCAAGGAGCTTCTATTCTTACACTGCGCTCTTAATGACGAGCCGATCAACACTGCCCCTTTCATGCTTTATCATATCCAGGCCATTGCACACAGAGGCTCCTCCCCGTTCTTCATAGGCGGCATTGTCACCACCCTCGCCATTCAGTTGGGGCTCGGTGACTTGGTCGTTAATCAGCCTTACCTCGCCGCAGAATTCCTCACCAAAAGTTATTGCAGGTCCGCTCACCTGATTGCGCAGCGAGAGGATGGCAGGTATAGCCCTGTTGTCAATGGCACCATTTTCCATCATATCATTCTGCCGTCCCGCGACCGCATCGATTCATCCAACCGAGCCAACTGGCTCTTTGTTTTACCTGCTGCTGCCGATCACGTTCCTATTCATGATGATCAGGCAGACCCTCTAGAGGATGAGATGCAGGACGCTATGGATGCAGCTGAGCCTGTCCAGGATATACCAGAGACATCTACCCGACAGCCCCCTGCTCCCGAAATCACACTGGAAGAAGTCCTCCTTGCGATTCATCAGCAGAACCAGATGAACGCCGCACTGGAGCGAAGGCAGAAGGCGCAGTATGACGCTTTACTCAGCACTATTGCAGCAAATCAGGAAGCTACTAATGAGAGGTTTGGAGAAAATTTCAGCGAGCTAGAAGCCCTCCGCATTAGCATCACTGCTGCCTCCGGCACCGGTTCTGATCCTGAAGCGACCCCTTCCAGACGCCGCTCCCGCACCAGAGGCCGAGCCCGCGGTCCTCAGCAGCCATAATTTTAGTTTGCTTATGTTTGTTTTTTTGTTTTTGTCATTGTACTGTACTTTTACCGTATTTATATCACAACATTGAGGACAATGTCTGATATAGTGTGGGAGAGGTACCTTTCATTTCCGCATTTTCCCTTTTTCGCACTTTTCCATTTCGTTGTATTTTCAATTCCGTTGTATTTCTCTTCGCAAGTTAATGAAATGAGCAAATCTTTATGCTATTTTCTTTAATTTCGAACTTTCCCCGATTATTTAGCTATACCAGAAAAAATCTTTAATTATTCGCATTACCCGACTTACCTACGGAATCGTAATTAGGAAGCCGAGAACGATTAAACAAGATCAATACAATCTTGACATCTTTGACTCCCTACTTAAGCAATTCCATCCCGATTACCATTACGAGTACACTTTTAGTTCAGTTCAAAAGTAACCCCTAGTAGTTTATACTAGCAGTCAGCACCGTCTGAACACAAACCACGTGGGGAGCCGATGAATATAAGCGTTTGATGCCTAATCAATAATGATCCTTCATATCTCGATGCAAAATGAAAAGAAATTGCACCAAAGTACACGGTCGCATATAAGAAACGAGAAATATGAGAAGGAGTTCGTTGCAAGTTGGTTCAGAGGTACTGGTTCTGAACTCGGTAGGGCGTGCTACGGCTCGATCCCCCACAACCTCCAAATCGGATAAAATATGTAGGGTTACCACACTCGTGTACCAGACCCCGTGCTAAAAAAGGATCAAAATCGCTAACCGGCTACTCCACTACGTGCGTGCTAAGGCAAAGGGCTTAATGTGATTGCGCTAGAATGAAACCGGGCGAAATAAGATCGAAGAACTCCGGGTGAAATCGTAATGTAATTGCCGATTGTTTCGTTCAACGGGAAGTCGACGACATAGCTTGTTGCTTGTGTCATTAGTGTATCGGTAGTGTTCTATCAAAGTACCGGATTATCCGACAAAACGATCCCCCGTACGGTTTGTTATGAGTATGCGTGAATAAAATCTTGTCCGCCGATTTTCAACCGACTATTTGCTTGAGGACAAGCAAAGGTTTAAGTTTGGGGAAGTTTGATAACGAGAAAACGCATCGATTATATTGCTAGGTTTCATTAACGTTTTATCGCATATTCACCGTTTTAACACTCGATTTCTCGAGTTTTTCTTACCATTTTGCAGGTACATCATTATATGGAGCTAAATCATGAATTAAGAGAAAAAGGAACAAAAGAAACCATAAAGAGATGAAGAAATGAAGAAGCCTGCAAAAGACTGCATAATTTGTTGCAGCCACGATCGTTACAAGGGTGTCACGACCGTGACACCCTAATTTGAGCCATCACGACCGTAAGAGAGTGGTCACGACCGTGACACTTAAAAACCTCAAGTTACGAACGTGAAGACCTTGTCACGACCGTAACAAGGGTAAAATTTGGTTTTGACTCAGACTACGTCAAGGCATTACGTGAAGACCACTTCTCCTCTTGGCATTACGTGAAGACCACTTCTCCTATTTTGTTGCCACGTTCCAGCATTCCTTCAACAACTTCAGCAAGGCCCATGCAACAAAGGACCAAAAATCTAGCCCATTAAGGACTCTATAAATAGTACAAGCTCTGTGAACACAGGGAGGGGATTCTTTATTCAAATTTCTGCGGAAGCTCTGCCGAACTGTATTACGAACCAGCCTTTCTATTCCTGCATTATTTTTAGTTTTCTGTTTCGTTTTTATTTGTATCCAAACCAACCACATAACAATTTCCAACATCAGGAAATTGTTATACATTTATTTGTTTCTAAACCTTCAGCATTCGTTTATTTTCAATTTCCGCCAACTCCAAGCTTTCCGGTCTGTGGAAGAAGGAGTCTGCTCGAACATTTGTTAACCAGGTTTTTCATTATATTGCAATTTAATTTAATTATAATGTTTATTTATTTTTCCGCCATGAGTACGTTATTATTAAATTCTCTGTCTCTGTCTGGTTCAACATCGATGAGTAGCTAAACACTTTAGGGCGGTATGTAGTTATAACAAACTTAACCGGTAAAATATAACCATAGGCTGAAAATAATTAATCACTTAACATTCTGGCTGATACTTTTTAATTGAAATAGACCTTTTCGTTACGAGAGTAAGAAAAGAGTATTAGGTTAGGTCAAGACCACGAGAGTGTGAGATTTTAACCAGATAGCTAAAGTTAGGCATTTAAATTAAACACAGCGAGAGCGCTTTAAGATAAATTAGAATTATTTAGTTTCCAAAAATTACCTCTAAACACTTATGGGCTAGCGAGAGCAGGCATAGGGCTTTAAGGATAAGATCTGATATAAGACCACGAGAGTGTGAGTTGAGAGTATTTAAACTGGTAATCTCTACCGAATAGATTAAGTGAACACCTTTATAAGCCTAAGTTAGATTGACCCACCTAAGTTAGTATAATTACATACCGACCGCCTTAATATTACTTTATTAAAGCTTAAATTTAATTCCGCCTTTAATAGTCTTAAAAACCAACAAAAATCGTGACAACCATTCGCCTTAGCTAAACTAGAAGTTCATCTAGCACTAAGTAACCATAGAATCCCTGTGGATCGATAATCTTAAATATTACTTCGATAGGCTGTGCACTTGCAGTAAGATACCGCTAGACGCATAAGTAGACACGTCTTTAGCCCATCAAAGCTAGAGTCATATTTTTCTAAAATATTTTCACATGACTTAGCCTCAGATTCAGATTCTTGTTGAGTTATTTCAAAGTCACTTTTGATTTTCAGATTAATTTCTTTTTGCTCAACAAGTTCTGTCTTCAGAAGATCAATCTCAGATTCAAGACTGCTTTTCAGCTTCTTGTGTTTGAGTTTGATATTGTTATAGCTTTTCAGAACTTCTGATAAGACTTTGACAAGTTCTTCTTTAGTAAGTTTAGCCATTACCTCTTCAGCGTCATCGTCAGATTCAGAATCAGATTCAGATCCTGAAGTTCCTTCTTCCTAATCTTCTGCGCTGGCCATCAGTGTCACATTAGCACATTCTTCTTCTGATTCAGAAGATGATTCAGATTCATCTGAGTCATCCCATGTTGCCATCAGAACCTTCTTCTTTTTGTTAAACTTCTTCTTGGGTTTTTCTCCTTGAAGTTTGGGGCAATCATTTCTGTAATGCCCAGGTTCTTTGCACTCATAGCATACAACTTCTTTCTTGCCAGATCTTCTGTGCCCAAAAGATTCCTTTCTATGATTAGATTTTCTGAAGTTGTTGAACTTCTTTCCCTTGTGCTTCCAGAGTCTGTTGATCCTTCTGGACAACATGGATAACTCATCTTCTTCTTCAGAAGAAGATCCTTCAGAGCTTTCTTCAATAACCTGCAAAGCTTTAGCAGATTTATTAGATTTTAAAGCAATATATTTACCTTTTTCTTTCTTCTGAGGTTCATCTTCCTCAAGCTCAATTTCATGGATCCTCAGTGAGCTGATGAGTTCTTCTAAAGAGATCTTGTTCAGATCTTTAGCCATCTTCAGCGCTGTCACCATAGGTCTCCATCTGGTAGGTAGACTTCTGATGATTTTCTTTACATGATCTGATGTGGAGTATCCCTTGTCCAGAACCTTTACACCAGTTGTGAGGATTTGAAATCTGAAGAACATGGCTTCAACAGATTCAGAGTCTTCCATCTTGAAGGCTTCATACTTCTGGATCAGAGCCAGAGCCTTTGTTTCCTTGACTTGAGAGTTTCCCTCATGAGTCATCTTTAAGGATTCAAACATATCAAATGCAGTTTCCCTGTTTGTAATTTTTTCATACTCAGTATGAGATATTGCATTCAATAATACTGTTCTGGCCTTGTGATGATTTCTAAAATCTTTCTTCTGAGCATCTGTCATAGATTTTCTGTCTATCTTCTTGCCATTCCCATATGTGGGATGAACATATCCATCTATAACCAGATCCCATAAATCAGCATCATATCCAAGGAAAAAACTTTTAATTCTGTCTTTCCAGTAATCAAATTTCTCCCCATCAAACATAAGGGGTTTGATGCTGATTCTGTCCCTTTCTTCATATTTGTTGTTAGTGTTAGATATTGTATTATCAACCATAGTAACAACCAAATATATATCAAAGTATTTCTCTCTGGATCTTTACTGTCACTGTTAAGTGGTAGCACACACAGAACCGGAGCTCTGATGCCAACTGAAGGTGAGATAATACTTAGAAGGGGGGTTGAATAAGTATGAAAGATTAAAACATAGAATAAAAACTCAAGTATTTTTATCCTGGTTCGTTGAACTCAACTACTCCAGTCCACCCTTCCTAGAGTGATTTGCCTTTCTCAATCAAGGACTTAATCCACTATTTAATCAAACAGACTACAATAGTAACACTTAAGAACAATTGTTCTTAGTCTTCTCAATAGCTATTGATTCCAACTGAATCCTCTTAAGGAAATCTTTTACAATTAATGTAAAACTATTACAAGAGTAAGAATGCTTCTAAAAAGCTTTTATCACAACTGTGATATTTCTCTTAAGTTTAAGTACAATGAAATAAGTTCTTCGAAAGAATATGAAAGTATGAGAGCTTGAATGTTTTTTATTTCTTTTCAACAAAACGTCAACTGAAGAATTTGGTGGAGTCTTGCTTTTATAGGCAGCTGATCCAATGTGAGCTGTACGTTGAGAAGAGTGTCCAAAAGGTCTGAGCCTTTTTGTCTTCACATCAAGTGACCTTTCCTAGAAGAAGAAAGCACAGAAAAATCCTTTTTGTCTGTGTTCTTATGTCTAGCATAAATAAGGAAAGAGACGTTTGATTTACTCCAATGGATATAATCTTTGAATATTTCTTCTTCAGTTTTCAGCAAGTTCATCAGAGTCTGATTGGGTCAGAGTCTTCTAATGATAATCAGAGTCTTGCTGAATCAGAGTCTTCTGCAGCAGGTGTGCTTTCAGCGTGTTAAATATCAGAGCATATTTGAGACAGAACTTCAGTACTGGCAGCTTTAGTACTTTCAGAGTCTTCTGTAGAAACTATGCTTTGAAAAGCTCTTCATACAAAATTCTTCTTTGCTTCAGATGCTTCTGACTTGCTTCAGATTCTTCTGGAGCTTCTGCTTCAGATCCTTCTGGAGCTTTTGCTTCAGATCCTTCTGGAGCTTCTGCTTCAGAATCTTCTGGAGGCTACGCTCAGAATCTTCTGGAGGCAGCAATCAGAATCTTCTAATGTATGCATCTGGCGCTACAGAGTCTAGCTAATTTCTTGAGTTCAATTCTGATTTGCTTCTGGAGTGTTAATTTCTTTACTATCTGCAGTAAAAACTCTCAAGCAAATTTTAAAGTATATAATTCTTAAATACAAAATTTCATAATAGTTATCATCAAAACATAGAAATATTATTAAGAACCAATCTGTGTTCTAACAATTTCTTCCTTGAGCTCTTCATCTCCAAACTCGTATCATGTTTCTTCCAAATATTTTGTGACTATATTTCCATATGGGAGGTATGCTTCTTCTTTCTTTCTTTCTATCATGTATTCAATTACTTGTTGTGCCCACTTTACCTTGACTTTGTTTTCTATCAATCATATTGTTTTTGCATCAACTTTGGTTAAGAGAGTGAAATTGCCTCTTTTTTTTGGGAAAAAGGATGTGATTGATTACATAATGAATCATTCAACTTTTAGGATGAATGTATCCAGCAGTGAAAGGGTAAACTATGCATGGTGATAGCTCTTTAGTAAGAGAGGATGCAACGAGGATATAGTTGTATTAGTTGGCTTTATCTCCAAGCCCAATGACTCTATCTTCATGAGGGAGATTTAACATCTCCCCAAATTCTTCTACCGAGAGGCTTATCCTATGTTTTCTTACTTTGCTTATCTCCCGCGTTTGTTGTTTGGTCGGAAGTTAGCCACAAACTTCATTTTTTCTTATATAAAGAGGTTTAAGAGTTTAACACACTAAAATATCTTAAGTTTATTGAACACTCTCAAGAATAATTTTTTAGGAGAGGAGTAAGTCTTTTTCTTTTTCAACCTAACCTCTATAACTCCTGGTGTCTTCTATATTCCCTTAACTTTTTATATTTCCATACTTTATCTTCTACAATTTTATTTTCCGCTACATAAATCTAAAAATTTTCTAAAATAATTTTGAACTCTGAATTTAATTCTAAATTTGTTTCAAAACTAAGTTTTTGTGAAACATATAATTCACCTCATTCTTATGTATGAAATCATATGTTAAACACCTTCAACTTTGCCTCATAATGGATACTATTTTCTCCAAACCCATAAAAGAAAAATATTAGAGGAAATGAGGTAACAACAAACTGAGAAAGATAACTCAAATAAATAGGAAGCTGACTCCTCAAAAACCGTATGTTGGCATGCTAAGGAATACAAACCATATCAATGTTTCAAATCATTTACACATAATACCCAAGTATTCAAGTTCCTAAGAGTCATTATGAGGGTACCTCCAAAAATATGTTTGAAACGTGGGGTGCATTAAAGGTATGGATTCCCAAGATTGTAACGCCTTCTTTCGGCTTTCAATAGTAGATGGGGAAACCACTAGTTGCCAAGACAGCTATGACAAACCCTAGCACTGCTATGTAGAAACAAGGGCTTGAGGGGGGGGGGGGAGACTATTCTAGGCCGACCATAAGGGTCCCCGTCCTTCCATTCAGAAAGAGATACAATTTGCATATGAGAGATATTCTACAGACAAGCACAGGTGATCCAAGTCCTAATTACATTGAACAATCCCCCTCATTACACAATCCCCCTCATTACATGCCTAACAAATAATATATTGTTATTAAGGATGACAATGGGCAAGGTACTATAGTACTCGTCCCCATACCCGCAATTGGAAAAAATCTCCGTACCCGAGTCCATACCCGCTTGGGTACCAACATTGACACCCGTACCCGTATCCCGTGGGTATGTAAGTGCCCGTACCCATACTCATTACCCGCATTTTTTATAGAATTAAATATATCAAGTATAAAATATCATATTATTTTAAGTTTTTAACAATATTAAAAAGTTTTAAAGAAAATTTACTATTGGATTATGAAATAAAAGATCACTTATATTAAATATGTAATAGTTTATAATTGATGTATTTTTAAAAATTGATAGACATTTATTTTTATATAATAATATAAATTAATATACATAAATATATATATTGTGCGGGTATGAGGCGAGTTGGGTACTAAGTTTCCCATCCCCGCACCTATCCCCGCTTATTTAAGTGGGTAATTACTCAAATCCGTGTCCGTATTCATTTTTGCGGGTTTTTACCCTACCCATTGTTGGTATTTTTGTGGGTACCCACTGAAAATGAGTCAAATTATCATACCTAGTTGTTATAACTCATCCATTAAATATACAATAATTACTCTAGTTTTAAGTATTTAATTTCAAGTTCAATTTTCATTCATTCTTCTTTCTCATGTTCTGACTTGATTGTTAGAGTGCTAACTTTATCAATCATCCTTCTATCCATCGCACCGAAAGTTAATATCAACCGTTATTTAATATTTTTTTAATAGATATTCATAAATTATTGTTTTTTTGGTAAAGGAAATAAGGAATAAAATAATGTCTATGTCATGTGTTTCATGTTAAAATAATAGATAAACAACAATGAGTTAGTTCAATTGAAAAGTGACTAAGGCACATTAAACAAGTGACATATGATTCGATTGAATGCTTGTTTGGATGTGCGCTTCCACATTTCTTCTCGAGTTTCAATACAAATTTGGATGTGGTTTTCTGAAACACCAAATTTTAACTTCTTATATATGTGTTTGAGAGATATCTTGTAGACAAAAGGTTTTTCTTTAATATTTTGGAGTATTTTTGGGTATCAATATATTTTTAATTTAAAACTTAAAATTATTTTTAAAACAAATATAATTTATTTAGCTTGTGTATTAAGGACTCATGATAATCAACTCAATATAAACATATTTATTTTAAAAGTTGTGTATTCAGTTTTGTAAAGTTAAAATTTTGAATGTAATGGTAAGTTGTTTATAAAAACATAAATTAAGAACTAAATTTAAAAGTTTTTTTTTAGAAATTATATTTAATTTTAATTAAAATTTTATAATTAAATTTATAACTATATTTTTCAACACGAATATTTTATTTGTAAGTTTCTTAACATGTTAATATGATTATTATATTTCAAATACATTGTTTAAAGATTGTATAAAAAGAAACTTTATTTTGAAAATACAATTCTTTTGCCTTGGTAAAGTCATATTTACATTTTTTTTTTTTTTTGCAAAAGTTGCATGTTTTTTTTGCACTTTCTATTTACTCTTATTTTTATAAATTGTTTTTGGAGAAAAATAATTTAGGAAAAATTTTTAAAATGACTATTGTTTTAGGAGAAAATTTTTGTTTTAAAATAAATGTCATTCACACTTTTTAATGGAGTACTAATTACTATTTTTCTATTTGTGCCATATAATTATTACTCTGTATATTATTTTCAATATATTAATAAGATTAATTTAGTAAAAGTGCAATATCTTATGAAAATATTATTGTATTTTTTAATTCGTGTGCAAAAATCTTAAACGACCGTCATTTTAAAAAAGATGGAGTATTAATTATAAGAGTCTGTTTGATGCATATAATATGATAGAGAGATAATATGATATAGACAAAATAAAACATATAATATGATAGAGAGATAATATGATATAGACAAAATAAAACTTATCTATCTTGTGTTTGTTTTACATCGTATACTATATATATATATATATATATATATATATATATATATATATATATATATATATATATATATATATATATATATATATATATATATATATATATATATATATATATATATATATATATATATATATATATATATATATATATATGTTTTTAATATTTATGTTATATTTATATATATATATTGCGTGAGTCAAATTTATCTATGTAAAACAATTATATTTTTTTTCAATTTAAAATATTTTTAAATTTATAAGTTGATAAAAAAAATTATAATTTTATATAATTTTAAAAATAAAAAAATTATTAATACTACTGAGTAAACAATTTTAATTTTTTTGTTAAAAAGATTATGAATTCTATTATTCTTATTAGATAAGCAAAATAAAAATATGTATATATAATATGTAAATGATAAAACTATCCTTGCAAGAAAATATATTTAATTTGATAAAAAGATAAAATTATTATTCATTTTTTTTTAAAATTGTACTAACTATTTTATTTTTAATATTTTGAATTTATTAGATTTTAATTTTTTATATTATATAAAGTTACAAAATTATCCTTATGACAAAATCATATATATATATATATATATATATATATATATATATATATATATATATATATATTAAGATTATTTATTAATATTTTTAATTTAATATCAAATTAATCTTTATTTACATTTTATCATTGTTAATTTTCTTAATTTTAAATTATATATTATTTAGGGATAAATTTATAAATAATTTTCTTATTCTATTCTGCAGAATTCTAACCCAACTAGTTCATATTTAGAAAAAATTGAATTAGTGCGGCATGATAAAATAAGTATCAGGATTAATTTATTATATTATGTTGTATCATTAAATATTGAATTGAAATAAGATATGAAACATAAGTATCAGGATTAACTTATCATATTATGTTGTATCATTAAATATTGGATTGAAATAAGATAGGAAACATATATTTTATTCTGTCTCACCAAACGAGCCCTAATGACGTGAGGAAAAAAAAAGCAAATCAATAAAATAACTATTTTTTTAAAGAACTAATTATGCTTAAATTTTAACATAATTAGAATGTTCAAATTTTTTAGGGATTATTTTTAATTATTTGTTGATGAATGAGTATGTATCGTGTTGGGATACACCTAATATTTCGTGTGAAATGAGTAATTGTTTATAAAAAAAAAATCAAAATGAATATACATTCACTTAATTGTTTCATAATTATATAATAATATGTTATTGATAAATAAAAAAAATATAATATTATTATTATTATTATTATTATTTGGTGTTTATTTTGACTGGTTGAAATCGCAATATATAATATTAAATTTTTTACTTTTTGCCTAAAAACATAATTATTTGAAAAAAAATATTTTTCCTAAATAAAAAACTATTTTCTTAAAGTGAAATCTCTTATATTTTTTAAATATTTTTGTTAATGGAAACAAAAACAATTGCTTACCAAATACATTCATTGTCATCCAATTATAGCTGACTATTATGTCATTTATTATATCAATTTCTTCAACATTTTAAAAGATATCTATACATTGAAATATGATTAGATGAAATGTATATCTTTAAGTAAAACACATATATTCTTCTTATGATTCACTCAATAAAACATTGAAACTATTTTATTTATACGCTTAAATCGATTGGTAGTTCTTAAAGTGTCTGTTTAATTATAAGAATTTTATTTTGTAATATAAAAAGGATAACCTTCAAATATTGCTTTGAGACAGTTGTAAAATGATCTTGAATTTTAGAAATTTTAATATGTTATTATAATATATTTATTTACGATGATCTTAACATTCATATTTATACTTATATATTAAATTTAATATTTCACGCAGGATAGAGATAAGATTTAAAATTTGATTAATAAAATGTGATATTCTTGATCACATTATGGGTCTATTTATTTAGTTTTTAAAAAATTGATTTTTATTTTTGTATTTTTAAATATACTTTTTTAAAAATAATTTTTAAAATAACTTTTCACAAATATTTTTTAAAATATTAAAAGTTTCTTTAGGTCATTCTTTTTATAAATTTAAAGCTAAATTTTGACATTAAGTAACATGAATATATATATATATATATATATATATAAAATTGAATATTTAAATATAGTCAGAATTACATATTTTTCAAAAAGATATATTTTAAAAATAATTTTTATAAAATAAATATTCAAAATAATTTTAAATTTAAGTGATTATTTTTATAAAAAATTTTGATATATAAAAAATATAGTAAAAGAATAAAATATCTAAAATAATATTATAACAAAAACTATTTAAATCAATATTTCATTATAATTTTATTTTTTTAATTGGTTTTAGAAAAAAAAATATGTTACTCAATAAAAATAATTGTTTAGAAAAGATGAAACAAATGAACCTGTAAAATGATCATTAATATTATTACCATTTTAATAAATAATAGTTTTTATTTTTCCAATTTTTAATTTCAATTTTATATAAATAAGTAAAATAAAATACTTAATTTATAAGAAAGAGATCACGCCCTCCGTTCTATATTTATAAATAAATTTTATTTTTTTCTTTAAATTTAATAAATTAATAACGTCACTGGTCTATATATAAATCAGACACATTAATTATTAAATAAATTTATAAAAAAATTAAAATTTGTTTTATAATATAAAGAAAGAGATTTTATAGTCTTGTTCATCAATTTTCTTTGCATCTCATTATTTTCCTCCTTTTTTCCATGCATATTTACCAGTATTTTGTCTTCTATCATCCACTTTTAATAAAATCATTGTACCAGATAATGAATGAGTTCACTTTTCTCTATAACCTTTTTCACGTTTCTTCTTCATAAACGTTCTCTTAAATACTCATGTCGTGACAATGCACCCTCGCTATAAAAAAACACACCTCTACTTCCATCTCATATAGTTCTCCATTTTCTTCCCTGCTACCCTCATATCAGTAAGATCGTCTTATAATTTTTGTGTGTTTCGATATTCATATTATTTAATTACTTTAATCATTAGTTATGCTATTCATAGATATGAACATCAAGTGTTAGAGTGATTTTATGAAATTAAAGAGTTCTGATTTGTTATCTTGATCAATTTTATAAATTTTGAGTTTTGTTTTCTCAGGTGTTCTAATCAAGTTGCTGCTGCAGTTGCACAGAATATTTTCGGGTAATCAATTGCTTATACACAATTTAATTATTACTTTGAAAAGTCTTTTTTTTTTTAAAGAACTTACAAGCTATTTTAATGCTAATAATTGTAATGGATGGAACTAATTTTATTAATCTTCCATCAATGTATATACTTCATAGATTATAGCCTGCTACTCATTATCTTGTTTTATTGGTTTATAATTTTTGCTGTAGATTCTCTTAACCTTCATATATAGTGTGTACATCTATTAAATTGTTAGAATTTTATAAAAAAATTATAATATTCTAATATAAATTACATTTATATGTTATGGATATTATAAATAAATAATGAATATAATTGTTCTTACATTTAATTTGATGTTATTGTAGAGAGAAAAGTAACCATGACTGATTTACCAAGGGATAATGGAGAAAACAAATCTGGTGATAACTCAAAAAGGGATTTAATGGCAACTATACATCCAGGGATGAAATTCAGTGGGGTCATTGATGGAGAAGTTCCTGGAGGATACTTGATCACTATAAGAGGAGAAGATGGTCTTGATTTGCAAGGTAAAGCTTTTTTCTCCTCTCATATACCTACACAAATTGAAGCAAGTGCTAATGTGAATGTTCCTCGAGAAAGCTCCACTATTGTTATTGTTGATCATACTCAAGAGAATCATAATCAAAATTTGAATCAAGAGAAGGAGAAGGATCATCTCGAAAACACATGGAATCAAGAATCATGTAGTAGTTTTGGCGTAAACAAAACTCCTCTTGAATTTGAAATAGATGATGAGTTCGGCTCAGATTATTCAGACTTTGAGATGCCGCCTTCACCTGGACCTGATGTGCCTGATCTTTTACTAGTCACAAATAAATTTGCGCCTATTGTGCTTAAGCAAGTTAATCCATTAACTGGGGTGCCAATTGATCCAACAAAGTCTCTTGATAAAGGAAAACAAATAGCTAAGGATTATTGTAATCCAAATCCAAAAGATTATAGAATTGGCGTAGATCCTTTTTTACCAAGGAAATTTCCATCTCCAGCCATCAGCATAAGTCCACCTCGTGATGGTGTAAGAAAACAAAATTTCTCTGCTCAAAACTTAGTTGGTGAACAATGTGAAAGGCTCACTCATCCAGGTGCATATTCATCATCTCTTGATTAAAATATTAAAATTAAATTTCATGAACATTATGCAAGAGCTGACTAAATGTGTGTTCAGATTCTTTGTCACTTAATCGAAACACAAGCCAACATGCGTTGCTCAAGAATAATGAAAAGGTTGTGCAATGCCAACCAATTGGCATAAGAAAAAGAAATGTTTCTACTGAAATTTTAGACGCCGAACAATACGCAAGAGTCTCTCATCAAGGTACATATTCATCATTTTTTAATCAAAACTTTAAAATTAAAATCCATAAATATTATGCAAGAGCTGACTTAACATCTGTACAGGATCATCGTCCCTTAACCAAAACACAAGTCAAGATGTGTTGCTCAATAATAATGAAAACTTTGTCCACTCAACTGGCATAAGGAAAAGAAATGTCTCTACTGGAATTTTTGACACTGAAAAATATGCAAGGCTCTCTCATCCAGGTACATATTCATCGATCAAAATACTAAAATTAAATTCCATGAATATTATGCAAGAGCTAACTCAACATGTGTACAGGTTCATCTTTCCTTAATCGAAACGCAAGTCAAGACGCATTGCTCAATAATAATGAAAAGTTTGTGAATTCAACTAGTATAAGAAAAAGAAACGTCTCTACTGAAATTTTTGGCACTGGAAAATATGCAAGAGCCTCTCATCTAGGTATATATTCATCATTTCTTGATCAAAATATTAAAATTAAAGTTTGTGAACATTATTCAAGAACTGACTTCACATGTGTACAGGCTCATCGTTCCTTAATCGAAACATAAGCCAAAATTCGCTACTCAATAATAATGAAAAGTGTATACACTCGACTGACATAAGAAAAAGAAGTATTTCTAGTGAAATTTTTGGCACCAGAAAATATGCAAGACTCTCTCATCCAGGTACATCTTCATCATCTCTTGATCAAAACATTAAAATTAAAATTCATGAACATTATGCAAGAACGGACTCAACATGTGTACAGGTTCATTATCCCTTAATCGAAACTCAAGACAAGATGCATTGCTCAATAATAACGAAAAGTTTGTGCACTCAACTGACATAAGAAAAAGAAATGTCTCTACTGAAATTTTAGGCACTGAAAAATATGCAAGACTCTCTCATCCAGGTACATATTCATCATCTCGATCAAAATATTAAAATTAAAGTCGACGAACATTATGCAAAAGAACTGACTCAATATGTGTACAGATTCATCATTCTTTAATCGAAACACAACCCAAGATGCGATGCTCAATAATAACGAAAAGCTTGTGCATTCAACTGACATAAGAAAAAGAAATTTCTCTACTGAAATTTTAGGCACTGGAAAATATGCAAGACTCTCTCATTCAAGTACATATTCATCATCTCTTGATCAAAATATTCAAATTAAAGTCCATGAATATTATTTTAAGAGCTTACTCAACATGTGTACAGATTCATCATTATTTAATCGAAACCCAAGTCAACATGCGTTGCTTATGAACAATGAATCTGCTGTGCAACGCCAACCAGCTTCTTCAAATCTAACCGATATGGTGAACACATTTTTTGCAGCAAGTCATCAAAAGAGATTAATGATAAAACATGGTATGCATTAATAAATTTATAAATCATGTTTCTAAAAAGTTCCAAAAAGTAATTTCAATTTCTTGAATTTAGTGATTAATTTGTAGTTTCAGGTGAAGAGTGTTCTAGCATTGAGCAACAAGGAAATAAATGTTTTATTGACTTGGAGGAAGAAAAAGATGATGATGACAAAGATGATGATGATACACAACCAAATTCTACATCATGACCACATACATGTAATATTTAAAACCTAATTAATTTTACTTTGTTTGTTTATACATGTTGTGTATGTTTGGGGGATCCTAGGATCTAAATGTTCTAAACTCTAATTTGTAGGATGATAGCTGAGTTGGAGATGAATTGGTCAGTCAAGTTACTACATGCTTCAGAATAGTGCACAATTGATAGAGATGGGTGATATTGGTATTTTAGATGGTTTTGTAACTTTTGGTGGAATTGTTATTTTGATGGATTTTAGATTTTGTTTCTCTTTAAACAAATTTGGATGTTTTTCTCTTCTATTATTTAAAATGATGCATTGAATTTGTTTAAATTTAAATATTGTTGGAGTTTAATTAAATTATTATGTGTGATAATATTTAAAGTAAGAAGATACACATTCCTTATCTATGAAAAGAAAAAAAGGAAAATGGCTGGATGAATAAAAAACAATAAGATTTTTTTTTCTTATTTGGTATTAATGGTTTTTTTGTCAAAAGAAAAAAAATCCCATTTTCTTAAAGTTAAATCTCAACCTTTTTTTCTTTTAGATTTTGATTTTCACTTTTATAAAAAATCAAATAAAAAATAAATTTAAATCTTATTAATAAAAGATAGATATTAAATGCATATTTGTCCATTTTCTTCGTCTCATCTTATTTTTCTCCCTTTTATCTATTATATATATACCATACAAAAAAAAAACAATGAATCACGAAAGTTTAGTCTTTCATAACATTTTTTTAGCAAAATCTTCGTGACAGAGACTAAATGCAGTCACTTATTCATATAATATTTACTATTAGTCTTCACAAACGATCTCTTAAATACTCGTTGTGAAAGTACTTCACTACAAAAATACATGTCTCTTCTTTTATCATAAAACACTTACAATTTTCTAAATTACCCACAACATCTTCTATTTTTTTTGACAATTATTTTTTACTTGTCACTCTAAAATTATTGAGGGATTGCAATCTCTCATTTTATTTTAAAAGAGTTTTAAAAAATTTATTTACTTTTTAAACATGCGACATCAAACTATCTTAAATAAAGAATATTGACCCCTCTTAGTGTCTTTGTAGTGGAAGATCAATAGTTGGATTCATCCAACAATTATGAGTTTTGATCTCTAAAATAATTATGGTAAATCTAATGTCCAACCTATAAATTCAAAGACAACTGAGATATACGAGAGAATTGTATCCCTTAATTATAATATGCATATCAATTTGAATATTTGATTTATATTTTTCGACAAAGAATTAAAAGTGCAACAACGCTGTAAGTTTTACAATTTCTTTTTTAAATATTTTGAAGGCATGAATATGGTTACCTTTTGCACCTCAAACCGTCCTAATATACATTCATTAAAATGACTTTATTTATTTATTTATTGTTGATGGTGTTTTTACCGCTATAATTTATACAGTTTTCACAAAAAGAACTAAAACAAAATTAACGAGAAACAAACGGTTTATGTTGTCATATTTTGTCTACATTTTTGGTTCAACAAGAAGAGAAAACAAAGGATATCATTAGAAGATCCCTTAGAATAGGTTTCCTATATATAATTTTACCTTAAAGATGTGATTTATGTGATTTCTTATGGTTGCTTCGGTAATAAATCATTGTTTATGATTATATAATTTTATTTGTGTTTAGTGTTTTCTATCACCTACAAATTTAGGATAATATATTAAGATGGAAATTGAGACTTAGCGGGGAATTGATAATTGATCATCGTCCAATTGGTAAAATATTGAGTTTGTAATGATAGTTCGTGTTGTGATAGGAATAATGTCGATCATTAGTCTATTTTTGCGTGCTATAATTTTATTTTTCATTTGTGATTGGAGATTTCCCGTAGCCAACGAGTTACTTTGACAAAGGGTAATCTTGCAATTGAAGAGTCCTAGTAGACGAGAGTTTGTGAGTTGTTATTACATAATTTTTTTTAAATTGTCTTCTTATTTTATTAGTTATAATACCATTGTCGTTGCAATCGGAGATTCCTAGTAGTAGAGGGGTTGTTTGACAAAATGAATATCTTTGCAATTGGAGACTCCCGATAGTCGGGGAATTGTGTGGTTGTAATTTTGTGTTTTGTAAAAGGTTATAATTTATTTATTTTAATTATTCAATGAGTCTTTAGATTTCTCACATTCAAGGGTAGATGATTCAAAAGAAAAACTTAGTCACTTTTATAATTATCTTCATAAATTGTTAGTTAGCATTTTCTATTAACAATCATACTCATTCATTGCGTTGAGTTCACAAGTTCAATCACCTTGTCGTCCGAGGTTAATATAATTTTCATAAATACAATAATTTGACTTACCATATTGTGGTTTTTATTGACATAATTACCGCGACATACATTTTTCGACCAATAATTATCTTACACATTTCAGAATGAATTTTTAAATGAAAATTATTTTATTATAATATTTTTTTGGTATAAACTAAATATTAAATTTGTTTTTTATAAGAAAGTTTAAATAGTCTTAAATTATTTAATGTTAGTATTTTTAATATTAATTTATTTCACTTCAAATTATTTAATGTAAACGGTTGAGAGATTTTTTCAATTAAATATTATTTTGTGGCAACCATAAGGTCGCTGCCGTTCATCCAAAAAGACATGCAGTTTGCTAGGACTTTCTCAGCACATGAGAGCAATCTTGCAGACGAGTACATGCAATCCAAGTCCTTGATACATCCAACGGTCTCCTACATTACACGCCTAAAAAATAACAGGTTGTTATAAATCCTCTGTTATATATACAAAAAACACCCAGTTTCAGGTATTCAATTTCAAATCCAATTTTCATTCACTATTCTCCATCATGTATTGACTGAAGCATTGAAGTGCTAACCCTGTAGGTCAGCCCCATCTCCCCCACTCTAGAAGCTCAAATATACTATTATCTTTAGTAATCACCAATCCTTACACTATTTCTGGTTTTGTAATAAAACAGTGGCGCCATATGTGGGAATCAACTTCTGATTCCCAAATTTTCCACAATCTCATGTTTGTTCTTTGATTTGTCAGTTCGAAAGCTTTTTAGTTCATCAAATCCAGAGCTCTCAAAATCGAAAATGAATATCCATTGTGTTCAGCCTAATATAGTAGTATATCAACTTTAATTTCCCAAATTTCCAAATTTGTGACTTCCATACTTCTTAGTAATGGCAAGTGGTCGTGGAATTATAGGGAATTGAATGTCTATAGTATTGGATATTCGAGAATGACCCAATATTAAATCTCCATTAAAAGATGCAGACGCTGAGACTAGTGGAAAATATAAGGAGGCTAGCAATGGGAAATATCCATAGATTTTTGCTATTACTAGAGAGGCACCCCGAGCAAACCTCTCATCCAAGGGAACAATGAAAATGTAGATTGCTGAGATGTTAGCCGTCCATAAAAGGGATGGAGGTGCATTGATGAAAGCCCATAACCAATCAATGTTATGGTTCTGGGAATTAGAGAAGGTCAAAGGAACTCCAAACCAAATATTTACTCTTATAGTTATATCTACGATCAGACAATTTGATGTTTCCAAAATTGTGATTGACGATGGCAACTTGTGTGTTATCATGTATTCAGAGCTGTTTGTGAAAATGAGCCTTGAAAGAGGAAGTTTATAGTCGTATAAAGGATCGAATATGCATGCATTCAACAATACAATAACTCGTCCCTAGAGGTATGTCAAACTAGTGATATTTGTGGGGATAAGGGAATGAAGCTCGCATCTTCAACTTATAATTCCTTGTGGTTCACTGCAGGAGCGTTTACAATTGCATTCTCGGAAGGGCCTTTGCATCCACCTTGGAAGATGTAGGCTTATTGGTTCATATCAAGATCAAATACCATAACCTTCAAGGGAAGTCGATCACAACCAATGTTGATCTCAAAGGAGCAAAGAGAATATATCAAACACTCCAGCAAGGCCAAGGAGAAGGCAAGACAATGGAAATCAATGTGGTATCCCTGGTTGACCATCTTAGAAGTATGAACATCCATCCCCCTAAGAGTAGCTGAGCTAACTAAAAGAAAAATAAGGAGAATAAGTGGAGGCCAACCCACCTGGTTATGTTTTCTTCATTATTCACATTTGACAATATGTCTGTATAATCAACTTCCTCAGATAAAGGATTGATTCTCAAATATGAATGAAATGTTGAAAGTTATGAAATATTATTTTCTTTGTGATTGTGTAAGGTTATAATGAGTCCGGGTACGACCGAATGGATCAAGGCCCTAACACAAATACTCAGGGGTGTTGTCACAAACACCACACGCGTGTGAATACAACAATCAATTCCCCACAATGTAAATCACAAATAAAGAAAGTGGAAAACCCACTAAAACAGTAGTATCGGTCCAACTCCGCTAGAAGCTAGCCATTCTAGAGGTCGTTGTGGGTTAGACATACGTCAACCTCGGACCGGGTTTTCATTTGGGAATGGGAAGAGGAACCGATCGTTGGCCATGAACAGCCCTAGAGACATCCAATAAACTTAAAGGGAAGACCTCATAAGTTTGCACGAAATCCAAAGCTTTGCACTCATGATCATTTAAACATATCTCAAATAGGTATGTATACTTTGTTATAAATGTGCATAGATCTATTTCTCCATTGCAAATATATTTTTCACTCGTGATGTGATAAAAAGGGGGTAAGGCTACCCCAATAGGGAAATAACCTTCCCTTTCTTGAGCATAAGATTTGGGTGAACCTACCACCCCAAAATACGTAAAGGATGGTCAAAATGCTCCACTTGCTACAAGATATTCTTGAAAGACTACGAAACATCCCTAAGGCTAGGGGTTGTACAATCAATTAAATGTTGAGCCAAAGAAGCATTCTCGAGGCACAAAACTTCCAGTTCTCTTTAATCTTCCAAAAGAGATGCCTAAGTAGATGTCAAGGTAGCCCAGGAAGAAGCTATAGACTTGTCCTTCCATTCTAATCCCTCACCAAAAGAGTCACCTGGTTAGTAAGAGAGCCAGGGAGATTAAGGGGGTATAAAGCATCACATATCCCAATAAGAGAAGTGGATGTTGTCTTTGTTTCTTCCAGGTATGTATCCCGCTGAAGCATTAGGCTACACATATTTTCCTCTAGCCGACACTTATCTTCACAATGTTGGTAAAACCAAAGAGCATCCCAACAACCAATTCAATCAAGGGCCAAACCAACAGAGGCACGCCATGTGTACCGCACTAAAGTCACAAGTTCTTCTACCAGGGTAAGCCCCGACAGATTGGCTTAATATGATATGTCCTCCTCTAACTAAGTAGCTCGAAGATCCTTAAAAGGGTGTGGACTTGACCTTGTCAACACCATAAGATTCAGAGGACCCGATGCACACATCAACCTCTAAAGAGCATTCAAAGTTGTAGCACCCGCAGATGGCTAAAAAATGGTAGAAAGGCCTACTACAGTTTTTCCTGGAGAGATTCTCCACCGTAAGAGTCGGAGCACTTCCTCATCCTTCATTGAATCGACATGCAATTGTTACCAATATAAATACATCCTAAGTAACACTTTAGAAGGTTGATGCCTTATCTACCACTGAAGCGGAATATATCGCTCTAACTGAAGTTGTGAAGGAAGCATTGTGGCTTGAAGGTTTTGCAAAGAAGCTAAAACTTCAAGGTCGAGTTATCACTGTTAAATGTGATAGTCAAAGTGCAATACACATGTCGAGGAATTCATCCTATCATGAGCGAACCGAGCACATTGATGTGAGTCTGCATTTCGTCAGAGGGGTAATCGAGCATGGAGAAGTCCATGTGCTGAAGGTTTCGACAGATCATAATAAGCTATTATGATCACTAAGACGTTGTCTAGTTGCAAGTTTTTCCACTGTATGTAGTTGATAAAGTTGCATGAAGAAATTTAGTTTCTTGATGTTTAGAGTTTATTCCAAGATGGAGATTTGTGAGATATTGGATCAACCTCTAGTTAGCATGTCGTCGAAGACCTACATGCTGTAGTTGAATTGTGTTCTAGTATGTAGCTGTCAAATTGGGTCTTGTGTTAAAGATCCAATTGTTTAAGTTAGCTTGTACCCTAAGTTAGCTTGTAATGAGTAATTGTTAAAAAACACATTAATTTAGTATGTTAGGTTTTATTGTAAATAACACACTAGTCTCTCATATTAAGGGTGGTGAAAATCCTAATAAGGGTGAGAGAGGTTAATTGTTGATATTCACTTGTAATTTTCGAACCCTTATTGAGAAAGTGAATAGTAAAACAGATTTAACCAATTCTCTATTCTTCTCTGTTCCTTTGTAACATCTAATAGAGTTTCTTGTGTTTTTTCAAGAAACTCAATATTTATCTCATAACTTTGTTTGTTATTGACGATATCAATTCAAAATAGAGAATGACAACACGCCGTAAAACGGTCGAATGATAAAAATAACGCCAGTAGAAGTGAAACTGCGTCGGAAAAAATTGATAAAAAGGTCACGTCTCTCTCGTTTGATGCAAATCGAGACATGGCCTTTTGGGGGGCAATTTGTTACACTGAATTTTTTGACTTGACTATAAATGGAAAGTACTCATGAGCCTAGCCATATATATGCCACGTGGAAGAAGGAAAGAGAGTGAGTCCACATGACAATATGACTCAAGGTTGGATACACATAGGGTGATACCGGTCGAAGGTAGCATGGTCGAAGGAAGTAGTGAAGAACTTGGAGACTTAGTGAAATTGAATACTATACTATATTAGCTAATGTTAGATTTCATCACTACAATGGAAGTGACATTGACTCAGCCACCAGACGTGGAGTCCATCACTGTAATGGAAACAATGTTGACTTGGATGCTACATGTGGGGTTCATCACTACCATGGACAATCTGATAGAGCATGCTAACTTGACATAGTTGACGTCGAAGGCCTCGGCGGGGATAGCTAGACCTTGGCGCCAGCAAAACAGTAGAGAAATTCAAAAGGTAGAACAAGACGGGAACTACATTAGTGTCAGCGGTTACTTAGAAAACGTGGGGCACGTCAGAGAAAACTGCTACATGAACTTAGGACGTGTCATCATGGGAGTGATTTATCATTCTTGGACGGTTATTTTAGAGTAGTATATAAGGATACTTATGTTCATTTTGTAAGGGGTCCACAATTGTACACATTTCTATAATACTTAAAGTACTTGCGTTGTGAGAAACGAGTAAGGAAAGATGTACGTATGCGTTCAATCGTTTTATACATTTACAACAATTTTACCTTAAATCTTTCTTTTATCCCTTTTTTCAACTCCTTTTATTTTCATATCATTTTATTTTACCTGCACTTTTTAATCTCAACCTTTTCCTTTCCTTCGTTTTGTCCTTAAACTTTAAGGTATTTTTTCGTTACTTTACTTGCATTTTGCTTACCGTTTCTTCATCGTTTGTCTTATTCACAACTAACCACAACAAGTATCTTTTCAAGAAGTTTACTTTAACTTCGATAAGGTCCTATACTTTTCACGAGTAATACACACACAAACATGTCCAATTTTTTTTATAAATTTGATCTCTTAATTATTAATAAAAACTTTTATTTGTTTATTAAATTTTACAGTAAATACCATTGAAACAAAATCTAACATTTGTTGTTCAAAACATTGAAAAGGTTATGCAATGTCAACTAGCTTCTCTGAATCCAACTGATGTGGTGAATTTAGTTTTGGCAACAAATCATCAAAATAGATTAATAAGTAACCATTGATGTATGTTACTACTAATAAATTCACGTTGTTAAAAAGTTATAAGGCAACTCAAACTTCCTAAATACATTGATTGATATAAAAAATTCACGTCAAAAGGGTTCCAAATATGAGAAAAAAATAGTTTACTTGGAAATGATTTTGATTTATATGTACTAATATTTAGGATGTTTTGTAGGATGATAATTTACATGGAAATGAATTCGTCATTCAAATTACAAAATGCTCAAGAGAATTCATATTGTAAATATAACGACGGGCAATTGTTAAATTTGGTGAAGTTGGATGACATTGACATTTTAAACAAGTTTTTAAGCTTTGGTTGAATTATTATTTTGTTGAATTTTAGATTTTTGTTTTTCTTTTGGTTTATTTAAAATTGATTAACTTGATTTCTTTTAAATTTAAATATTGTTGAAACCTAATCAAATTATTGTAAGTGTCAATATTTTTCTTTATTACTATAGTCACTTATGGCAAATTATTGAATGATGAATTATATCGAGAACATATATTTCTGAACATTTAATATCTTATGTGAGAAGCAAATTCATTTGATTTAAATTGAATGTGACTACAATGAGTAAGTTAGATAGATTCCTTTTGTTAAAAAATTTGATTGACAAATGGAATGTGATTTGTCAAGTGGTAGAGTAGAGGGATGTATCAGATTATAGTCCTATTGAATTCAAGCCAACAAGTTCAATTGGGATCTGTTCTGGCATGGGTCCCGGCTTGACCGAGAAGGCCCAACCCAATTCTGTCAAATCCAATCCAGTTTGCGCCACATCCGTCGAGCACAGGTTTCCCGCCGGGCAGGCAATGACCCTCCGCGGGCAGAACTCCTCCCTCGTCGAGCAGAACAACGTGTCACTCACATGTTCTCCACGTGCTCCCCTCCGAGGGGACACGTCATCCACCAACTGCCCACCTCCAAAAGAGCATGTCAACCCACTTTCCGAAGTTCACGGAGCAGTTGAACTAGGGCGAAGACCATGTTCTGGTTTTCACTACGCCACGTAAGCCCTAACAGTCACTTGGGTTGGGTCTGACCATCCAGCCCAACTCAAATGACCGTTGGCCATGCGCTGGGGTCTCTCTATAAATACCCTCTTCTCCAAGAGGGTCAGATATTCTCTTCTTACCATTTTCTGTATTTGCTGTCACTCTGTCCAAACTCTTACTTTGGCATCGGAGTGTCTTGCAGGTACAACCCCCATCTCCTTTTCAACACCGGTGAACAGACAGTAAGTCAAAGGCGCGTGGCAGTCCAGTGATTCCCTTCTGATCAGGCCAGATCGGGATCCAAAGCCTTTTAAAAATTTTAACTGTTGATTTCAACATCATGACTTTGGACCATTCATAGATGAGGTGTGGAAGTCTAGTAAGATTCCAGGAATGCATGCTTATGTTATGAAGAAAAAGTTAAAAATATTGAAAGAGGTTGAGAAAGTGGAATATGAAAGTGTTTGGAAAAGTTCATTTGGAAGTGGATATTGTAGTTCCAGAGCTTAATAAACTTGATGAAATGTCAACTCAAGTTGATTAGATGGTATGAGAGAAGTTATTTGAAAGAAGGGCGGACAGTTATAGCAAAGTTTGACTTAATTTGCAGCACAAAAAAACTATGTTAAGGCATAAATCAAGATTCAGGTGAATCAGAGAATGAAATGTCAACTCAAGGTTTTTTCACTCAGTTATGAAGCAAAGATTTATATATAATTATAACATGGTTTTAAATACAAATAAGGGCCGATTAGAGCAAGTATATGAGATCAAAGGGGAAATTAAAAACCACTTTTAATAGAGACTAAAAAAAAACCATTAGTTTGTAAACCAAATCTTGAGGGGGTGGCATTTTGATACTTAAGTTAGTATGATTCTACAAGGCTTGAATATTCTTTTTTGTCTATAATAAATCAAAGATGTTGTTTGGTTGAGCGGTGGTGACAAAAGCCCTAGGCCAAATGACTTTAACATGAGTTTTTTTCAAAAATAAATAAATTAGAACACTCTTAAAGATAATGTAGTCTCATTTGTGAATGAATTTTATGTAAGTTCTAAGCTCCTTAAAGTCATAGCTGCTATTTTGCTTTTGGTTAGTAGTTTGTATATAATTGTAGCTGAGATTTCTTAGTTGTATATAATTATAGTTGTTATTTTCCTTACTCTTATTTGAATGAATTCTATGTATGTAAGAACTCTCTAGAGATTAGTGAGTTTTGATCCATTTGTTTGGTTAGTAGTTTGTATATAATTGTAGCTAAGATTTTGGTGGCTAGATTAAAGAAGGTCATGTATAAATTGATATCTAGCCGTCAATCAACTTTTGTCCAAAATAGACAAATATTTGATGGTGTTCTAGTTATCAATGAATTAATGGATTTATCAAAGAGACATATAAATAAGTGTATATTTTTCAAGATATATTTTGAAAAAGCATATGATAGTGCATATTGGAATTATCTTTGGAACATTTTAAGTAGGATGGGCTTTTGTGAAAGGTGGGTGAGGTGAATGGAGACTTATATGCTCATGAGTAGATTGTCAATTTTGGTTAATGGGAGTCCAACTAAGTGTTAGAACAAGTTTGGTTCTACATCTACAATCCTTATGTTTTGATGATAACAAAGTATAAAGAACAATTGTGTACTTTAATAGTTTGTTGAATGTCCAGAACCTGAACATGCCAGATGCTGGATAAAGCAGACTCTAAACAAGCTAGATATTGAACAAAGTTGAACTTCATCAGACTTTGGACTTTGAATAGAGAGACTCTGGACTCTGGACTCTGAATAAATTAACTCTAGACTCTGGATATATAAACTCTGGACTCTGGACACCATCAGATTCTGAACCAAAGTTAGAATATGAAGTGTTAAACTTAAAGTCAACCTCTAGATATCTTAGTCAACGCTTTTGAAGTAAACAACCCATATGTAGTATAATAAATTCAAGCCTCATTTTCACTAGACTTTGAAATCTATCTTCAAGGCTCTAAAACTCTGATCAAGCTTCAAAACATCTCATATATA
Organism: Lathyrus sativus; assembly: GCA_963859935.3. Classification (NCBI taxonomy): domain Eukaryota; kingdom Viridiplantae; phylum Streptophyta; class Magnoliopsida; order Fabales; family Fabaceae; genus Lathyrus; species Lathyrus sativus. Next base: position 496,606,932 of record OZ012736.1, on the reverse strand, counting down.
AAGCTAATGATTTAGAGAAAATGAATGAATGTATATTTAAAGGATAATACAATTTGAGCGGCAAAATCAAAAGGACAAATTCAATGATACTTCTAAGGATTTTACTACCAAACAACTGTGAAAGATTTTCTCTCCATTATCCACGATTTTAGGCTCAACCTCGTAGCACTATTACAACAGTGGAATTGAAGAAGTTTTCAATTCTATCATCCAACAATATTATTCATCATCTATATGAATAGGACAAAGAATGTTGAGAAACAATGAACTACACGACGAACTTCATTAACAAAACATATATATGGATGCTTAAATAATATCAATAGAGAAAATCAATATCGAGAAATAGTAAATAAAGAAAAAACACTTAGCACTTTATTTCATATATTCTTAAGTTTAAAGTCTTTTTACCATCTTGTGTATCTGCTTATTTATAAGCAATATTGAAAATACAAACCTTATATCTAACAATTGTTAAATTCCTTTAGGGACTATGTGTTAGTCTGTAGCCTCGAGAAATCATTGACGGGTAGTATTTGAGTTGTAATTCCTTAAGGGACTAAGTTTAGTTAGAATTGTTGAGAAGTGATTGACTGGTAGTCTTTGAGATTGTAATCAATTTGATTATTAGATTAAGTATTGTTGGCAAAATCACTCTAACGAGTGGACTGGACTAACCTAGTTAACAGTGAACTAAAATAAAAATACCTTGTCATTTTTATTATTGTTGTTATTGTCTTTGGGTCCCGAAAATCTGTCATATTTAAAACGCAATTCAATCCCTTCTTTCTTATGTTTCCTAAACCTTCAAATAGTGTCAGACAATTTATAACAAGGTTTGGAAAAATTGTTAGAACTACTATCGAATGATGTGAAACCTCACATTTGTACCATCTTGAGGACGGCGATTAAAACAGTCTGTGATGAGAATGTATATGTGGCCCATGTTAGTTTTACCAAATTCCTAAGGTGGCATTGAATCGTAAAGGGACAATTTTTCCTTTGACTAATATTTTAGATTGCTTTTCCTTTGGCATCTCACATGCCACATGTGATGGATAGATCATGGATTTCGATTCTTACGACTTGGAGTACACGAGCTCACATTACTGTTTCGAGTGCCCGCCTATTATTGCACTCAATTTAGGCTATATTACCATGATCATCCCACTTTTAGTCTCAATAAAATATTTTAGTCTATAACTATAGCTGAGTCCTGTTATAAGAGACGAGAAGTCACGTTTGTGAATGAGATTGTCAAACTCAAGTGTGAGTGATTAACTCACATATTACCTATAAAAAATTAAATACTAGATTTACAAGTAATGTGACTAAAATATATACTATTTTAAAATTTAGGATGAAGATAAGACATATTCCTTTTTTATTGTCCTCAAACATTAGATTTAGTTGTTTATTCACGACTTTTAGATATCTAAAAATTGTAAGATTTTTAAATTTATTGTAAGTTTTCTTATAGGGTTACCTTCCCTAAATAATTTTAATCTAATTGTTAGAGGATGTTCTTCTCCTATCTTTCACCAAAAAGAAACCTTTAAAAAACTAAAGATTCAAAGTGTAATAATTTAATTTAATTTTATTATAAAATAATTTAGTGATTTAAACCGATTTTCTTATACCAATTTATTTTAAACCGGTTTATTTTATGAAACAGCTCAAAACCAGTTTTGATTTAAACCGGTTTATTGTTTCTATGTACACAGAATTTTACTGCAACTTTAAATTGTCGAACACCCTAACCCAGCTACACAACTCTGCCGCAAAGGAAACCTAAACGACGACGTTTCTCTGTTCATCCTCAAGCCTCTCTCGTTCTCTCTCGACAAATTCAGTTTGAAAATTGAGGAACAATGAGAAGACCTAAATCCAAGCAGTTTCGCAAACAACAACGCCTCTCAGAAGAAGATGAGATTAAGCAATTGAATTCATGGATTCAGTTCCAGAAACCAGATTCCGGTTCCAACCCAATGTCTCTTCCACCTCTCCCCAAAAACTCCCCCGTCGGTCACCTCGGCGACAATACGTTCTCCCGCTACGCCGGCGTCGTGCGGTTTGAGCAGTTGCCACTGTCGAAGAAAACTAAAGACGCATTGCGAAGCTCCAAGTTCGTTTCCATGACTGATATTCAAAGAGCTTCTCTTCCTCATGCACTCTGTGGCCGTGATGTTCTCGGTGCCGCGAAAACTGGCTCCGGGAAAACACTTGCTTTCATTATCCCAGTGAGTGTTTCATTGATTATGTTAGGGTTAGGGTTATGTTTTATTTGCTTTTGAAACTTGAAATGATTATGGTGAAACTTAGAATGTATATACTTGATTGTTTGTGCTCTTTTTAGTGAATCAGTATTTTGCTAGTTTAGTACTTTAATTGAATGAAAGTGTTCAATTTTAGGGTTTTAGTTGTCAACTATGTAGCACCTGACACCTCTCTGGGTCTGGGTCCGTCTAACACACCTGCACCAACTCTTGTAATTACATTTAATTTAGGCTTAAATGCACTTTGTAAATTTTTTTTTTAGTCTAAGTCTCTATATTTCACTTGCGTTTTAGTCCCTAAAGTCAAAATCTGTAGACCGGTGGATTTTAGGAAGGAAACCGGTGAATTTTAGTTTGAGTCTCTATATTTAATTTAGGCTTAAATGCACTTTTTAATATATTTGACTTTAGGAAGGAAACCGGTGGATTTTGACTTTAGGGACTAAACCGCACGCAAAAAGTGAGATATAGGGGACTCAGACAAATAAAAAGTTACAGGACTAAACTCAAAAATTCGCTAACTTATAGGGACCAACGGACTATTTAAGCCTTTAATTTTATTTTATTTTCAAATTATTATTGGTGTCGTTGTGTCGGGGTTGTGTTTGGGGTTAGGTTGTCACAAGGCAAGTTAGAAAGATTAATGCCTAAACCATCAATTAGTCTCTAAGTAACACTATCTCCTACTTAGTCCCTAAAGTATATAAAAATATGTAGTTCTTAAACTATGTGTAACCCTATATGAAATAATGTTAAAATTAGTTCCCGTTGTTATATATTGGCAAGAGATATTAGGGATTAAAGAGTCATATTTTATATAGTTTAGGGACTAGTTTGATGGATTTCATCAAGGTTTTAAATAACGGTCGTGTAAAGGCTTTTGCGATTTCGGTTAGTGCTAAGTGTTGCACACTGATTGCGGCCGTCACGGTGTGAATTAATCACAATTTGTTCTTCAACATAAAAGCGGTGAATAATGGTATTGGTATGCTGATACTGTTTTGTCGCAGACTGTTTTTTAAAACCTTGGATTTCATATAGTGTTAAGTACTACTATTTTTTATTTTCATATGGTTTAGGGACTGTATAAAAGAGAAAGTGATACATGTTCCTCTAAATTAATGGTTTATTAAATTGTTAACTCCTACAAGTTTGAGACCAAAATGATGATTCGTTTTTTGCTTGTTAATATTTGTTTTGTTTTTGGGGATTTATTTTGTGAATGGTAGGTGTTGGAGAAATTGTATAGAGAGAGATGGGGACCTGAAGATGGGGTTGGGAGCATAATAATATCACCTACAAGAGAATTAGCTGGTCAGATATTCGAGGTGTTGAATTCTGTCGGGAAGTACCATGGTTTTAGTGCTGGTCTCCTCATTGGTGGTCGTAAGGATGTTGACACTGAGAAAGAACGTGTCAACGAGCTCAACATTTTGATCTGCACACCTGGTCGCCTTCTACAACACATGGATGAAACTCCTAATTTTGATTGTTCACAGATGCAGGTCCATATAATATCTTTATTTCTTATTTCTTGGAATAGATTAACCTCAATCTTACTCTGAAATGAGAATTATAATCAAACATTTTATTGTCTCAATTTTTGCTTCAATATTTTTTTGACAACCTCATGCACTTATCTATACTTTGTTGACCTTCAATTTTTAACAACCTTGAAGCATAGTATCTTTGTGGTTATATTTTTATATGGTTGAGTCCTTGTTAAGCATAGCATAATACGGCTGAGTTTGGATTAGCTTTTAACTTATAGGAGTTTTCCAATTAAAATGAGTTTATGGTTTTCTCCTAATAAAGGAAGTCCTTATTAACCTATAGGGATTTATGGAGTAATTAAAGGGGAGTTTGGAGTTAATTTGAGCTCATACGAGAAACCATTGCTTTAGTAAACTCTTGTCTCTTCATAAAAATACTTGTAGATATTACTGGATCTTTTTTAATTTCTTTCTTTTCAAAATGTGTTTCTTAGGAAGTTTATTGAAAATAGCTCTAATTTTGTGTGTTTTGTTTGTGCTCGATGAACTTGATCACAAATATTTATCTTTTGTAAAAATAGCTGATGATTGAGTGGACTTCTTGGATATAGGTTTTGGTACTAGATGAGGCTGATCGTATTCTTGACAGTGGATTCAAGAAGGCACTAAATGCAATCATCTCACAGTTACCAAAACGTAGGCAAACTATGCTTTTCTCAGCAACTCAAACAAAGTCAGTTCAAGATCTTGCAAGACTAAGTTTGAAGGACCCAGAGTATCTGAGTGTACACGAAGAGTCTGTGGCTGCCACTCCTACTCTCTTGAAGCAAATTGTGATGATTGTTCCTCTGGATCAAAAGTTAGATATGCTGTGGACTTTTATAAAGACTCATCTACAGTTCAAAACAATTGTCTTTCTATCAAGCTGTAAACAGGTAACTCCACTTCTTTGTCCTTTGTCAAGGAGATTTTTCTACTTGATTGGAATCACATTTTCCTGAAAAATAGTTCTTCAAAGAATTTTACAAAACAGTTTTCAAAATGACAAATCAAGTACACAATCAATCTGGCCCTTGGTCTGCATTTGTGGAACTTCTGTTCTGGTTTATCAGCTGTGCCGGTTGTGTTTATTGTAATTGTTAGGCTTTTAAAGGATTTGCAGGACAAACTGTTGACAATTCTTACATTTAAACAGGGAGGAGGTTTTTCCATTTACAAAGATTTGTGTTGATCATATTTATGTGTGAATTTGCTGCAAATTTCCACTCCTGAGCTTAAATATCTTCCAAAGCATTTAACATTCACTTGCCTTCTTAATAGGTAAATTATGTGTATGAGGCATTTAGAAAACTTCACCCTGGCATACCGTTGAAGTGCCTCCATGGGAGGATGAAACAGGAAAAAAGAATGGCAATATATTCCGATTTCTGTGAGAATCGGTCAGTTCTCTTCTCAACTGATGTGGCTGCAAGAGGTCTTGATTTTAATAAAGCAGTTGACTGGGTTGTTCAGGTGAGTGTTTTGCTTCTTGCTTCTTGTCTCAATGCGAGTCTTAAGGATTTCAGGTGGGGTTTGGAAGGTAAAAGTTTCTTATTATGGTTAGAAATCTAACTTTTCTCTTATGTTTATGTAGGTAGATTGTCCTGAAAATGTAGCATCTTACATACATAGAGTTGGCCGTACTGCTCGTTATAAATCTGATGGAAAGTCAGTTTTATTTCTATTGCCTTCAGAAACTCAAATGCTTGAAAAGTTAGAAGCAGCAAAGGTTCCGGTGCATTTAGTCAAGGTACATTTGCTCTGGAAATACATATAACATCGATGTGTCAGATTTATGGATGTCATTTTCTTATATGGCTTGGTGTCTGTGTCATGTTTTCTCTAACATATTTGCTTACGATGCTTTATTTGCTGATTATTCAGCCAAAGAAAGAAAAACTGCAACCAGTGTCCAGCTTGTTGGCATCTTTACTAGTCAAATACCCAGAACTTCAGCAGCGAGCCCAAAGGGCATTTGTCACCTACTTGAGATCCATCCATCTCCAAAAGGATAAAGAGATCTTTGATATTTTGAAACTTCCTATTGACGAGTATTCAGCATCATTAGGTCTACCGATGACCCCCAAAATTCGTTTTATAAACCAGAAACTTAAATCTAAAGCCGTGTCAACAAAATCAGATTTAGCTGAACTAGTGGATCCAAACCAGGAAAATGTCTTAGAAGGTTCTAGAGAAAAGCTAGACACAATTGTTTTCAAAGACGAAGAAATTGAAAATGATCTTCTTCAAGCAGCTGATACCTCAAAAGAAGACGACACAAAGTCAGCTGATATTGGAGAACTAATGTATGTCCCTTTATATATGTGCTCAGTAGTATAGTGAAAGTAGTTTAGACAACTTTTCTGACAATGTTGCTTTGGTATTTTTATAGTTTCAATTTGGGTATACAAGTCGGCTGTTTTTTTTTTTTTTTTGGAAAGAAGTTTTCTGGTTTCACATTGCCTAGACAATGGACATTCCAAATTAAAGCTTATGATGGCTTGTGAAAAGTTCAAAATCTGAATTGTTTTAAGTAGTATTTGTGATGTTTCTTGTTGGGAATCATTTGGCGTGGAGAGCCTTGAGCTTCTACTTTTTCTTTTACTGATTTAGATCTTTCGTATGCAGACCAGCAACTCGTTTATTAAAGAAAAAAAAGCTCAAGATTAATTTGCATAGGCCACTGGGTAGTCGAGTTGTATTCGATGATGAAGGCAACACACTTCCTCCACTAGCCAGGATTGCTGGCACACAAAGTGGCAAGGATTCATTGCTAATTGATCCAGGTATGTGCAATTGAAGCCAGATTTTTAACAGAAATAACAATTTATAAAATCAGACCCTTGTCTGTTTACGTGTAAAGCTATTTATTATCTCAATGTACCTGAATGCCAAATTTTCTCCCTTTCCTATTGTTTTTGTTTTTCAAACTGATTTAAAACTTTACTCTAAAATTTCAATGTTATGGTCTTTTGTTTTGGAAGTCGAATTGTACAAAGGAAATATGGTGTGACAATTGGGTAGGTTGTCCCATTCTATCTTTTTCAGTAATGGTAAACATTAAACACGCATCGATGCTTTATTGCTTGTTATTTTTATAATTTTATTAAAATGATAAATATGTTTTAAAACTTCAAATTAAATGCACAAGAATATGGCAGCCATTAATTCCCAATAGATTCTGTGATATAATACAATTTGTGTATGTGATCTTTCTTGAGTTCAACCTAATCGGGGCTAGACCTCATCTGTTCACAATATTGTATGACTTAGTATTAGTTTATATGTGATCATTGCAAAAGCATGCAATATATTATGGGTTTAATTTTTATATACTGACAGTGTAAAAATGTTTTACACTGTCATCCGACATCATACTGCTATGTCATATAATTAGTTTAAAATTTTCAGTATGATTTGGCGGGATGCATGGTCGTCATTGGTTGGCAGTGTAAAAAAATTTACACTGTCAGTGCATCACCCTTTTTTCCATATATTATTTATTCTGACATCTCCGGATCTCATCTTCATGCAGAACAAAAAGCTGAATACTATAAAAGGATGCGAGAGGATTTGAAGAAGGCAGACAAGGAAGACAAACTTGTAGAGCGTCAGCGACTTAGAGAAAAAAGAACCAAGCAGAAAATGAAATGGAAGACTGATAATATGGACGAAGAGGACAACCGAGATAATATCTCTGGGTCAGAAGACGAAACTGTAAATAAACACCATAAAAAGAGTAAAATATACTTTGATAGTGACAGTGACGAGGGTGAAAGAAAAGAAGTCCCAGGTAATCAAGGTATTACTTTGCAGGAGCAAGAAGCATTGGCTTTGAAGTTGTTGCAGTCCATGCAAGCGTAGGATTCAGGCATATGACAATTATTCACAGCAAAAATATGAAAAATGGAGGAAATTTTGATCGCATTAGAGAAGTTCAATGAACAATGAATTTTGCAGCATTCGATGGTAGTAAGCAAATTAAGTTGTTAACCATTAAATTTATTATTAGTAAAGCAATGGCCTAGATGAGTTACTACCAGCTACTTTTGTCTGGTTACAGTTTTGAATTGATGAATTATACTAGCTTCTTTTTCTTTTATATTAAAGTTGAGGATATGGCCAAAGACCCTGATGATGAATGTAACTGAGAACTTAGATTCTTGGTCGTGTAATCATAGCTGATGATTTATGTGGAAATTTGTACTTGGGTCCAGTCAATGTTTCTGTTGTTTAATGTCAAAAGCACTTGGTCTATTTGGCATGAAGCACATTGGCTCCATGGTTACTGAGTTTCATTTGCATTGTTTTTTCTCTACTTTGCTATTTCTCATTTCATGAATGATTTGATAAAGTTACGATGAACATATTGTTAATTGTTAATTGGAAAAGAAGACTTGTAAGGAGGTAGTTGGGAGGCGGTGGGATTAGTTGAAGAAAACCCACAAGTCAGGGTTCTTGAACTGCCCACGACTCCCCCAGATGTCTAATGAGGGAGATCCTTAATTCTATCACATGCAACAGCTCCACTAAGAGCAACTTTAACGCAGGGTTGTTAAACTAAAATTCTTTATAGCTTACGCTAGTAATAAGGAATTTGCATTATAACAGAGCTGACATGGCATCCAAGTGAACTAAAATTTAGTTCCCATCATCTATATAGTTAACGTTAACTATGTGAAACCTATTATAATATTATTTAATATTAATAAAATATTCCAAATATTCCAACAATTTTAAAGTAAGGGTATGATATTTGAAAATAGTAACGGTCATATTATCATTTTTTACCTTCTATAAATTCTATAGAAATTTTAATTTTTTTTACACACAATTTTACTTTTAAATTTTTTTCTTTCAATTTTCAATCTTATTTATTTATCAAATGGATCCCAACCAATCGAATCCTTATTATAATTATATTCCTATGAAAATGTAATTTTTTTTATGTATTATTGTTGTGAATTTTGTATCATTTTTAATTTTATAATAAAATATATTTAATATTATTTTTAAGTTTTTAAGGTAAATTTTATTTAAAAAATTATATGTATTTTAATTAAAATAATTAAATTAATGGTAACTTGAATAAAAAATATAAAATGTGGGGTCAAGTTTTGGTTTCTTATAGACAACCACCATTAAAGTAAAAACTACTCAAATCAACTATAAATTTTTTAAATCCTACAAATCACTTTGGGCCCACAAAAAGTATCTTAGTTTACCCATTTAGTTTACTCCCACTAAAGATGCTCTAAGGATGGAGAAAATAAAGGACAGGTTCTTCAACATAATGCATACATTCCCTAACCATTCACAAACTGTATACCAGATAGTGAGATGAAATCACTGAGCAAACAAGTGGAGAGTTGATTTCACAAGTGTCAAAATCACTAAGCAAACAAGTGGAGAGTTTATTTCACAAGTGTCCCACATAGGGCAAAAGAGGTGGTTAAAGATTAAAAATGACATTCATTATGGAATATGCCGGAGCTGTGGGTGCGGTTGAACGAACGATGGTTGGAAGCAGCGGTCAGACAAAGGTCCCAGCCATATGCTTCAGCGGGTAATTAGGGTATTTTGGGCATTGGGTCCAGTTTAATAAGTTCGCGTGTATCGTGCTTGGTCGTTTTGATTTGCATTTTTGTGTTTGTTGAACATGTGACTTTATACATAAGAGTAAGAGATGAGTTATGGATGTTTGAAAAACTTTGGTTTAAAATAAAATAATCAATAAAATAAGAGATTGAAACATTTTGTAAAACAAATGAGTAACTAGGCAACAAAAAACTAGAGTAAAAAAAATTATTTGAAATTAAAAGAGATAAGGAATGAGAAGAACACCAGAGAATTATACAGGTTCGATCAAGATGACATACTACTGTACTTAAGAATTATTCTAGAGAGTGTCCACTAAACTTGAAAGCTTTTAGAAAGATTTGCTCACAAACTTCTTTATATAAGAAAATGAAGTTTTTTGGGCTAACTTCTAACCCAACAACGAACAATGACTTAGAACGCTTAGTCTTCAAATCAAAAGATATTTTTCACGTGTTGATCTCGAACTAAGACAAAGTTTTAAGTTGGTTATCCTCGGAACTAAACTGTAGTTTTATATACGATGACCACGAACCAAGACGAGATTTTCACCGGACTGATCTTGAACCTATTGAACTTTTATACCAGTTTAAACTCATAAATTTAGAGGAACTTTAACCTGGTTGATCTCGAAACAATAGCACTTTTAACCAGACTGAACTCAAAAACTGTTGTGGAGATTTTACTGACTGATCTTCACGAACCAAAAGAGATATTTTTCTTCAAGGAGAAACTCACAAATCAAACAGAGACTTCCTAAGACAATCCCCTAATACAAACAAGAGTTTTTATTGGTTTATCTTGCGACCAAACAATGACTTTTTATGGAAAACTTATTTATTCAAGAAATACTCTTGTATATTTACAAGACACTAGTCACTCAGACGGACACAACCAAGCTACCTTTCATACTTTCTATCTTTCACAACTTTGAAGTTTCAAGTCTTGACATCGTTATCTTTGAACTTAAAATTATACAAGAGCCTTGAATCTTTTATCTTTAGGCTTGAGAAATTTTCATGTTGAGTATCATCATTTAAGAGTTGAAAGGTTAAACCATAATTGATCCTGGAAATAAAAGTGTTTCATATTGAAACCATAAATGGAGTAAGGATTGGTGATAACGGTGGATTGAAACTTCTAATTTTTAATGAAGAGGGGGATGACCTGCAAGGTTAGCACTCCAACACTCAATTCAGTATGTTAGAGAGAAGTGTGAATTGAAATTGAATTTGAAACTCGATACGTAAAATGTAAATTGAATATATATATATATATATATATATATATATATATATATATATATATATATATATATATATATATATATATATATATATATATATATATATATATATATTAGAAAGGAAATAACAACATGTTATTTATTAGACATGAATTACAAATAGTCGTTGGATGTATCTGGAGTTTAGATCCTCTGTACTCATTTACAGGGCAGTTCTCATGTGCTAAGAAGGTTCTGGAATGATTTTAACCTCTTTAGAGTGGTCGGTTGGGGATTAACATAGTCGGCCAAGAATAGTTTCCACAAGCCCTTTTTTCTGTGTAGGAAGGGTTTGTCGTATTAGCCTCAACTGCCGACCACTCTCTCATTTATCTTGGAGGAGCAAAAGTGAGCGTTTCAGTTTCTTGGGGGTTCGCACCTTTAATGCCCCATACTTCAAATATCTTTTCGGAGGTATCCTCATTATGTCCCTTGGGAATTAGAACACTTGTGTTGCGTGTGAATGATTTGAAGCGCTTAATGGAGTTTATCTTCTTTGCATACTAGCCTATGATTTTTGAAGAGTCAACTTCGTATTTTTTTGAGTTATCTTTCCCAGTTCATTGTTATCTTATTTCCTTTGATATTTTTCTTTCTTGTGTCTGGAAGAAATAATACATCATGAGTCAAAACTCACAAAAGAATGCTCGATCTGTGTGGGTGAACTCTGCTTATTATTCAACTGTTTTTGTCTTTTCCAGAAAGGGAAATATTGATGGATCCTTTCATGATGTGGATCCATCTTTAAATTTGGGTGTCTTTACCCCTAGTGAAAATGATGGAATCTGCAGCGAATATGGCGATTGTGTCATTCCGTGTTATGAATGTCTCTTATCAACCTTGGGCCTTCAATTGCCTTTCAATGACTTTGAGATGGAATTTCATAGGCATCTGGTAGTGTCTCTCGCAAATCCATTCGTTGAGTTAGCATATGTGAAAGTTTTCCAGTATTGGTGTGAATAGTTAAAAGGGAAGCCTTCTTTGACCCTTTTCTTTCATATTTTCAAAGTTCACCGTGGCCTTGTGACCAACATGAGGGGTAGAGGTTTAGTTTCTCTAGCGTTGAATATCAAGAGTTGTTTTTCTAAGAACTTGCAACATTTTGAAGATCGGTTCTTTCTTGTAACTGCTCTCTACCTAGATGCTCAGGCAACGATTTACACTGTTGGAAATTGAGCAAGGGGTAAATGTATTGAGTTGTTCCCCAAGTACTAGTCTGAGGGTCATTTTCTAATGGTAAATGAGATATATGTATACAAAGAGGAATACCTTTCTCAAGAAAATTTGTATCATAAGAAGCGGCTGGCGAGTTTTATCAAAGACTTGGGCTATCTCGGGGGCAGTATTACTCAGGAGGAAGCCAACGGAAAGTGCTTAAAATGCCTCATTAATACCTGCTTGCTGATGGAGGCTTGTACTAGGGGAAAAAGGAAGATTATTCTTAGTAAGCCCTGACACCAAGATCTGGATATGGCTGTTGTTGCAGATGAGCATGCCAACACCAAGATCTGGTTTCTCGACGCAAGCCTTTCGAATCACATGACTGGTCGAAAAGGGTGGTTAGAAGATTTAGACGAGTCGAAAAAGAGTAAGGTCAAACTTGCTGATAATAGCTCGTTGCAAGTAGAAGATACTGACATCATAGTTATTTAAAGGAGAAATGGAGCAAAAGATATGATCAAAGATGTACTCTATATACCTGGAATGAAGTGAAATTTGCTAAGTGTTGGACAACTGGTCGAAATTTTTTCTCAGTGGTTATAAAAGATGGAGCCTTTGAATTATTCACCACATAGATTAATTTGGTTTTAAAATATCTTTTGTCGAAGAATAGGACATTTAAGACCATGATCAATTTGACTGACGTACAATGCCTAAAAAGAGTTGTCGACCATAAGAACACTTGCTTGTGGCATTCAAGATTTGACCATCTGAGTTTTAGGTCACTCAATCAACTGATTACTCAAGATATGGTAACTGGTATACCAAGTCTTGAGATGCCCGACAAACTCTCTAAAGGTTGCTTAGTAGGAAGGCAATACATAAAGTCTTTTGTTTCGACTATGCCAATGAGGTCCTCTTGCATATTAGAAGTAGTACATTCAGATGTATGTGGCCCGTTCTAGGATCATACTATTGGTGGTAACATGTTTTTTTTCTCATTTTTCGATGAGTATAGTCGAAAGCTTTGGATTTATGTAATCAAGCGAAAGGACGAAGTATTTGAAATTTTTAAGAGATTCAAGATGCTTGTCGAAAATCAAAATGAAAAGAAGATCAAGGTTCCGAGAACATATGGAAATGGAGAATAAACATCTAAGATATTTAAGGAGTCCTGTGCAGAACATGGTATTGATCATGAGGTAACAACTTTTTACACGCCTCAACATAATAGAATAACAGAAAGAAGACACATAACCATATTGGATATAGCAAGATGCATGCTGAAGCAGGAGAATTTGCCAAAATACTTATGGGGTGAAGTTGTCTCCACAACTATTTATATTCTGAATAGGTGTCATACCAAAAAGATGAAGAACAAGGCTCCTAAAGAAGTATGCAGTGGAAAACGAACATCAGTGAGTCGTCTGAAGGTGTTTGTCTCTATTTTCTACAAGCATGTTCCTGATGTAATGAGAAATAAGCTTGATGATAAGAATGAACCTATGATTCTGGTTGGATATCATAAGACTGGAGCATACAAGCTATTCAATCCAATGAACAATAAGATTATGATGAGTTGAGACATTGTGATTGATGAGAATTCTTCCTGGGATTGGAATTCATGTGATGTGACTAGCAATTTATTGATGGGCTATGAAGTTGATGAAGAAAGTAGTGAACACTAAGAAATTTTAGTCGATAATATTTCAGTCATTGTCGAAGTTGAAGCGTACAATCAAGAGGGTTCAGCTAGCACAAGCCAAAGACATCAAAGAACTAGAGTAATCCCAGCAAGGCTTCAAGACTGTGAAGTGGTCGGTGATGATGAAGTCACGCCAGATGGAGATTTGGTTCATTTCTCTTTACTTGAAGGTGTTGAACCAATCAACTATAGGGAAACCTTCAAAGATAAACAATGAAAGAAAGATATGGTCGAAGATTTATAAGCAATCGAAAGAAACAATACATGGGAGCTAGTCGAATTTTCAATACATACAAAAACTATCAAAGTAAAGTGGGTGTTCAAGTTGAAGCATAATCATGATGGGTCGATAGAAATACATAAGACAAGATTAGTATCTCAAGAATTTCTTCAGAGAGCAGGACCCGACTACTTTGTAGTATATGCACAAGTAGCAAGATTGGAGACCGTTCGATTGGTGGTAGCTTTGGCATGTAAGCAAAGTTGTCGACATTTCACTTAGATGTGATATAAACATTTTTAAATGGTACTACAGATGAAGAGGTATATGTCACACAACCTCCTGGCTTTGTGATACAGAAGAAAGCGAGAAAGGTGTACAAGTTATACAAATCCTTCTATGGTCTCAAGCAGACACATAGGGCAGGAAAGAAAAAGATCGACTCATACTTGGTTGAATTAGGATTCATCAAATGTAAATCTGAGTATGGTGTCTATGTTTAGGTTGTGGCACAAGATATAACAATCATATGCTTATATTTTGATGACTTGTTAGTAACCAGAAATAGCTTGTAGAACTTTTCGAAATTCTGAGAAAGTTATTGCACTTCCTAGGCATGGAATTTAAAATTTCGAAGCAAGGTATTATGCTACATCAAAGAAAGTATATCAAAGAGACACTCAAGATATTCAAGATGGAATACTCAAATCATACATCCTCACCTGTCGAACCAAATTTGAAGTTGGAGAAACATAGAAAGGAAGACAAAGTCAATGCCACTTTGTTCAAACGAATTGTCGAATTTCTGAGGTATGTGTGCAACGATCGACCTGATAAAGGTTTCTCAGTCGGATTAGTGAACAAATACATGAGTGAACCAAAGATGTCACACATAAAGGGTGCAAGAAGAATCTTGAGATACTTAAAAGGATCGACAAACTATGAAATTCTATTTCCACAAGATTCTGAAAGCAAAGAAACTAAGATTACTTGTTATTTAGATGTTGATTGGTTTGGAGATAAGGAAGATCGAAGAAACACAATTGATTATTTCTTTCAATCATTTGGCACCCCAAACTCATGATACTCGAGAAAGCAACCGGTGGTAGCATTATCATCATGTGAGACTGAGTATATAGCAGGATCCTATATCTCGTGTCAAGCAATTTGAATCAGATTTGTGCTGGAAGAGATGGAGGTCGAAGTGAAGAAACCTCTGATGATGCAGATCGACAATAGGTCAACTATTAATCTTGCAAAGAATCTAGTTCTACATGGAAGGAGTACATTGAGACTATGTTTTATTTCTTAATGGAGAAGGTAAACCATGGTGAACTTGAAGTGAGGCTTTCCTCGAGTGAATCACAATTAGCCGATATTTTCACAAAAGGATTGAAGATCGATAAATTCATAACTTTGAAAAAGAAATTAAGAATAGTTCAGATCGATTATGATTAGCTAGTGCTTAGTAACTTGGATTATAAAGGAGATGTTGAGAGTATAATTTAAGTTATGTAGCACAAGCGCAAGTTAGTTATGAATAGGGTTTGTTATATTTATTACTTAGTAGTCACGTCACTTAGTTGTATATAAATAGATACTTTTTAATTCAGTTTTGACATCATTTAATATTATTCAATAATAACAATCTTTATTCTTCATTTTTTCTTTCTTTCTCTCCTCACTAAAAGTGTTTCACGCACTAACATTAATTCCTTTTATAAAAAACATATGAAAATCTTTCACTATTTCAGAACAAAGGAGAACATGTCTTGAAAGAAAAATTAAAAGTTTCAAAAGCTAATCTAAAACAATGGAAAAGAGAAACATCAGGGGTTGTGAAGACTGTAAATGATCTTGACCGTAAGGCAACAGAAGAAACATCAGGGGATGATGACTATCTAATAGAAAAACTAATGAATGCTTCAACAGAGATGTGGCAGTCAATGGCAACTAGAGAGAGTGTCTTGAGACAAAAGTAAAGGCATAGGTGGATCAAAGAGGGGGACTCAAACTCACACTTCTTGCATAAGTCTAGGAAGCAAAGGTTCAGGAGAAATAAAATTGTAAGGCTTAGCACGACATCAAGGTTGATTGAGCAGGCCGATGAGGATAGGAAGGAAATCAAAACAAATTTTGAAAATGTGTTCAAAGGACCTACAGAGAATAGACCTTTTTTTGGATCATTTTGAAATGGAGAGAGTAATATCAAATATCCCTATGCATCATTTCTTGTGGGTGGAGCAACTGATTAGAAGAAGATGAATTGGATATGTTGGAAAAGTATTTGTAGAAGCAACTGATTGTGGAATTTTAAACTTAGTTCTTCCAAGTAAATGGCTTTGGAGAATCCTATCTGAACCAAAATCAATCTGGATGGATTTTCTAACCTTTAGGCATGGTGATGTGAAGTCAAAGATCCTTAACCACTCAAAATAAGGTGTTAATATGATCTCTGAATTTGACACTGTGATGATTACGCAAAATTAAGAGAGAAGAAGACATTCTAAATAATACTCTTTTTTGCTTTATCTCATCTTAAGACTACAAAATCAAATGCAAGGATTGTTAAATTATCAAAAGAAAAAAAACGGGTTCTACAACAATTAACTAAAAAACCTTTAAAATTACACCTCTAATCCCATTTCCACATCCCTCTACATTTGTGATCAACGCACTTAGGAACATAAAACTCTTCCCAATATCGTGGGCAATCGGCGTCAGTCACACATCCATTTTGTTCTGTAAAAAAATGATAAAATAATTTTACTAAAACATAATAAAAATTGAATACAAATTACAAATTAAAGAAAGAACTGAAAAATGATGAAAAAAAGTCTTACCACCACCAACTTCCATTGCAACAAGAAGTAAGAAAAGAAATAGAATCATAGCATAAACAAACTTGAGAATTGCAGCCATATGTTTTTCTTCGTACACGTAAAACTACATTATAATTTGATCTCTTTATAATATATAAACTACATGTTCCATAAAAAGATTAAATAACTTTTAGTACTAACAAAAATGTATAAACCTTTCATAAAGTTTAATCATTATTTAAAATACCTTACTATATCAGTGTATTGTGTTTGTCCCTTTAGCTCAACTAGTATAAAAATCACATAATAGTAAATAGATTTTTTTAACCTTTCATGAGAGTAAAATGGGTATATATTTTTTAACCTTTCATTACTTTACAAATTTCGTAAGACTAAATGATAGTTTTTTTTGGGACGACGATAAAGTTATTTGTTAAAATAATGCATCTTTGAAGTGAGAATATGTTTATGCACATCAAGGGACAGCATGATTACATTACGTTTGAAAACACTCATAATCACATTACAGTCTAGAAGAACAATGATCTGCAACTCATTCCCAATGATTATTTTTCTGCGGTGATTAAGAAAAACAAGTTGAAATATAAGAAAAAGTTTGTCCTACCCAAAAATCAAGATGCAAGTTCCCCGGCCTGATGTTCCTAGTCTCCTAGATGACATTCAAACATTAGACATTTACAACACAGCACTTATAACCACATAAAGACAACAAGGAGCCCTTTGTTCACAAGTAAAATTCAAAATCAAGCTGAATGCTAATTCAAATTCTACATGCTACAATAGTACAGTGGGTCAGTCACCATCCTAATATGCACTTGTCTAGTCTAACTATAGCCAGAAATCAGAATTCTAATTTATGCAATAAAGTTGACACTGGAATTTAGAGCTTCTGCATAATACATAACAAGTTTTCCAACTCTCCTTGCAACTTAGAGAATTGCAAAAATTATCTTTCTGTCAATCGCACTAGGCTAATTTACAAATGTCCTCATATTCAACGGCTTTAAGCACTCTACCATCATAACCACCTTTCTCTATCTGCACCTTAGCGCAAAAACGATCTGTATCCACCCCAGGCAGTCTAGCATGATCCACGATAAGCCCCGTTTACTATTTTTACACGTCCCCCGACCTGAGGTATCACAGTTTCAAGCTCTTCCTGATCAACTCTGAGCACATGCTTGCTTTCTAGCATCTCTATTTCCCCTACATACTTGTCAATCACTTTTCTCACAACACCTTTTTGCTTGTAGTACCCCTTTTCTGCCAAGACTTTGTTCATAACCTTGACAACAACTCCCTCATGCAACCAATAATCCCTCCTGTTGATTTTTTCCTTTTTCCTCTCTTCCTCCCTGATCATTTCATCCAAAGTTGATTTTCCACCACCACTTTCTTTCCTCTTCAAGTTGTTTACAGGATTTCTTTCCTCATATTTCTCGGCATCAACCTCATCAAACGCCATCATTGATGCCTCACCTTTTTCCTTGGTCATAGGTTTCGCAGACGACCCAAGAGAAAATCCTATCTTAATTCCGTCTTCTGCTTTTAGTTCCCTTGTAGTCTCTACCTGTGAAGGCTGATCGAACTCCGGATTAGATAGCTACGCTCAGCCCTTTCAATCTGTTTCTGGATCTCCTTCTCTTGCTTTTCTTCATCTACCAAATCTGCCTTGATTCTCTTATTCTTCATCTTCTCTTTGAAAAGAGTTTCCAAATCTCTACCTATGTATGTAATATCCCTGGGGTGTTTCCTCAACCTTACACTTTCCAGTTTGGCCCAAGTACTTAACAAACTCAGTAAGTGTAGCCCATCCGTGGAGTTCATATGAACGTGATTTCTATCATTTATGTATTCATTATAAACTACAGTCGCAGCCACACGGCTGAATCGATGGCTGCACTTCATGTGTTCAAGAAAAGTGGTTTCAAACTCTTCAGTATAGCCCTCAATTATGCGGGTTGGGTTTTGTCCAAAAATTTGCATTTGACGCTGGTGCCCTTCACTCATGCAGTGGCATTTGAAACCATTCTCATCACGACATTGCTTCTGACACATCTGGCAATACCATCAAAGCTTCTGCAGTCCTTTTGCTTTAATTCGATTGGCAATTGCCTTAGATGTGAGAAAGTCATTTTTCCCCATTGGCAATCTGGATGGACAGTTTTAAATCAAACAAAATGATGTTAGTAATCCTGCCTGATGCTTCCTTCTTCTTAGACAACTGAAATTATGTCTGAAAAAACAAAAACAGAAAAGACAACTTCGTCAATAAATATAACTTTGCAACATGTGAAATTCTTAATATTACTATATTTGAACATGAAGCAATAATATTTTGAAGCAAGCATCCAAGCTACCACTATGATCAATATCAGGCTTGGGGATTCTAGACCTTAACTTATGGTGTTACAACTATGCTTCAATGTGAACTTCACCGATATTGGTTCCAAAGCTAAGAAATACATATATCATATGATACCTATGAAGCCACCGCTTCGGACGCGGACATCGCTAATGTAAAAAACATAGGAAATGAACACGGCTATATATATTTTATATATTAATAAAATTAGCAATTTAGGAGCACAATTTATATATGCCCATCCTAGCATCTTCAATCATAGAATCGCACATTTTATAAACTAGACGAAGACATGAAGTTTCTATGTCGGTTCTTCTAAGAAGATCATAAATAGGATTAATGAAAGAAACTATATAATCAACCTTTTCTACCAATTATTATCCAACAAGGTATCCTTTAAAGCAAGATTTAATCTATGCACAACACATGGAGTCCAATAGAAGGAAATTCAGCCTCATTAAAATAGAAGAATACCTTGTTGGATGATAATTGGTGGAAAAAGGTTGATTATATACTTTCTTTCACTAATTCTATTTATGATGTTCTTAGAAGATCTGAGACAGAAGCTTCATGTCTTCATAGGAGTTTCATGTCTTCATCTAGTTTATAAAATGTGGGATTTAATAATTAAAGATGTCAAGAAGGTCATATATAAACATGAAGGAATATCAAATGTTGAAATATCAAATTTTCATCATGTAGTCCATCCTATATTAATTGACCATTGGACTAAGAGTAGCACACCTCTCCATTGCCTAGCTCATTCTCTAAATCCAAAGTTATTAAGTTTTAAATCGATACTTTTTAACTTCTTTAAGATGCTTTTGTTTGGAATGTTGAGGCTACCGAAGCTTTCAATAACTTGAAAATGGCCATTACACATGCTATAATTTTAGCTCTACGGGATTTTTTTCAATAATTCATCTTAGAGACAGATTCCTGTGGATCACGGTTGGAGGCATACTCGGTCACTCTAAGCACCCCATTGTTTATTTTTCCAAAAGCTCAACCCGTCAATGCAAAAGAAGTCAGCCTATGTAAGGCAGCTAAATTCATCCTCTAATTTTATCATCCTCAAATTCACGAACATTCGGAGGCTTTCAACAAATGCTTGGAACTATATTTGAGGTGCTTTAGAGCTTGTCAAATACCAGTACAATACTGCCTCCCAGAGTAGTATTAGTATGACTAATTTAAGGCTGTGTACGGCCATGATCCACCCGCCCTCATTACCTATGAACCAAATACCAAGGATCTTCCTTTTATGCAAGACCTACTGGCCGAGAGTGATATCTTACTGCAGCAATTAAGCTCTTATTTCTTCAAGGCTCAAGGCTTTATGAAATAATTCGCAGACCGGAAACGTAACTTGTTGGAATTCAAAGTGGTGATATGCTTCTCGTCAAACTACAATTCTATAGACAACACTCGTTAACCCTGCGTAAAAATCCCCATGCTTCAGAGGTAAGAACTTAACTACTAGATTGATGTCTTCTTTAAGGAATTCTGCATCAGTTTACCCTGCTATGAATTTGTACATGTACAAACATATATCTGAGGTTTTTTTCTGTCGCTTTTTATCTTTAGAATGAGCCAACTATCAAGTACTAGTTTCATCAAACATGGCTAAGAGAAAAACACAATCATATAAAAGAGACATTATCAATTGATAGCATTATGTCATCATACAAATTAAGTTACCATATTCAATCTATAATAGTGACTTATTTCTTCCACACAAGTTACACAGAAACTCATCAAATCTTCCTTTAGTTGTTATTTGTGCAAGGGCTAATTGCTATCACATATGATTTTCAGCTTCAACGGCTCTTTCCACTATCTTCTTTATGAATTCATATTCGTACCTACAAAAGCACAGCACCTTTTACTTCATTCTATTAATCAAAATTTATTTCATATATTATTCCCTCTGTTTTAAAATGACTGTCGTTTTAGAGGAAAAAATTTCTTTCAAAATGACTATCATTTTTACTTTTCAATATAGTAATAATTGTTATTTTTACAATTGTGTCATTTAATTATTATTATATACACTATTTCCAACAGAATAATAAGACTAATTTAATAAAAATACAATATTTTGTGACAATATTATTGCATTTCTTAATCTGTGTGCAAAAACCTTAAACGACATTAATTTTAAAACAGAGAAAGTATTAATCTTCAACAAAACTGCACTAAAACTAAACACAGCACTTTAACAAGACACAATTCTATGATAAGAAAATTGACACAATACGTACTCATTTTCTTTGATATGGTCTCCTTTCAATAAGGCAACTTCCGATAAAGCTGATCTCCATTTTTGGACATTCTCAGAATCCTTTCCAAATTTATCTTCATGTGCTCTCATAGCTTCCCCATAACTTTTTGTTTGATTGCTTACATCAGATTGTTCTGTTTTATAAAATATTGGCCAAACTAGTTGGCTTTTGGCCTTCTTGCACTCCATAATCTTGACAAGTTCATCGAGACACCATGTCGAATATCCATAGTTTTCAGACAAAACAACAATCGAAAGCCTTGACTTCTCAATTGCTTTCAAAAGAGTTTGTGAAATTTGGTTTCCACCCTCCAATCCCTCGTCATCCATGAAGATCTTGAATCCCTCGCGACGCAAAGCTTGATAGAGAAATCCTGTGAAAGAGTAACGAGTATCTTCGCCACAAAAACTTAGAAAAACATCGTAACGGGGCATATATCGCACCGTTAGGTCAACAATCTTTTGGATGAGTTCATAATCAAACCTATGAATGCAAAAATCATTTTAATTCACAAAATCTATTATTGGATTTGAGCATATAAATATACCAACAAGTATAGTACATACTGATCATTTCCGAAATGCCATCCACAAACGTAAGTGATACCACGCAAAGCTCTTCTCCATTGTTGTATCCTGTCAGGGTAATTTTTTTCTAACATCAAAAAGGCTTCCCTAATCGGCCCCATCTGATGCGTTACATGCGAAACCTTTACATTATAATAGATTGGCCTAACAAATTGAGGATCTGTACACTCAAGGATCTTCACAAGTTCATCGAGACAACGGGTGGAGGATGCATAGTTTAGGGAGAGAACAACAAATGAAATCTTCGATTCTTGAATTGTCTTGGAAACATAAGGTGAAAGCTGAAGTTGGTCTTGGTCATCATGATTTTGAATTTCCTTTGGGAAGAAGAAGGTTTTGATTCTCTTGCTGCGCAGAGCATAATAGAGATTACTTGTGAAGGTGTAAGTGTCATGCCCACTAAAACTTAGAAAAACATCGTACTTATTACTTGCACCTGCGTCTTTGATAAGCGTGGCCATCATAAAAGGATAAGATTATGGCTTCTCTCTAGTCTTGAAATTACTCCAGAAAACCTTTATCAACCCAACCAGTCACGAGCTAGGTTGAAATCTGCCCTTTTCTCCAGCTTTCCCAACCTTAGATTTCAGTAATACAACCAGACGTGGCAGTATTGGTGAATTATTTTTGTCAATAATTGAAATTGTTCCGTGGATATAATGATTATTATTATTTTTTAATGGTCTACAAAAATACAAGTTTTCAACATTTTTCTCTCACTGAAACAATGTTAGAAACTCAAACAATGTACCATCCACGTCATTCTCATCTGTAAAAAATAGTGGTGAACATTTGTGGTTGCCAAGGGTGAATGAGATTGTATCGGTGTAAAAAATGACCCAATAAAGATAAGCTGTTTTTTTGAAGATGTCCATTTTAGAGAGATGAAGATATGGTAGCAAAATCTGAAAACGAATATAGAAGCAACATGAATGAAGTTATGGGTTATTTGAAGGAGTTGTATAAGAAGAACAACAAGAGTTTGAAAAACAAATTGAAATCAGAGAAATGTTTTGGAAAAATAAAAAAATTTACTTTTTGTAATCTCTTTTATGTTTAATTTGTATTTTCTATTCAAATGTAAATGTTGAAGGATTGTGTTTAGGGATGGAAAAAAAATCCGGACCCACCCCGAAATTAACAGGGGAAACCCGATTTAATTGGGTGCGGATGTGAGAGAAATTTGATTTTTAACTACAGGTGCGGATGCGGGGAAACACTAAGACCCGTCCCGACCTGTCCCGAATAATGTATTTTAGTTTAATTCTCTTATTTTACTTATTTTAATATTTATTTTTTAATTATATTTTTAATTAAATTATTAATACTTTTATTGTAATTAAAATAATTAAATTAATCAAATTAATATGTATTTACTAATTAAAATTTTAATTAAATAATTAATTAATTTATTAAAATAATCAATTTTTTAATTAAATTATTATTTTTTATTGCAATTAAAAAAAATATATTTTTTTTCGGGGTGTTTGGAGGCGGGGACAGGTGTGTTACATGGAGGTGGGTGCGAGTGCGGGGACGGGTGTGTTCAATATTTGTGTATTATTCAATGTGTACTTTCTATGTATTGACAAATTTTGGTAATGAAATTCAATTAAGGTTGGCACAAATTTTTTGCAGAGTGACAGTTAAATATTGGCTTGATGTTTGCATTGATCATTAAAAAACCTGTTAATTAGAAATGTTGACTTAATGTTCACGGTTAAGTGTTGGCTTAGTGTTTGTTGTGATTAGGTGAAATGTTGGTCCAATGTTGCCTTAACAATTTAATTAGAAACATACTATGAAATTGTGAATTGGTGTAACTTTGCACAAATTATGGTGTTTCTATGTGTACTAAGACATTGGTGTATAATAACAGTTATGCTCATTTTAGGAACCCAATAAAAATTTGCACATAGAAACACATGATAGAAAATTTCAAAACAGATATATTGATCAAACTTCGACAATATTGTTGGCTTAATTTCATAGATATATCATAGTACCAAAATAGGTACAACCTATGAAAGAAAATAACATAATTCAAAGTACACACCATTAATACATAATACCGACGTACACATCCCTGATACATAATGTCAAAGTACATACCAATGATACATAATGTTAAAGTACACAAAATGGCAAAGTATATAGACTACATATCTTCAATTTCTTATGCATCATTGAGTAAAACCTTTTTGAATTTCCTTTCAACTCTTCATTCTCTTAGTAGTGAAACCAATTGGCGGTCTTGGTTCTTTTGCTTCTTCAAGAATCACAAGTGGACCATCATAATTCTTTCCATGTCACACAAAGTTCCTTGTCTTCAATGTCATAAGTCTATCACTCTTTCTTTTTACATCTGGAACTTAATTGACCTCTTTCCTCTTTGATGACATGTTTTGAACATATAATGATATCACATTTTTAGCATCATTGACACATGAACAAAACTAAGTAGTAATGACCATAGAAGGATTTATAGGATCAGTGTTACTTGGCTTAGCAGGATTTGGTTTCGCTGGAGACTAAGTTTGTTTAGTTGAAGAATTAGTATAATTACATATTTTGGGTATTACACCAATAAAAGTTCTAATACCGCTTAATGTTGGCTTGGCAGGAGTAGGTTGTTTGGCTGGACTTGAGTCAATACCAAGTGGTTGAATATCTAGTGTCACATTATCTCCAAATTCTTCTTCATTCAGCAATGATGCCAATGTTTCACGGTCTATCTAAGAATACCTTTCAAGTGAATATTATGCTTAACAGATGCTTAAGTAGTCGTTTCAGATACATGAGATGTAGGTGGATCAGGTTCTGGGACATGACTTGCAAGAGTCTCATGACTTGTAGCTTGGTCAGGCACATGACTTACAACTTGTTCAGTGATAAGGGTCAAATTGTGTATATAATCAACTGTATTTTGTGGCCCTTTTCACTTGGTTTCATTGAAATTTCATGATAAAAACCTTATTTAGAGTGGAGACACGTCCAAAAGGAAGCTAGTCACAGTTGCTAGGAAGAAGGTATGTTGTCCTTATATGGAGGGTGGCTTGGGCATTAGGTTATTTATCATATTGAATGAAGCTTATAATTTATTGCTTTGTTAGAAACTAGTTTGTTAAGAAGATTCTTGGGCCAAGATTTTAAGGAACAAGGTGTTGAATGGTAAGAAAACCATCATATACCATGTTTATTATCCATACAGAGTGGCACTAAGTAGGAATTCAATGTGATCATTGACCACTATGGTTGGCTTATACGCAACGACAAAAACATGTAGTTTTGGTTGGATGACTGGTGTGACACCAATTTTATTCAGACCTTCAACCTTAGGTTGATGAGGTCGCTGACATTCCTTCAACAGCCAGCAACTACATTATATAATAATAGCTAGAGTTTTCTTGCCTCTTTTGATAGTCGTTTTCCTGGTTTGAGAAATCTTGTGATGCAAGTTAGATTACCTATGGATTGCAAAGAAGACAAGCTTGTTTAGAAATTGGCCCTTGATGGGAACTTAACTTTAGGGAAAGCTTATAATTTCAAGAGGATCCATCTTCCTAAAGTCACTTGGGCTAGGTTTATTTGGTGCAGGGACATACCTCCCTCAAAATCCTTTCTAGCTTGGAGAGTATTATACAACAAAGTTCATACTAATGACAACTTTAGACTTAAAGGTTTCTATCTCCCATCAGTTTTCTCACGCTAATTCTCATGTGAAGAGTCCACTTTGAATTTATTCTTTCAATACAGGTTTTTTTGCGAAGCTTTGGTGTTGGTTGGATTCCATTCTCAACCTGACTTTGCATTGTCAAGATGTGGAAGATCTACGGAAAATCTGTGACAAAACTTGAAATCCTCAAAGTCACGATCACTTCAGAAATATCTTATATTATCTCTTCTATATGGCATGCTAGAAATAATTTTATCTTAAATAATAGGTGTCCTATTTTTAATTCCATAGTTGCAAGCATATCTTCTCAAGTTTTCATGTTAGGTAACGAAATTAAGTTTGTTTTCTCCCTTTATAAGAGATTTTTGCATCTTGAAGAAATTTAATGTTTCTATACATCCACCTAATATTGCCATGATCAAGTAGGTCATAGGACCCTTATCCATTCTTAGGTCAAGTGTAACACTAATGGGGCCTCAACAACTGCTTCCTCCTCATGAAAGGGCGTCTTTAGGAATCAACAGGTAGGCTTGTTGTTTTGTACTCAGATAATTGAAGAGTTGTGAAGTTCTATTATCATTCACCATCGATTGACAACGAAGAGAAGATATATTTCAACAAGTTTGAGCTAAAGACAGATAAAGATTTAACTATTATGTGGAGGACATTCACCATTAAGAAATAAAAGGTCCAATCGATGTGGATGTGAAGATTGCGAGATCGACTGGAGATATTTTAAAAATGTTGAAACATCCTCAACCATCACTTGATGATGAAATGTGTTGTTATATTTACATTTACAATTATTTATGTATTGTTACATTTTTTATGCATGTCATAACAATGATTGGTGTTGATTTATGTAGTTTTCTGCATTTGTTTCTAGTTTGGCAAATACAACAGTTTCCGATAATAGAGTTTTAGATTTTTTCTGAGGTTTTGGTGCGTCTGAAAATGTATTTCATATTTGAGGGACATTTTGGGTATTTCACGGTGCAAGAGCACCATTAAAGGTGGAAAAAGTAATGTTTTATTTTTAGGTTTAAGTCTGATTGGTCTACTAGTTTACTTAAAAACCTATTTTATTTGAACATATGTAAATAAATAATTCAATTAATATTTATATAAACTAAAATCTAAAAGATCAATTATACTAAAAATTTATTTGCGTTGACTTATTTAAATTTACCTAATAGCATAAGTTTTGTGAGATTGTTTATTTAAGAAAACTTATGAAAACAACTTATGACAGTGTTCATAAGGTGTTTTCATCAAATTTTCATAAGTTATTCAAAATAATTAAGATTTATTTTGTATTTTAATTCAAATTATAATATAATAATATTAATAAAATTATTCATATTCAGTTAAATAGTTTGGCCTAATAGATTTAAAAGACTTTTTTTATGGCCTCAATCCTAGTATTTTTAATTAAATAAGTTTATAAAAAAAATTAAATTTTTTCTATTTGAAAAAAAAAAAACTGATCTGATCTGACCTATACATATGTATGTTACATCGTAGGCTCTTGTTAATTAGTGTAACGTGTTCTCACATTCAATGGTATAGCTAAAGTGGTATTTGATAGTTTAGATGATACTTTAGATAAATGAATGTAAATGGATGATATATAGTTCAATTACTATAGTTAACATTTATTGTATATATTAATATACACTAGTTGTTGACATTTAAAAATTAACAAACAAAAATAAATAATGAAAAGGTGAATTTAAACATATAACTGGACCTTATTATTTTTTTAATTAGATTTTTTTTTAATTTTATTTTGATTCTTGTAAATATTTTTTATTTTTGTTTTTTATTATTTCTTTTACTTTAATATATTTAAAGTTTATTTATATAAAAAATCAGAGACATAAAATTAATATTAAAGATATAAAAAATCATCTTGTATTTTTTTATATTGTCATTCATTCTAAAGAATGATAGGATGAAAATAAGAATGTTGTTCAAGAGTCAAGACAGAGTTTAGCCAAGTTCTGCATTGTCTACCATCAAATTTTGATTCTCTGTTATCAAATAAAACTTGGAAAATTGATCCTCAATCCACTCATCATTCTAGAAGGATGTCAACTACCCATTCCCAAGTTCCTTAACTAACAATCTGAGAATCAATTAACCTTTGACTCAGGAAGGTGTTCCGACAGAGGTATCCTGCAACCTGACAGATGAATGTCGAGAATTCAAAAGTCGGTCACATGAGGGAGAGGTCGCGAGTTGCATGTTACACATAATAATAGACCTGACACCAAACTGTCGGCTTTCACATTAGCGCTCTGAACCTTCATTTTCCCAAAAGACAGTACTAGTCCTATATACATGTTTGTAAAATAGATAATTCAAAAATCGAAAGTTACAGTTATGCATTAGGCATCAAAGTATGTCAGGCTGAAAATATAAAACATTAAAAGATACGCAGTTTTTAATTATTATTATTATTACAAAAACTAATACTAGTATCAATTTCTCAGACAGTGTTTTGCTTATAAAACAGAACACTTGTTGAATTGATTAGTGAAACTACATACCCGAGCAAAGACTTGGCAATGGTTACTACAAGCAAGTCAAATTTTAATGGCCGTTTCCACAATTTTTTCGATAAGCTCATATTCGTATCTGCAAAAGCTCATATTAGGATATTGTTAACTACTAAGTGCTAGCTTAGTCAAAAAAATAGTAAAAAGTTTATTATGTACCCGTATTTGAGGTGCCAGCCTTTTAAGTTTGCAACTTCAAATAAAGCTGATCTCCACATTTTCACCTTCTCTGAGTCCTTTCCATATTTATCTTCATGTTCACTCATAGCTTTTTCATAACTGTTTTTCTGATGTCTAATGTCCGTTGGTTCAACTTTGTAAAAAATAGGCCAAACAAGTAGTTGGTTGTTCTTCATGAAGGCAAGGATGGTGACAAGTTCATCAAGACACGAGGAAGAATATGCAAAGTTTTTCGAGAGAATGATGATTGAAAGCCTTGATTTTTCAAGTGTTGTAACAAGAGAATGTGAACTTTGGGCCCCCTCCTCCTTACATCCATTATCGTTCATGAAGATTTTGAATCCTTCCTGATTCAAAGCATTGTAGAGATAACCACAGAAAGAGTAGCGGGTATCTTCTTCCTTAGAACTGAGAAAAACATCGTAGTGGGTCGTGTTGTTGGAAACCCATTCCACAACCTCTTGAACTATTTCATATTCGCACTTTTCTAGAAACCTGAAAAAAATAGTCCATGCGGTGTTTTTTAAGACAGATAAACTTTCTATTAGCAATCACACCTAGTACAAGGAATGCAAGATAAAAACATATACAAGATAGTCCAACAAATGAGAATGATATAAGACCAACACAATAAAAATACACCAGAACAAGATATCAACTCCACACCAATGAATCCAATCCATGAACCTATTTTATTTCTATGACATCTTTGGCAAAAATGCAAACTTGCATCAGACCCATCTTATAATCTAAAAATCATTTGACCACTCAAAACACAAACACCTGCTAGCACATCTACAAGACTCCCAACTTAGCTTGACAGCAAGATATGAAATCAATGCCTTACCAGCTAATACCAAAATGGCACAACTATACAAGATAAGAGATGAAACTCCAATGAACACTCTCAGCTGCATCAAGACCAGCTAGGATCAGATCGGAAACAAAATAGAACCAACTCTCAAAAACATTTGGCCGCTTGAAACCAACGCTCACAACTCGTCTTGAACATTTGGTCGATTGAAACCAACACTGACAACTCCGTCAAAAACATCTGGTCTAAGTACCTCTAGGAGAATCCCTTACCACATTCACTAACATACTTCAAAACACCAAATTGTAAAAAAATCTCAACTTACAGACCCTACCATTATCTGATACTTAAGAGATAAATCAAAACCAAAATATAAAGAGAGCTCCTTAACACTAATAACAGTAAAGAACCACGGTCCTGTTTAAATTAAATACAATTGAAAACAACTACTAAAATGCAATGATTCTACTCAAAAACACGCAGGAGTACCGCCAGCTTTGCTGCAAACAAATCCATACTCCACCGGAGTATGGTCTGATACGCCCTGGGCATGGGCATAGGCATAGCAACGGCGCGGGACTGGGTGGGTTTAAGCAGACTCAGGCCTACTCCTGCCTTCCCGATCCAAATCCGCCCCGCCCCTAAATCTGATCGGGACTAATAATTGGTCACCCGCCCCTGCCCCATCAAGGAACGGATTTCTCCGTGCCCGCCCCATCCCCACCAGCATAAATTTATATATATTTTTTTTAATGTATATTTTTAAAATAACAAAATTAATAGTAATTCTAATAAACATGATAGTGTAAGATTAAAAAGTGTAAATGAGTAATATAATTATTAAAAATAAAATAAATAATTAAATTTAATAGGTATTCCGCCCCCGCCTCCGTCCCAAAATATCAAAACCGAGTTTACCGTCCCCGCCCCCTAAATAAAAATCAGATTTACCTCCCACCCCCAATTAAATCTGATTTTCTCAATAATTTTGGGGCGGAGGCGAACCAGACGGATTTATTTGCGTGCCCAGACAGCACACCGGACACAGGAACTCCACTTGAAAAACTCTAGAGTCTGTCCTGTAAATTCTGACTCAAGTTATAATTGTGATATACACTCTAAACCCTAAAAGTTATAATTGTGATACACACTCTAAACCCTAATAGGAAATGGAGGTGCAAAATTGAACTAGATAAATAGTTACCCGTCTTTGAAATGCAATCCGCGTATGCAGGAGACTTCATACAAAGCCGACCTCCATGTTTCCAACTTCTCCTTTCCATGCCTATTTTCATGAAGAGCAATGCTTTTGCCGTAAATACCTTTCTGGTGCTTCACCTCGGAAGGATCAACATCATAAAAGATTGGTAAAACCAGCAGGTTTATCCTTTGTCTGCACTCGAGTATCTTGACAAGTTCATCAAGACAAAATGTGGAAGATGGATAATTTTCTGACAAAACAACAATTACAATCCTTGACCTTTCCAATACTTTGATAATAGAGGTTGGAATTTGGTTACCACTCTTGAGGCTGTCGTTATCCATGAAGATTTTGAATCTCTTGTTGCGCAAAGCGTTAAACAGATTACCCGTGAAGCCCCGTCGGGTATCAGATTCTTTAAAATTGAGGAAAACATCGTAAAGTTGTTCATCTTCAGATTCTTCATTCACCATCATATGCCATATGATATTATTATCCTAGATTCATTCCTATCTATCATTTATCCATCCAACTCTGCCTGGCCTGGCCTGGGGCCTACACGGTTTTGCATAATTTCCTTCTGGATTTTTTATAAGTATTGTTCACGTGCATCAAATCACATAGTTTTATATACATATTTTAAAAACATATCATTCATGAAAGGAGAATCTTCTCCAACAATTAATGCATTGCATGGAAAGTTAATTGATCTTTGGAATATTTTGGATAAATGGTCTCTTACACCTATTAGTAAGGGTTTTTTTAATATATTTTTTCATTTTCATCTATTAAAATTAAAAAACAATTAAATTTTAAAATATGAAAACGAAAATATGTTATATAATAATTAAAAGAAAATTGAAAATGCAACAAACCCTAAAATAACTCTCATTCGCCAATTCAATTGGCGAAATCCCACAAAATACCCCCTTTCGCTGTTAGCCTAATTCCAAACATTGCCATTTTGGTATTTTTTTTGAAATGTTAATTTGTTTGGTAAATAAAAATTAATACATTGCTACTTTAAAAAAAAATTCTCCGTTTGTAGATGAGCCTATACAAAAAAAATTATGCAATATTAAAGGACTGTTTGAACATATATAAATTCC
Organism: Lathyrus sativus; assembly: GCA_963859935.3. Taxonomy (NCBI): domain Eukaryota; kingdom Viridiplantae; phylum Streptophyta; class Magnoliopsida; order Fabales; family Fabaceae; genus Lathyrus; species Lathyrus sativus. The sequence continues at coordinate 496,575,534 of OZ012736.1, read as the reverse complement.
TTATTAAATCTATGTTAAGATGTTGAGAAAAATGACTATTATAAACTAGACAAGTAATAATAAGTACCTTAATTACTTCAAAAAAGTGAGTCCAAAATAGTACCTTTATTTTATTTACTTTTATGATTTACCTTTTCTCTTTTCTCTAAAAAAAAATTTTTGGCTAGGTCTAGCCCCCAAAATTGTATTTTTTCTTTATAATATAGTTTAATCTTTTAAAAAAATATTTTTATTCAACTTATTAACATACCAAATGAGTCCTCAGTATTTGAAGTAGGATAAAAAAGATATTTTCCAACTTATCTATTAAATGTGTTCTTATAGGCAACGAGACTGTAAATAAGTTCTAACATCTCTCAAATGGATGTGATGGTGATACCTCCAAAATTAGGAGAAAAAAATATAATCTAAACACTACTCTTTATAACTTTACCATCATATTATAATTGTAAGGTTCATGAAATTGAAAGGAAAAATTTATTCATTTCCAGTATAATAACTAAATAATCTTAAGCCCACTTCCAGACCCAATCACATTTATGACCAACACACTTACTAACATAATACTCATTCCACCTTGGTGGACAATCGTCATCAATAAAACATTCAAACTCCTCTGTAATACAAAAGGTAATAAAATAAAGTTACTGAAACATGATAAAAAAATTGTTCATAAAACTATAAAGAAAAGAAAGAAATTTAAGAACGTTATAAAATTACTTACCACCAACTCCTATTCCAACGAAAAATAAGAAAAGAAATATAATTAGAACATGAATTTCAGCCATATTATTTCCTCTTTGTAAGTTAACACTAGAATGTGATTTAGTCTCTTTATAATGTATAAAGTTCATTATTTATTATATTTATTGTATAATTAGTGTGTTACGTTTGTCTTTTAGAACACCTAGTAATGAGGTTACATAATCATAATATTAAAGAGAAATTTTTTGACCTTTCATGATGTTAAAGAGAATTTTTTTTAACCTTTCATTACTCATAACTTTTTATTATTTTTTTTAAAACATTTCATGATAGTAAATTATAATTTTTTTTGGGACGATAATAAAATTATTTGTTTGAATAATGCATATATAGAATGTGAATGTATTTCTATACAAGTAGATTATATTGTAACTTTTTTTTTCGTTGTTGTTGTTGAAAAATAGTTGATGAAAATAACATGTATTTAAGTTTGTAATTACATGATATCTTATACACTATCATTCATATCAATTATATAATTTATATTGATTCATAGATTAAAATGTTTTTGATACTCTTCAATATCTCAATTTTTATTTTTAGTCCTTCAAAATATTTTTTTTTAAAAATAGTTATTCTAAAATTTTTCATTTACACTTTTGATCTCTTCTGCAGCTTAAAAATTTAAAGACTATGATGATTTCATTGCTCTCTTAATTTCGTGTAGTTTTTGATTCAGTAATCCCAAAGTTTCTTTTTTTTTTCAAATGAAGTAAAAAAAAAATCGTGACACTAAAAGAGACTCTAATTAATAGATAAGAGGAAATATAAAATTGTAAATACCCCTTCCCATTTTTCCTACTACTCTTTCTTAACGACAAATTATTACTTAGTAACTGCATTAGTGACAATTTTAGCAATGATTCAAATATCAAGGATAAAAAATATAGATGAAAATTTTTAAGAGAATCATTCTTTTAAAAAAAATATTTTAAAATATTTAAAAAGATTAAAAACATATTTAACTTTTAATTTAAAAACTAATTTGATTTGAATCATCTCCGGTAATATTATAATTTTGTGGAACCGTGTATTAGAAATATAAAAAGATGGTGCATATTGAATTTGATGGGTTGAGATTTAATCTTGAGAAAATATGGAGAAAACACACTTTAGAGAATTCAGTGATGGTGCAAACCTCAATATTTTCTTGGGTTATTTGAATTTTTTATGTAATTCTTTGAGTCTCACAATTCAATAGATGATGAATTATAAAACATTATTTGTACAAGACAACATGACTTAGGTAGGAGTTCCTCCCATGACAAGTATAAGTTAGGAATTCTCCCACGCCAACAGACAATGACTCTTGAATAATACTGAAAGGCTAAATTGTTTAAGCTCTACATAAGTAACCTTATCCTTAACAATTGAAGTTGATGAACTAATGGAGATTAAAGGGTAAAAGGATATTTGAATATATTTTAAAATAATATAATGTCATATTGGTGAAACCTAAGTAACTAATCATGATAATCTCAATAAATATGTGAATTAGTACATATCAATGTTAGGTCTTTATTGCTTATTTAAAAAAGAAGGTTGACAATATCAATGGGTCCTTATTTAATCTATGATGTTGTTCTCACATTTTAAATCTTGTTGAAAACAAAATGATTTATTTTGCCATTAGAAATGTTGCTAAGTTTGTGAGGTCCCCACCATAAAGATCTGCAAAATTAAAATTGTGTATTGGATTTGTTAGAATTAATTGTAAAATCTTGATGTTCCAACAAGGTTGAACCTATCTTATGAATGCTGCTGAAAATTTTCAAGAAACATGTAATGCCCAATGTGTCTTCTCCACAAAAACTTAGAAAGACATGGTAGCGATAGTTTTTGGAGAGAACAACAATTGAAATCCTTGATTCTTGAATTGCCTTGAGAACAATTGAAAACTTAATGGAGTTTACTTTGCACAAATAGCATTAAAAATTTGCAAGTTGTGAATTCATAAAATTCTTAAATTGCATCACATGGTTCTTGAGTCTTGACTATACTTTATGGTTATCTCTATAATGCTTTGCGCTGAAAGAGATTTAAGATCTACATGGATGGGAATGGATTCAAGAGTGGGGATCAAATTTTCCATTCTCTTCTCAAAGCATTAGAAAGGTCTAGCATTGTAATTGTTGTATTCTCCGAAAACTATATGTTTTTCACTTATTGTCTTGAGTGCAAAAAGTCGAAAAACCAACCGATTTTGTCAATCTTCTATGATGTTGATCCTTCTAAGGTAAAGTTTATAGAAGGTGAGTTTGGTGAAGCAATGTCTGCTCATGAACTTAGTTTTGGAAAAGACTCTGAAAAGCTAGAAAATTGGAAGGTAGCTTTGTTTGAAGTGATGGCACTTCAAGTTGGGGTATGTGTCTCTCTTCTTAGAAGAAAAATAATTTACAATGTTAACTTATATTTTGAGAACACATGTTCAAAAATAAAAATATTTGTTAATTTTGTATTAATGATTTTGATTACAATTAAAACTTCGTTGGTAAAAGGAATCAACTAAAAGTGTTTGTATAGAGATATTTTACTTAACAGGGAGATTGATATTGGTTCAGAGGGTGTTCTGTGTCCTTTCTGCTCGAGATTTATAAAGTCATCATCGCATTTGTTTATTAATTGTTACGTATTGATTTCTGTGTAGTATGGGATTTTCAGATGGTTAGATAGGTTTGTAGTCCATCCTCAAGGATTCTTTGACATTTTTTTCAGATGTTATTTTACAGTGGTGATTCGTCTAGGTTTAAGGGATTGATTATTTGGCATTGCTGTGATTTGATCGATTTAAAAATCTATAAATGATATAATGTTCTCAGATAAGTTGATCACAACGAAGGACGTGGAAGAAATGAGTTTTTCTTTATTTGAAAATGGTATATTGGTGGGTTTGTAGGAAACTCTTGTATTTTTTCAACCTGACTCGAGAGCTCTATATGTCATCTGATTCAATAGCAATTTTAGTGTCTCTGACCTCCATTTGGAGTGTTATTGTTGCTCTGTGGAGTTTGATGTTGTCTTTGCAACTCTTTGGTTAGAAAGATTTAGCTAGTGATCCCTTTTGGTGCTCCTGATATTTACCTCTCTTCGGTCTCCATCTCTTGTTTGGGTTTTTGTTGTTTTCTTTGTTGTTGTTTTGGTTTGGGTGTTGCTTTGATCCTATTCTCTTGTATTGTTATGTGTTTCGATACTCCTTGTGTTGCATCCTAATTTCTTGTACTCCTTGTGTTGCATCCTAATTTCTTGTATTTATATCTGGGGTTAGTGTCTCATTTTCATTTAATTTGTTTTAAAAAAACTAAAAGTGTTTGTATATTTTGCAGGGATGAATATAAATATGAATTCATTCAAAAGATTGTCGATTGGGTTTGTAACACCTTACATCGATATGATTTTTTTCTCAGTGTTAGTGAAGATACTCGTTACTCTTTTCCAGGTTACATCTATGATGCTTTCAATCGAGCAAGATTTAAAACATTCATGAAAGATAAAGGATGTGAGGAAGAGGCGCCAAATTCACAATCTCTTGTCGAAACAATTAAAAAATTAAGATTTTCAATCATCATCATTTCTGAGGACTATCCTTATTCGTTGTCGTGTCTTGATGAACTTGTCACCATCTTTTACCTTATACCTGTTAAGAAATGTGGTTGGGTCTAACTCAACCCTACAAAATGTTAAGAAATGTGGTTGGCTTAACTCGACCCTATAAAACTGGTTAGTAGAGTGAGGATTGTCTCCACTTATAAATACATGTTCAGGTCATACATTGTTCAATGTGAGACTTTTATCAATACCCTCTAAAACTTCTTGGACACTAGAATCTAGGGCCACTAACCACATGACACATTTACCTAACCATTTTTCAGTATATTCTCCATGTCACAAGAAAATTATAATTTTATATGGAACTCTTATAATCATTGTTGTTCAATGAGATGTCCCAATTAACCATTCGATAACCCTAAAAAATGTTCTTCATGTCACACCTAGTTTCTATACAAAAACTTGGACAAGATTTGCCACGCAATGTTCTTTACTAACCTAAATAATATCACTACACCTACTACCCTATATGAGGCCTTATCTGATACAAAATAGTTGTAGGACATGAATTTAGAGATGAGAGCTTTAGACAAGAATGACATGTGGGAGTTGGTGACTTAACCAATAAGGAAGAAACTAATTAGATGTATGTGAGTGTATCCAATAAAATTGAGACGATGACTCCAACGAAAAACATAAGACAATTTTAGTAGGTAAGAGTTTCACACAAACATTTGTTATGGTTACAAATTACAATTGTGTGTCATACTCAAATTTGTTTTCTTTCATTAGCTTAAGCATAAAAAGTATAAATGTCACTAACCAATCTTACAAATTCAGACAATACACTGCCTTTCCACACCATGTACTGATAACTCCATGTCCTTAAGAGTATATTAATATATACAGCAAAACCAGCAGCTATAACAGAAATGAAACAGTTAGGGTGTTACAAGCATACTCCTGAGCTCGGGCTCGTGTCTCTTCTGATCAACACATCCTGAGTTTATCAAAGAGGTTATCCAGATATCATCGGCCTTAACTGACTCGTCATTATCATTCCTATGCCAACTCCAGAACGCATGAGTTGAGTTTACAATCTTCAGCTCACCATGACCAAAACTCGCTTCGCGGAATTCCGACCACTTTGGCTGTGGATTTATGTATCTGCATGCATATTGATAAACAACTTAGTACTTTTTTCCGCATAACAAACAATTCAGATAACAGATTTTTATACTGTGCTTGGCAGATATTACTTACCTATGAGCTAAGCCTTCTCTGTTTCCACCATCGCCGATAGTTATATGAACAGCGCCACAAGGATCCAATCTTCCGTTATACACGCGTTTCTGTCAGTCAGGCAAAGCACGACTTAAGACCAAGTTTCCATTCAATTGTGCTTAAAATTTTAAACAAAGGTGAAACCATAAAAGGCATACCGAACGTTCGTAAGCATGAACATGACCAGCGAGAACTAGATCAACGCTTGCAGCATAAAGCAATGGCTCCATGGCTGCCATCATATCGTCCCCTGCACCCTGATGAGCCCTGTTGCTATTATACCACGGCACATGAAATAACACAAGCAGCCAAGGTGTCCTTTTCCGATCCACCTTTGACAGATCTTCCTGTTGACGAGAAATGACTTGTTTGAGTTCATCTACTAACATAAACACTAAACACTAATGAGCCTGTTTGATAGAGTTTATGGAAAGAGTTTAAGAAATGTCCATAAGTTGTTTCAGCTTATTTCCATAAGCTCACAAGGATAACTTGTGAAAACAACTTATAGCTTATATAAAAACACAGTTAGAATTTATTTTATCTTGTGTTGGAGAAATAGCTTATACATAAACATATATTACATACAGTTATGTTATAAGCGCTGAATTAAGTTGTTTATCCAAACACGGGCCGAATCTAAACACTAACCTTTAGCCATTGGTATTGTTCCGAGTACACGTCATAGTCTGCATAAGACCCAAGCATAACAACATGAACACCTGCAACTTCAAAAGAATAATAAAGATTTGAAGCTGATCCACTTTCCTCAAATGGCATTCTCCATCTCGAATTATACGATACAAATTCATCCGTTAACAATAGTATATTCTCCTCTTCATGATTTCCCTGCGTTACCATCCACGGCCTCGCACTCGCGAGCGGCTCCACTAGCCTACCAAACGAGTCCCAAAGATGTTGCATACAATCAGCATACGAAAGATCACCCGGAAGAAGGTAAACATCATATTTACAACGATCAATATGATCTAACGTTGATTTAGTCCAACCAGTTTGTCCCAAATCTCCGGCCACAGCAAAAGTAATTGGAAACACCGCCGGAGGAGTTTTGAGTTCGAACTCAGGACCTTGTCCGCCGCATCGGTAGAAATACACCGTACCGTATTCCAAAGGTCCAATAACAGTATGGTGTATCTTTCCAGAGCTATATAACAGATAATTATAAGAAGTGAACTCTCCTTCAGATATTGAATCATATCTACCGGGTAATGTTCCATATTCTACAAATGAAGGTGAATGTTTGTCATCAGTTATCCATGTTATTCTCACGTGCTTCTCTCCTGCCAAAGAAATGTGTACCTGAAAATAATAAGGGAAAAAATGAAAGTCTTTCTAATATAATCAAATACATAAAAAAAACCTATAAAAATATCTAGATATTAATAAAACAATAGGGTTACTGATTTCATCTAAATCAAACAATAATGTTACAATTGATGAACAGGAGAAAGAGGGTTTGACCTGTTGAGGGTAAGAGTAAGGGTTGGATTTGGAATCCCATGGGAATGGGATGTTCAAGGTGTTTCGAGGCAAAGGGCGAACGTATTCAGCAGATATGGTTGCAGAAAGAAGAATTGGAATGATAATAGTGAGAATGAAATTGAGTTCCATGATTGATTGATGATGATATTGAAGTTTGGTGTAACAGTAGCAGGTGGAGAGAAGGAAGAGCACGACAACAATGTACTTTCACTTCCGATCCTCTGTTTTATCATCATCCTTGTAATATAACAATTATATTACCAATTTTGTCCTGTGTCGTTTTAACTTCTTCTTAACTTAATCCTTGGAAGAAACATAATTATTATTTTATGCCACAAATTAAAAGACTTGAAATAATAAATACTTAAAGATATATTGAGAAAAATGTTATTAATATTGCATTGAAAATGTAAAATGATTTATAATTTTTGAACAAATTTTGTTGACAAAGTAAAGTGACTTATAATTTTAGAAAGAAGGAGTAACTAATTTATTTTTGTAAAATCATATAAAAAATTTATAATTTATTTTTATAAAAAGAAAGAAATATATTCCAAAAAAATAAATGAAGTACAAAGTCAATCAAAGTGATTCAGACACCCAGCTGACTACAAAACAACGAGAGGGATACAAGAAAACAAAAACATAGAAATCAAGCTCTTTTACAATATAAATAAAGTTATTTTTATTTGTGACTACTCTCGCGGGGATCATATCAATGATATTTTTAGCTTACAACCGGTCTTTGGTCTTGTTTTGAAATATAATCTTATTTCTAGTTGTCCAAATAGTGTGTATTTCAGCTAGAGCAATTTTCATAAGCCTACTTGTGCATCTCTTGCCCCTAGTCATATGGCACACTTCACTCATCTTTGCATCCCAACCTCTTAGGTTCCGAATGATACCCATTAAATTTAAAGTCTGTGTTAAAATTCCTTTGGTTTCGTTACAATCAAAGAAAAGGTGATTACGAGTTTCCATTACATCACAATACACACACTTACCATCAGTGATGGTTCCAAAACGGTGAAGTTTACCCTTTGTGGGTAGTCTATCCTGACAAGTCAACCAAAGAATGAACGTCGCTCTAGGTCTAACATGATTTTCATAAATAAAAAACTTTTTCCATGTCATTTTAGGTTTTTCACCTCTTAACATATGATACACCTGATTAGTCACATATTCGCCCGTAGCTTTAAACGATGTCCACTTGGGAGTATGGATAAGGATATCCTTATGTTTGAACATAGCTTTAAGCACTCAAGAGCAGTGTGTTGCAGGAATATACGTAATAAAATCTTATTTTTTAAGTAGTATATGGGAATCCACCTAATCCATATCTTGTCTTTTTTAGCATAGACATTCCATAATAGTTTATCAACAGTTTCCTTATTCCACTCCACAAGGGAAATTAGATTCAAACCACCAGTATAAGTTGGATCATTAATATGATCCCAAGAAACTAGAGGTTTTCTGGTACGACCTTCCTTACTAGACCACAAGAAATTCTTGCAAGAGCTATTAATGTGGGCGATAACCTTCTTATGTAAGGAAAATATCTACATCCATTAATTTGCTATAAAAAAAAATAACACTTTTCACCAATTGGAATCTGCCAGCATAGGATATAAGCCTTGTATTCCAGTGGGACAATCTCACAAGATCCTTTCTATCAAATATTGACATTGAGATATCGATAACTTTTTGCTTGCTAAAGGCACTCCCAAGTATTTGAAGGGCATTGTACTTATAGAAAAATCAATCTTCTAATGTATGAGGTTTTGAGTATCTTCATCTACCTCCGATAAGGAATATCTTACTCTTAGGGGTACTCATATTCAGCCACGTAACAGCCGAAAAATCCTTCATTTTATCTATAATCAACTTCATAGATTCTAGGTCTCCTTGCAGAAACATTAGAATATCACCAGCAAAGCAAATATTAACAATCTTCATTTTCACATATTTAAGATGAAAATTAAAATTTGGATTCTTGCTTAAATTTTGCATAACTTTATCACCAGGACAAAAAGGATAGGTGATATTGGGTTTAATTGTCCCAACCCTCTTTTTGCTTTAAGTAGGTTGGAGGGAACCCCATTAGTGGAGAATCTATAAGTGACATTTGTCACGCAAGCCATAATCCGATTGCTGGATTGCTGGATTTTTAAGGGGATCCCAGCTCATCCATAATGTGCTTAAGGGGGACCCATTCCACTGTATCATATGAATATCTATATGGACCATACATCAGGGAGAGGTTTTTTTTTCGTATCCTCTGACAAATTCCTAAGTCATCATTATATTATCATGTATAATTCTTTCGTGGATAAAAGGTGATTGGTTGTCGTCAATGATAGTGCCTATAACCCCCCTAATCTGGCAGTGATAATCTTGGATATTATTTTATAGACAATGTTGCAACATGAAATAAGACACATGTCCTTAATAGTAGTAGCTTTAGACGATTTCGATATTAACGTGACAATGGAGCAATTAAAAGCCAAATACATTTTGCATGTGTCAAAGAATTCCAAAACTGCTTCAGTAACATCTTTTTTCACCACTTGCCAAGTTAACTTGAAAAAGTAAGAGTTGGAACCATCTAAACTAGGGGCTTTAGAGTTCCCTGCACTAGACATTGCATCCTATATCTCTTTTTCCTCAATAGGTTTGATTAGATGTTTGGTTGATTCAAAAGACAAAACCTTACCATTTCTTATAGTTGGTCTACCTATCCCCTTCAGCTCGATATACTTGGTCCCCGCCAACTGGGTATAAAATTCTAGGATCTCATTTTCAATGTCATCATGGTTACTAAGCAATTCACCCTTCATGGTTGCCATATTGTATATCCCTTTCTGTTTGCTTTTGTCTTTAACACGTGCGTGAAAATGTGAGTTATTGTCGTCTCATAATTTAAACACAACTCTCCTCTTAGTCAACTGATGGTTCACATTCACTTTTATGGGATTATGGTCAGAAATATTAGGAGGCAAAAATCATTTGCATCATTGTATTTTTGAAACCACTCCACATTTCTTATCATCCTATCTATTATAGAATAAAGAGTCTCTGTTGTGTGTTTATTCTATCCTATTTATAATTCATATTTAATTTTTTTCAATTAACATGCCGTTAGTAAAGTAAAAACTAAGTTACAAATTATTTGAATTTTATTATAAAAAAATAGGAGTTAATAAAAGTAAACAATAAACTCATGAGGAAATAATAGTACTAGAGATGTCTTTTCAAAATATTTGAGTTTGTAAGCAATAAGACATAAGGTATCTATTTATATGTTTTTAATTTCAATAAAATTAAAATTATGTTTAGATAGTTGGAATATATATATAGAAGATTTCATACTTTGTTTTATCTATTGGGCTTTTTATATTTTTGGACGTCCAAGATTAAAATATTGTTTATTTCATTTAAATTAACTTAGTACTCAAGTTTGTGAAAATTACTCCTAACACAAGTTTTTATAAGATTTCATTGCTTGAACTTGAAGAGCATAACTATTGTGCACATATTTAAATGTCGGTCTTAAGATCTCATAGTCATTGACATAAATTTCACCAGTTTTTGTTTTTTTAAAGTACAATACCTATTAGTTCTTCCTTAAACTCTCTACTAAGTAATTTGTTATGACTTATGTATTTATGAACGATGGAAAAGTTCAAATATGATGTGAATAAGTAAATTATTTGAAAAACTTTGATCTATTGATTTTTATGGCAGAACTATAATATGGTTGGTAGTCTATGTTGAAAATAAGGTCTTATAGGTTGGAAATAAATACTTAAGAAAACAAACCTTAAATCTAAATAATTTTATGCTGTTGTAATATATTTTAGAGAATATTTTAAAACGTCTTTATGTTTTAAGCGCTTCATGTTTCATTTAGGTTATAAATTTTTAATATTCAACATGTTTTTATAACGAATGTCTCTTAGATTTCACGCGGATCACTAATGACAGACGAATATAGTAAAAAAAACGCTTAACTATCCAGTCGGCCAAGAAGAAAGTCGGGGTGAATTTTTATTTTACATGTCTAGGTCCTATGCAAGATGCTAAAGATATGTTTTTCAATAAGAATTTTTTTCGGCACTTGCAATCCATCCCAGAGATCTGTTTACGAGATCAAAATGGACGGTGGTGAAAATTTTCTTTCTTTGGGGTGGCTACATATAAGTTAATCTTAGGGTAAAATCCGTTTAACAAGTGTTTTTACAGTAAAATATGACTAATAACCACCTCATTTTTACTATAAAACCGAGGTTTATATATTCTCCTTTTAACTCTCACCTTGGTGTTAAATAAAACTGAGGTGAATAATTCTTTTGTTTTTGTTGAAAATACATTGTTTACACGTAATATTAAAAGATATTGTTTACAACAAATCTTCTCTGATATCCAAATTTTATTGCATATCCATTAAAAAAAATTTAAATAAGAATTATTTTCTACACTTGCAATCAATCAATTGAGTACTCTTCAAAGGTTGTGCTCCCTTTTTTGTTGGTTAAGCTTTATTCTTTGTTTAACTTGCAAGAATAATTTTCTGCATTTGCAATCTATCAACCAAGTACTCTTCAAAAGTTGAGCTCTCTTCTTTGTTGGTTAAACTCCAATTTTTGTTTAAGCAATAATGTTTTTTTGTACTTGCAATCTATCAATTGAGTACTATTCAAAAGTTAAACTCCCTTCTTTAACTGAGGGTTATTCTAAAAATACAACAACGACAACATTAACACCATTATTTTGGGATGGATAGCAAGGATAGAAAAATATTTTGTTCAAGATTGAAGAAAATTAAATATTTTTTTGTCTTGCAGTCCATCTAAAAGAATGATGTTTGCAAGTTTTGAACGACTTCATATTAGTAAAGATTAGAGTAAAATCTATTTAACGAGTACTTTTATAGTAAAATCTTATTATCTTATGCCTCAGCTAAATTGAAAACCAAAGGGTTAGAACATTTTGTTCACACTTATAAACAAATAAAATCATAAACTGCGACAGTTAGGAACCGGAGCTTGTACTGAGTAGTTTTTTCACCTCGGTTTTATGAAAAATCAAGGGAGTTTATGTTTTTTTAAATAATAAAAAATAGTGCACCTTATCTTTATACCTCAGTTTTTTATAGTTCGAGAAAAAAGTTTCGTCATGAAAAGTGTTATGTGTTGTAGTGTTACAAATTAAAACCATTGGTGTAAAAGTATGATGTTTACTTTAAATGTGCTTATTGACAAAGATGAAAGAGAAGTGGATTTTGATGTAACCAGATATTGAGGTATAATCAGATCCTTACTTTATTTAACTGCAAGAAGGTCTGATATCAAGTTTATTATTTGTATGCGTGCTAGATATCAAGCATCACATAAGGATTCCCACTATAAAATCGTTAAATATATTTTGAGGTATCTTAACGGAACCTCTAATCGCAGTCTTTGGTATCCTAAAGGAAATGCTCGTAGCTTAGTACGCTATCCTGATTTCAATTTTGCAGGGCACAAGTCAGATAGGAGGTGTATCGGTGGTACTTGCCACTTATTTGGAAGCTGTTTAGTTTCTTGGCATAGTAATAAGCGGCGTAATGTTGCTCTTTCTACTGTCGAGGCTGAATATGTAGCCGCTGGTAGTTTTTGTACACAAGTCTTATGGACTGAGCAACGACTATTGGACTATAGTTTAAACTTTAGTTGCGTTCCGATTAAGTGTGGTAGTATTATTGCTATAACTCTTATTAAGAATCACATACCACATTCACAAGCTAAACACATTGAGATCCAAACTAATTTCCTAAGAGATCATGTGAAAAAAGGGATGTTATTTTTCAGCACGTTGACACCAAAAGTCAGCTTGCTGACATTTTTACAAAACCATTGTCATTAGAATCCTTCCACGAGATTTATAGGGATTTATGAGTTTTAGACTCTTCATGCCATAAATACAAATGTGATTTAGTTTTTAGTTTCATTTGCTATATATATTTTATTTGCACTAACACTATTTTGTAACAAATAATAACTTTTGCCAAACTACGATGGTATGTCTCTATAACCTTTGTATCTTTCTAGGAATTTGTGCTAGAGTTATGCATTTGTTTGTTTATTTCGTCCATATCTCACTCGTTCATCTCTAGTTTATGTCTTGGATTGTTCTTACTTGCATTTAAGTCTTTTAAATGTGTATTTCTAATTATGTGCATTAGAACTTTTGATTACTTGTTTATGCATTATATTATGATTGTTAATACATAGCTTGATTTGCAAGTCAATTTGACCATTTAATTGTTAGTTGTTGGATGCTTGTATTGCATGTCTATTTGTATTATGTTGCTTGTGAAGTGTCTATCTTCGTTGTATATGAGATATTGGTTGTTATATATGCTTCTTAGATGTTTAGCTCTTATGTTATTAGGAATTACTTATTAGTGGTTGTTTTCTTGGTTTTAAATACATTTTGAACTACCTCTTTTTGATTTTGTCAAAGGAAGAAAAGTTGTTATGAGTCTAGAATTATTTTATGCGTTTTATGTTGTGAATAGTTTATGCAATGTTTTAGGGAGAGTATACGCGATATACTCAAAGGTCGACTCAATTCCAAGTGAAAGTTTGCCAAGCATAAAAAAGGGGGAAATTGTAATTGCATGTCCCTACTTCCCTTAGGGGGAGCTTTCATCCGGTTATTTTGTTGCTTGTCTTATCACTTTAATCTTTGTTTTTATTTTGATTCATTGAGTCTCCTTCATGATTGTATTTCTCATAATCGACTTTGAAATGATTCGTTTTTAGCATTCATAAATTTTTTGTTAGATTTTATCTTGATCTAAATGTTCTTTGATCAATAGCATATGTTAGCGGAATAAAACTATTTTGTGTTTTTAGTTAAAGTTGATTCAAAAGTAAAATCTCAAAATGCTTTTGAAATTTTGATATTTTACATGATTGATTTGAATCATTCAGTGTTACACTGAATTTTTAGTCCTGATCAAATTGGATAGAAGTGAAACTCAATCATTTGATCCTGATCAAATTTTACACTTAATTCTGATGATTTTCCTGGGGAAAGATTCTGTTTGATTTGATTTGAATCAGTATTTGTATATGATTCGAATTAATGTTTGTATATGATTCGAATCAATTTCGTTTTTCAAAATTCATGGTTAGTTTTGTAGCATTTGATTCGAAACACGTGGCATTTTATTCAAATCATACTTTCTCTGATCCGAATCAACTAGATTATTTTTTGAAAAATTGTTATTTCTTCCATTCCACTTCATTTGCTCATTTAATTCAAATCATATTTTATCTTGATTAAAATTTAATGAAAATTTTCAACCATTTTGTATGCTTAATCTTAAACACATAAAATATTTTTGTCATCATCTTTCACATAACATCTATCATTCTATTAATATTTTTTAGTGTGATATTTAGTGAAAATCAATTTCCTATATTTTGAGTGTTCAAAGTCTTGCTACAAAATTCCTGTATCTTCAACTTCAATTGAGTTCATATCTTATTAACGATAGTTCTGAAATTGATTGAATGATGTGTATACTTGAAACTAAACGTTCTTGTGGATCTTGTTGAGTTTTTCAGGTTGTTAGCTGATCGGTGGATTTCACTTGTGTTTTCAAACGCTGTTTGTTGTTAATTTTGCACCGTTTTTTATCTGTTTTTGAAGCTTTAGTTGTTATTATCTAAATTACTCGTAGTTGTTTGTCTTCAAGTCTTATTTGGAAGTTTGTATTACTTTTGCCGCTGATGCGTTTGATTCGGTTTCTTTTAGTGTGTTTTTGGCAGGAATGGATAGCATGACAGTCACACCGCTTTCGGAGGCAAAGAAAAGTCGGAAAAGGGAAGTCAGAGCCACAACACGGGTACCCGTGTTGCACAACACGACCCGTGTCATGGAGGACACGGTTGGCAGACACGGGTAGACCAAAGCAGAAGAAAATGGGAAACAGGCGTACAACACGGGTGCCCGTTGTAACTCGGTGAACTGACTTTAAACAATGTTGCGGATAGCAAGAGTCGCCACCGACTTTTATTTTATCCATAAGGAAAGGTTATAAAAGAACAGGAAAGACCTTAGAGAATATTTTGGGTCCGGGGGGTAGGTTATGAAAAGGGAAGGTATTAGCATCCTTTTCATCCATGGTTATCCATGGGCTCTTAGGTACTTAAGCTCACTTTTGAATTGTTTTGAAATTGTAGTGTGTGAATAGAAAATTTTCAGAATAGTTAATAAATAATCCATGTAAGGATGTGTTAAGAACTTGTTTGAAAACTTGTTGAAAATTTGTTTAAGTGCGAAACAATTTTGAAGTGAGCAAGCACCTAGGAGTAACCTACCCTAATGTTTAAAGGTCTTTCTTATTCTTCATTCTTTCCTTTAGTAAGACTATCCCTACTATAATGGAGTAGGTAGTCCTTACTTTGGATGTTAAGGGACATGTGAGGGACAATTTGACTTTGAAGGCCATTGTGGGATGTAATAAGCACATATAAGGGACCATCATCATTTTTCGAAAGGGACTCGATTCGTAAAGGCAACCATAAGGGACTTTGATGATTTTTTTATTTGAGGGACTTGCTTTATACACCCCACTTAACCATTATTCGTAGGCAACTTGAGGGATATCCTTAGGAAGTGAGACGGCGATTAAAATCGACTTACGTGTGTGACGTGTTTATTTTAATTATCTTTATTTAAAAGTGATCTAAATTTATTTTAATATTACATACATGTTGTTACACTCCCTAATTACTAACCATAATAATAATTAAATAATTAAACAACTTTACATCCAAGAAACAATTACAAAATAATAAGCAAAATAATTAAATAGCAAAGATAAATAAAATATAAATAAGCAATAATAAATAATAAAGGGGGTTAATTCTAAGTTTACTCGGCAAGACATCGCATCTTGGGCCTACGTATCCTTACGGGAGTGGAATCAGAGTAATCGTAGTTCCCCTCAAAAGGGAGGTTAGAGACTTCTTGACTGTGGTCAAGGTCTCACGGGGAATAAACGCATCTTAAGGACACGCTTACATGGAGTGTAGGAACTCCAAATCTCTATGTTGAAACGTTAAGTTGTAATTAGGGTTAGGTTAGGGATTCCGCGGCGGGAAATCCTAAAATGAGCGCGGCGGCTCTTTGACCTAATGCTAGGGGTAAAATTGTAATTTTGCCTGCGGCGAGGCATTTGTGAAAATTAGGGTTTGTAGTTTGTAGTTTTGAGGATTTGAAATTGAATGTGTGAAGTTTTACGGACTATTGGCGCGGCGGCCAAACAGTTAAACCTAACCTTCGGATGTGTGCAATGTGACAGAAATAATAGTAAACGCGTGAGATAATTGAATCATGCAAACAGAGAGATAATGTCATAATTTAAACCATGCAAGCAGAAATTTAAAGGCAGAATTTAAAGAGCGATTGTTAAGTTCGCGAGGTTACATGAGAGGAGCAGATACAATATGATAATGAAATTTGAATTGAACAATAATAAAATAAAATAAATAACGGTTCTAGTTATTATTTTAAAAAAAGATTTTAGTTATTATTTTAAATTTATCTAAAAAAAAAGTTTTTCTTAAAAATAATAGGTTTTCATATTAATTTGGAAAAGATGTTAATGTTATTTATTTTAAAAAACAGATTTTTATATTATAACAAATTTTAATAAATTAATGATAACAATAATAATAATAATGGTAATAATAATGATAATAATGATAATAATAATAAATAATGATAATAATAATAATAATAATAATAATAATAATAATAATAATAATAATAATAATAATAATAATAATAATAATAATAAAGCAATAATGAATTTTAAATGTGCCAAATAACCCAACAATGTTGCTAACGCAAAAATGCGCTCATCGCAACCAGATCTAAATCGGACGAAATAAAATTTATCGCAAAGAAAAAGAAATTAAGCAAAAAATAGTATTATTGCTCACACAAAAATGCGATCATCGCAACCAGATCGAACTAACACAAATGTCACGCGTCATGCACACAAATGTGCAAACATCATATCGACATAATTCGATCAAAAATCTTATATATATAAACTCTAACAATTTAAAAATTATATATATATAAACGTAACAGTAATAGATAAAGAAAAAGAAATAACGGTAATAGATGAAGAAAAAGAAATAACGGTAAAAGATGAAGAAAAAGAAACAACAGTAATAGATGAAGGAAAAGAAATAACGGTAAACGATGAAGAAAAAGAAACAATAGTAATGGATGAAGAGGAAAACTAAATAACGGCGAACGGCACTCACTCCTCTTAGGTTTTTTTCATTCTCTCCTCTTTTCCAACAAGGCAACACATGTATATATAGGGAACAAATTAGGGTTAACACCAAATTGTCAATAATGTCCCTAAAGCCCATTTTAAAGCCCAAACTAAATAATTAGTTAAGAAAAAATAAAATTTAAATAATTTAAAATAATTAAAATAAACTTAAAATAAAAACTAATAATCCTATTGATTCCTAAAATAAAAAATATTATAAAAAGAACAAAATTTTTTTCAATATTTTTTATTTTATGATTTTTTGGATATTTTTATGAATAATTTAGAAAAAAGTGAAAAAAATAATATTTTAAAAAATGATTTAATTAAAATACGAAAATAATAATTAAATAATAATAAAAAACTATTTTTGTTATTTTTTTAATGAAAGATAGAAAAATTTAGAGTAAAAATAATAAAAAACAAAAAAAATGACAAAGGTGAGATTCGAACTCTCAACCTCTCACACTCATAACTCCTTACACATGTCCTCCTGCCAATTGTGCCATTTTTACTTTTTAGAAAAAAAATGCATGCCATATGATATTTACCTGCAAAAAGTCAAACGACTACACAAATTTGTTAGTAATTGATTAAATGCAATGAAATGCGACGACAAATCTTAGGGCAAAATTTGGGGTATTACAGTTATTATGATAATATTTCTCACCCAACCTCTCTTTGATGTTGGCAAAAAAAATCATGAAGTTTGACTTTGGTTTGACCACAGTTGACCTCAGTTTGACCTTTTAACTGCATTGACTGCTTTTGACTTATCTGATCATCTGACTGAGCAAACTTTTGAGAAAAGTCTTGAAACTTGACATGGGGGTTCTTATACACATATAAGATGTTATGAAGCTCACTTGAAGTCTTGGAAGTCCATTTAGCCTGATTAAAGTCAAAACCCTAGTTTTGGATGCACTGCTTAGGAGGTGCATTGTCTGAGGGAATTGTCAACTCTTCTGACCAATTGTGAATTTTGTGAACCTTGTGAACCTTCTTGGAACACAAAGTCTTGTATTGTGAGGGCAAATTTTGGGGTGCAACACCCGTGTCATGCAACACGGCCCGTGTTGCAGCCCTTGTAAAAGAAAACGTGTCCTGAAAGAGTCAGCAGCCTGACACGGCCACCCGTGTTGCACAACACGGCCCGTGTCAGGGCCACTGAGAGTGAAATTGTTATATTTTCTGATTTGTTGCTGTCAGACCTATTTCGAAGGGCATTTGAGACATTTCACGATGTAATTTGAATTTAGATATAAGAGCCACTTTTTAGAAAGTAGAGGACACTTTTTGAATTGATATTAGGATTGACAACTGAGGAGAGTTCTTCTAGAGAACAAAGGATCGATCAAAAGCGGAAGCAATTGATGATCCAAGGGATCCAACTCGAATTGTAATGATCTTCTCCTTTGCATTTCTAATTGCATTTATGTTTACAAAGAACATGAGCAGCTAAACCCCAAATTTTAGGGGGTGGTCCTAAGTTGCGATGTAATGACCTTTGTTTGATTATTCTATGAGAACTATGTTATTTACCTTATATATTTTATTTTGCATCAATCTTAATGCGTATTCATATTGGAAAGTAGAATTCGAATTATGCTTAGGTTTTAATCTGGAAAGTCAACCTAACACTTTTGCAAAATAGTCTCACGGTCGATATTGCTTAGGAACGAGGATATCCTGTATCACGTCTTTTATGGTAGGAACTATTGCTTGATGCTTTCCACGGACACTGAGGAATTAGTGTACATGAAACTCATCAAAGGGTTTTCATTAAGGAATTAAGAAAAACTAAATTGGCCAACTGATGAATTAAGGTTAATAACTTTTATAGCAGGATAATCATACATGGTCTTTACTCGCATCGTATCCACTCCCCTAACACTGTTCTTCGATTGATTTATAAGTCTTTATTTACTTGTTATATTACTCTGCTACCAAACAAACCACTAGATCTTTTGTTCCTTTGAATCCTAAAAATCCCGTTAATTACTACGCAGTCCTCGAGATCGATACTTGGGACTTTTCCCTTATTACTACAATCGGTAAAAATAGTACACTTGCTATTTTCCCGATCAAGTTTTTGGCGCCGTTGCCGGGGACTGCCAAATTAACATTGTTTTTAGAATCCAAAAGAAATTTTGTTGCTCTGCGACTAAAATTTTATTATTCGCTACATTTTTTTCTCTGCTTGTATTATCTAACGTTTGTCTAATTGTGTATGCGAGGTCAGGCCTCGGCTAAATATTCTTTTGATACAGAACCAGAACGAGCGTTACACGAAAGACGGAGAATAGCTAAAGTTAAAAGACTGGAAGAAATAAAGGAAATTATATATGTGCAGAGCGACTCCGAAGAGAGAAAGAGACAACACCTGGAACTGTTCAAATGGCTGGAAATCCACCTCAGCCTGAAAGACTGCTAGGAGACTATGGAGGGGCCAATGCTCAACCAAACTGGATGACTATTGTGAATCAACCGGTGAATGTTGCACATTTTCAGCTACACCCTTCCACCATCCGTCAGTTGGAGAGCAAGTCGTTCGCTGGAAGAATCAACGAAGATGCAAATAAACATCTTCAGAGATTCCTTACGACCACCACCTCGTTGAAGATAGAAGTACATTCCGAAGAGGCCAAGAGATTGGTTATGTTCCCGTTTACACTCACTGATGATGCGGAAGAATGGTTTTACTCGCTTCCAGCTGGGAGTATCACAACATGGCAAGAGATGGAAACTGTATTCCTGAATGAGTATTTCCCTGCTTCAGTGTTTATCCGAAAAAGATATGACATTGTCAACTTCAAGCAAAAAGAAGGAGAATCTTTAGGGGATGCATATAAGCGGTTTAAGAGGTGTCTTACAGCATGTCCTACTCATAACATGGACGCCACTGAGCAGATGCAAAACTTCGTGAATGGATTACGACTCAAAACGAAACAGCTCATAGACACTGCAGCCGGTGGCTCAACCAACTTCTCAACGGCCACGGGTATCAAAAGGATCATAAAAGCAATTTCCGCCAACGAGCACCTTGAGTTGTATGATCGCACGGTAAACCAACCGGAAGGTAAGATTGATTTGAAGCTGGCAGACCAGGTTGTTAAAATGGAGGATCAGATTACCGCTGAGGTAGAGAGAAGGTTAAAGAAAATTAATGTTGGAACTCAAACAGTGGCACAGGTTGAACCAGGTCAAACAGCACCTTGTGAAATATGCGGTGGACCACACTTTACAGTGCATTGTGTAGCAACTCAAGAGCAGGTGGAACAGATTAATATGTTGAGGCAGAACAATCCCTACGCCAACACATATAATCCTGGTTGGAAAAATCACCCCAATTTTTCATGGAAAGATCAACAAGGAAATGTACAAAAACCGGTTCAAGGCCAACAACCGTATCAACCTCAGCAACAACAGTACCAGCAGACACCGTACCAACCTCAATATCAACAACAAGCGCCTCGAAAAGCTGATTGGGAAGTAGCCATTGAGAAAATGGCCGCCCAAAGTTCTCAATTTCAAGAAGAGACAAGGAGTAACTTCAGGAATGTTGGAGCATCCATTAAAAATCTTGAAGTACAGATGAGTCAAATTACTCAACAGCTAGCGAGTTCGCAAGCGCCGGGTACACTTCCAAGTGCCACAGTACCAAACCCGAAGGACCACCACCAAATTAAGGCGGTAGTAACAAGAAGTGGAAAATCCAAGGAAGTAGAAGAAGAGGAAACGAAACTAAATGATCAGATGATTGAGGTTAAGCTGGAAATTAAAGAAAATGAAGTGGTTGAGGAAGAAGTGGTGACACCGGTACCGGTAACTAAAGAAAAAGTGGTGGAACCGAAACCGGTGATCAAGCTGCCATACCCCTCAAGAAATAAAAAGAAAGGACAGCAAGAGAAGAATTTTGAGAAATTCCTTGAACTGTTTAAAAAGTTAGAGCTGAACATTCCGTTGTTGGAGGCACTAGAACAAATGCCCACCTATGCAAAATTCATGAAGGACATCATTACTAAGAAGCGGACTAGTGAGTCCGAACCTGTTATTCTAACGGAAACTTGTAGTGCTATTTTGCAGGGTCTGAAGATTCGGGTGAAGAAGAAAGACAGTGGAGCTGTTACTATCCCATGCACTATTGGCGATAGGTCATTCAACAGAGCTTTAATTGATTTGGGAGCAAGTATTAGCCTCATGCCCTTGTCCATCTACAAAAAGTTGGATATTGGTGTGGTTCAAGACACTCGGATGACTCTCCAATTTGCTGATCATTCGGTTAAGCGTCCGTATGGAGTGGTTCAAGATGTTCTGGTTAAGGTAGATAAATTTGTGTTTCCGGTTGATTTTGTGATACTAGAGATGCCGGAAGATGAAGAAATGTCGTTAATTTTGGGCCGACCATTCTTGGAAACTGGGAGAGTCATGATAGATATGGAAGGCGGCACCCTGACCTTAAAGGTATATGACGAGGAGTTAAAAATTGATGTTAGTAATACCATGAAGCATAAACAGGATCTTGGCACAAGTAGCAACATACAAGTGCTAGAACAAGTTGTGGAGAGTGAACATTTGGAGAGTGTGACCCAACTGCCCCTTGAGAGAGTGTTAAGCATGTCAATTTTTAAGGAAGATAAAGAAGTGGAAGAGAATGACAGGGAAGTAGTTGAAATGTTGGAAACTCGACCATTCCAATCGGGGTTGTATTGGCCGCCTTTGTTCAAGGATGCCCAGAACGTCGTTAAGGAATGCGACAGATGTCAACGGACTGGAAATATCTCGAAAAGAAACCAGATGCCGCAAAATTCCATGTTAGAAGTAGAGTTGTTTGATGTTTGGGGGATTGACTTTATGGGACCATTCCCACCATCATTTCGAAAACACTATATACTGGTGGCAGTTGACTATGTTTCAAAGTGGGTAGAAGCAGTGGCACTACCAACAAATGATGCTAAGGTAGTGGTCAGGTTTCTGAAGGAGAACATATTTTCGCGGTGTCATACCCCAAATTTGTCCTACCTTTTTGAAAATTTTCATTAGCCCTGTTTTCTTCGTCTCGGCTCATGCGTTTTTTTCTTTTGGTCTGTTTGGTTGCGTGTCTGTTTATGTGCAGGGTGAGAGCTTGAAGTCCAGATTAAAGTTTGATCTAGTTTTCGTCATGATGGCAAACTCAACTACTTGTGACAACCGCGGCTGGTTTTGAGGAAAACGCAGGATTGGAGTTAACCGTGTTCAATCTTTGAAAGCCATAACCACTACAAGCTCCACCACCAACACACCCAGATCAGCAGTATCAAGTCCATCTATGTCGACATCGCAAAGTTCATCTTCGACAGCAACAACAAGTTGATTTGCAACGGTTTAGCCACGACGTTCTGGACAACAGTAACTTGACAGAAACGTTTTTATCTGTGATTTATTTTATTTTTTTACTTTTTTTAGGTCGATGTTTGTGTGGTTTGAGTTAGCAGCAATTCAACAGGTTTTGGTTCATAGTTTCATTTTGCTTTTCATATTTTGGATTGACAGTTTGTCGTTGTGTATTTGGTTTATATCAGCTCAGCAATTCAACAGGATCCATGGTCAAGGAGCAATAAGTTTGGATAGCAACAACAGATCAGTTTTGTTCATATAAGCGACATTTTTTTGAACCGCAGCAAGCTCTCAATCCATTTTCGATAATCGTTTCGTGAAAGACAGCGACAACTGTTACTCGACATCTCGATGAGAATGTTGTAGGAAACGTGCAAGCGCCGACATCGACATCTTCTACAATATCTACACAACATAGGCTCACGTGTTTCCGACTTTGTAGCCACACTCACAAGGATTGCATTTCTATCATTAGTCGTGTTTCCTTTGTTTTCGACTTCTGTGAATTTTTGTCTCTGTTCTCTTTGGTTTGCTGCCCATTATTGTGCAGGTTGGGAGTTGATCCAAGAATTGACTTTGATTTGGTCTTGACGTGACACCTTCAAATTCCATCTGCTGGAGCATATTTGCATCAACAAGTAGCTTATATCTTGTAGAAGATTCGCTCAGATTTAGCTGCAGGTCGCGTACCCGAATGGAATACTGCAGATAACGCGTTGGTTCGATGCATTGATGTTGCCACTGTCATAAAGGGCTTGTTACGCGATTACGACATTGTAACGGTTCGATTTTGCAACAACAACTTAAAGTGAAAAACAAAGGAGGAGAATTGGTGCTGCATAATGACTCTGCCACTCAGCAAGTATTTGAAACCACTGAATCAGATATAACGGCAAAGGCATGGTCTACCAGAAGGGGATGGTTCGAAAGAGATTGTAACTATTTCAACGGAATAAGTTGAAATCAGGTTGGATGTCGAAATTGTTTCGGAATGATTTGAAGCTAGAAGTTTCTTTCCATTGTTGTTGTTCAACCACCGGCTGTGTTGCTGCTAGTTTGTTGCTCGTGCTGCTGTTGTGATTGCAAACTTGACGGAGTTACTTTTCATTCAACAAGAGACATCATAATTGCAACAACAACCTTAATGAAGCAGTTTCGGTAACTTCTGGTTTTAAGACTTTTTGTTTGTGCAGTGTTGATATTAAGATTATGTTATGCTATATTAGTGTTGCTGTTACTACCTTGAATGTCTTTAATTCCGGTTTTGATCATATTATTATTGTGTATGGGCTGGTTCGTGTTATTCCTGTTTGTTTTTTTTACAAAAATGATTTTTATAGTGAACGTGAATGATATGTTGTTGTTGTCATCTCATTTTCTTTTATATTTGGTGTCTGCGGTTTCATCATGAAGTTTCTATTTTTGATATATAGCATGAACGGATGTTGCTATGGTGTGGTTCTATACAAGCTTCACAATTGTTTTTTTTATATTAACTTGATAATGTTTTGAAATGGCATGAAGGCCTATACTTTTAATACTACTATTCTCATATTTATTTATTTTTGGATTGGTTTGAGTTACTAATGGTGGGAATATTTCTATTAATAGATAATAACTCGGTTTAATTATCAGTCCATGCAATTTCTTGTACATAAACAACAATTAGATTAAAAATATTTTATGAACATAAATTAAAAATCACAATTTATTCTAGTTAATATTTTTCAACCCTCTATTAATTAAACAATGGAAGTAGTGGGTTCTTGGAGTCTAGCACTCCTTGGATCCTTGGACAACCGCTCTCGAGGCGCACGCCCTTGAGTTGTGGTTGTTCCGTCTTTCATTTCCAAAAACGTTTTTTCGCTTAATTTAAATAAATTTATAAAAATATTTTTAATTACTTTTATTTTTTCTAATTATTATTCTTTTAAAATATATTTCAAAATTAATACCAAATAAATATTTTGAATATTAAACTTTTAGAAAATTATATTTTATTAATAAAGTTAAAAAAAAAATTTTAAGATGTTAAACTTTTCTCAAATACAATTAATTATAATTAGCTTTTCTCAAAACCTTTTTTATAATTGATTATTAATTTTATATATGAAAATTAAAATTTTTTTTCTTAATTAAATTAAACTAAAAACAAATTTCAAAAACAATTGAATTCTTGGATCTCGCCTTCCTTGAACTTCCGAGCGACCGCTCTCGAGGTGCACATCTTAAGTTGTGGTCACTTTCAAAACATTTTTAAAAAAAATACATTTCTTGATTTAGTCAAGCCTTTAACCTTTAATCACCATACACAACATTTTAAAGCTTAATCCTGGGCTTCCTTACAGTGACACCTATTTGATCAATTATTTCTAGTTGGTCACTTAGAAGACTAGTCCACTTTGCCAGTATACACGTTAAAAACTCTAAATTCAAACCTCGACTCACCTCGAGTATTTTTATATAAAACAAATTATTCTCTTGAGGTCTAGCACTTCTTGGGTCCTCGAAGGATTGCTCTCAAGGTGCACACTTTGGGTTGTGATCCTTTTTATCTTACATTTTTGGAATACCTAGCACGCCTAGTCCGAGTACGCTAATCCATTCAAATTATTTTTCTAAATTAAATCACGAAAGAATCGAGTTCTTGGAGTCGTGCATTCCTTGAATTCGGGAATGATTACTATCGAGGTGTACGCCTCGAACAGTATATCGTTCAAACTTTCGTTCCTAAAACACTTCTTAATTATTTGGACAAATACTTACATTGTCCAACAAACATATTTTATAATTAATGGAATGAAAAAGGTATCATTGGGATCTAGCATTCCAACGATATCCCGATTGATTTGATTGCGAGGCCGACGTCTCGTTTATCGAGTAGTCGTCATTCCTCCTAATTTTCAACCCGTCTAATTTCGTTCCTCGCCTTCGTGTGATCAAGTCTAAACCCTAGTATGTCTCTAAACCATACGTCAAATCCAAACTATTTTCTTAATTAAAATTACGAAAGAATGGAGTTCTTGGAGTCTCGCATTCCTTGAATTCTTGAGTGACCACTCTTGGGGCGTACGCTTTAGGTTGTGGTTCGCTCGACCTTTCATTTATAAAACACGTGCCCTAATTATTTGGACACATATCGTCACTGTCCAACAAACATATTTTATAGTTAATTGAATGAAAAAGGTATCGTTGGAATCTAGCATTCCAGTAATATCCCGATTAATTGATTGTGAGGCCGACGTCTCGTTTATCGATTAGTCATCATTCCTCCTAAAGTTTTCAACCCAACTATCTTTCCTCGCCTCCGTGCAATTGAAACTTTTCAAACACTAAATTCCTCGGCCTCTTGCGATTTTCAAATCAAACAACCTTCCTCCAAAGAACATTGTTTAGTTCATTCTTCCGCGCATAACAAACTAGTGCTTCAGCCTCCCCTAGCGAGCAGACAAGCCAATGTTTAGCAATTAGAATGCGACCTAAACTTTCGTTCAACTCATACACCTTTAACCAAGAACATTGTTTATTCCCTTCTTCCGCGCATAACAAACTAGTGCTTCAGCCTCCCCTAGCGAGCAGACAAGCCAACGTTTAGCAGTTAGAATGTGTCGCTACTGCGAAAATCGGCGTCGGCTGAACAGAAGAGTCGCCACCGTGCGTTATTTATCCCAAAGGAGGGAAAGGAAACGCTCGAAGTAAACCTACCGCAAAGACGGGAAAGGAATGGTCATCGCAACCAAATCCTGGATTCGGGAGTCGGTTACGCAAGGGGAAGGTATTAGCACCCCCTCACGTCCGTCGTACTCGACGGGATCCACGCTTGCTTGGTTTGTCTAAAGGATGCAAAAATAATCTATCTACGGCTGCTAAATCTAAACGGAAGGGAATTGACTCGATAGAGCGTCGCACTCTATGCCTACGTATTCTTAAGAGAGAAAGTCAGAGTCAACGTAGTTCGGGACTACGGGGAATTGGCTCGCCAAGACTTCGCGTCTTGTGCCTACGTACTTCCACACAGCATGGAAGATCAGAGCTTTTGTAGTTCAGGCTAACTACGGCTAAGTAGGGTGTTCTCACACAGGAGTGAGATATTCAGCTGGTTTTAAAGGTACGGGAACCTATGGGAACTAAAACTACGGTCTGGTCTCAAATGCACTCGGGCAAGAGAAAAAAATAACATCAGTCGTCAGCGGGAAAGTCTTAATCGCACAACAGCGAGAGAACAAAAGGTTAGTTGTTAGTATGCTCGCTAGGATATCGCATCCTATGCCTACATATTCTCGCTCAGTACGAGAAATCAGAGCAGCTGTAGTTCGGCTACTTTCGGGACCACAGCTCAAATCTCGTTTGATTAATATTCTGAAAATGGGTTACAATGATTGAATACGGGAAATAAACTCCTAGAAAATACTATCCTATCCATCTATAATGGAAAATCAAATGGAAAATAGTCCCCTAACAAATGGACTTTTAAAACTACCTCTAAAAAGGGTGCAAAATAAACTCCTATGAAGAAAAATATCTATTCTAAAAAAAAGTGGAATTTACAAAGTAATATTTTTATATTCCTTTTTTCATTTCTTTTTCTCATTTCTTTTTTTCAATACTCTTTTATTCATTTCTTTTTTCAATATTCTTTTCTCAAATCCTTTTTCTCATTTTTTCATCTATCTTTTCATATATTTTTTTCATATAAAAAACCTAAACATATGAAGATAAAAGAAAAGAAAATAAAGAAAAAACAAAAAAAAGAAACACTAGGGGGTGCAACCAGTCCAGGAGGTACAATCAGCAGAAAAACAAATAGAAACTGGGCCCAGCCCAGCAAAAGATATGCAGAAACGGGAGGGGGTGCTGGAATGAACACGAGGGGTGTGATTAGCAGAAGGGCCCAGCCCAGGTCCATCAGCAAGCAAAAACGGAGGGGGTCATGGAAACTGGAAAAAAAATGGGGGGTGTACGGACTGAATCGAAGCCAATGGGCCCAAGGCCCAATTCACACGGGGTCTCCTTTCTCTCATTCCACCTTCTCAGAACCCTAATCCTCCCCAGACTACTGTTCATGCGCCGCTACCTCCCAGCTTCGCTCTCTCTCGTCTCCTTCACAACAATTTCAGATTCTTCTCTCACTCAAACCAAACTTCAATAATCTTTCTCCCTCTGACTCAACCCCGTTCCATTCTATCCCTATCTCTCAGTCTCAATCTCGTCAGATTTGTTCATATGGAAACGATGGTGGTGCGCCTGGAAGAGATTCGTGAAGATTTCTGAAGAACATTATTCTTGACGAAGAAAGCTCCTGACGAAGAACTATTGAAGATGATATTTGCAAAAAGGAGAAAACGAAGGATCCATGTTCGTAGACGAAGGCATGATGAAAACACAGTCGATCTGGAAATCTCAGGAAGCTTCTGGAGAAATCTTGAACGCGATGGAGTTCTTTGACATAGATCGGTGATGAACTAAAGAAGAACTTCTGATGATCCTTGGAGTTTGATCGGGGTTGAAGATTGAATCTGGAGATGATAGTGAGGGACGAGGACACGAACTCTTGATGAGTCTGGTGATAATCTGAGGATTCCTTGATGAAGACGCGTGAGGATCTCCTGGGAAACGATGAACTTCAAGGACTTCGATGAAGATTCTTGATGTTCTTTCTGGAAAAATGTGTTGCGCATTGATGAGGATCTGGAACCTGATCGAAGAACGTTTGAAGGTTCTTATGATGATGATGAACGCTTCTGGATCTGAGCAATCCCTATGATCTTGGTGAAGTTGGACCGGAGGAGGGAAGATTGATGATTTTGGTGTTTGTTGCTTACTGATGATGAATATTGATCACTGAAGTTAATTACCGATGATGATTCCGGCGACGATCTGGTGAAGATTCGTATGAATCTCGATGAAGATCAGATGAGAGGAGAAAGATGAAGATTAGAAGGAAAGGATGAAGATTCTGGGTTTTTTCCAGTTTTCCGGCGATTGGTGTGGCGGCCGGAGTTGGTTGTAGGGTAGTTAGGGTGGCCGGAAGAGGTTGGGGGCGGTGGTTGCATGGCCGCCGGCCATGCAACCGGTGGAGCTCAGGTGGTGCCAAGTGTCACGGTGGGAAGGCGCATGGAAGCCAAGTGGCCTGAGGGTGGAGATAATGGAATACGCGTGTGTGATTCTAAGAGTGGGGGAAAGTGTGATGTGGCCCCCTGAGAGAGAGACTCGTGGCAGCTTTTATAGGATGACATGTGGCACGGACAAAAAATGGACTAATGGTTTTGGGCCTCCAAACTCTGAACTGGGCTCACGAAAATGATATTAATTGGACTGGATTAATGGCTAAAACTCAATTAAAACTGATTAAAGACTTAACCTAGTTAACTAATTAACCAAACCTACTTAATACTGAATTAACTAAACAGAAATTTAAAACTACAATTAAATCTAAATGAAAATTAAACTAATCTAATTAATCCTGATAAACTCTAAAACTATTAACTTCTACTAATTCTAATTAATGTCTAAACTAATAGAAAAACTCTACTAACTTCTATCATATTAAAAAACTCTACTTAATATCTAAAAAATAATATGATTTATTCTAAAAATCTATTTAACTATTTATTAAAACTATATTCAATATCAAAAAAATGATTTATTCCTAAATCTATTATCTATTAATATCTATTAAAAATAAAAGAAAAACTCTATTAATTTCTATTTAAAAACCTATTAAAAAAAAAGTTCTATTAAACTATTATCTAAAAAATGACTTAATATCTAAAAAAAGAAGTTTATTCTAAAATCTATTTAAAAACAATTTATAAATTCTAAAAAAGGTTTAAAACTATTAAAAATATTAAAAGAAATCTATTTAAATTCTAGAAAATCTATAAAACCTATTTAAAATCTACAAGAGGCTATTAAATCCTAAAAAATGCAAACAAAGGCAAATAACCAACATAAAAGAGAGCGCGAGACCAGATCGAAGCAAACAGTAAACCCGGACACCAAGAACCTCCAAAATCACTGCGTACTGAAAAAACCCAGGAAGCGCGCGACTTCTCAAAATAAATTCCGATTATCCGAACCGGTCTGAGATACCCAAAAAGCGACAACAGGGCTGTAATCCCGATAAAATCACCATGATTGAGGAAATGTACTATATGCAGTATGCAAATGCAAATGCGAAAATGCGTCGAAGCATAAACCGAAAGTGGCACCGGTTGGTCAAATTTTAGGGTGCAACAGAATGCGATCTAAACACTCGTTCATTCCAAACACAAACCTTTTCCCGTAGTTAGCCGAACTACGACTGCTCTTATTCTTCATTCCCTTTCGAATGTAAGATACGTAGGCACAAGATCGCGATGATCTTGGCGAGCACAATCCCCTCTTTTTCCCGTAGTCCCCCGAACTTCGAATGCTCTGATTTTCCACTTCTTACAAGTGAAGATACGTAGGCACAAGGGCCCCAATCCTTGGCGAGCACCTTATCCTATAACCATCCATTCCCCTATAGGAGAAACCTTAGAAGAAAACAAATAAGCATAGTTAACTTTACTCTCGAATCGATCAAGAGGTTCCCGTTGAGTACAACGGACATGAGGGGTGCTAATACCTTCCCCTCATGTAATCGACTCCCGAACCTAGAATATTGGTTGTGATGACCATGTTCTTATCTCCTTTAAGGTTTTATCGATATTTTCCTATTCCATCCCTGGATTGAATAAAGTTCGGTGGCGACTCTGTTTCGAACAGTATTTTCCACGTCCATCGCGAGGATCGTATTTTTCGAGGTACGACAGATGGCGACTCTGCTGGGGAGCTCGCATTGCCCTATGCAAGAGAGAGTCAAGCCTAACTTGACTCGATTTGAAAGTGCTAACTTCGCTCAACTGTTTTCTTTATATTTATTTTTCTCCTATTGTCTATTTCTTATTTTCTCTTTATATCGTATGTTGTTTATTATATCTGCCTGCTGGGTTCGGGGATAATATCACAAGTAAAGTTCTACACCCGAGCTTTGGAAAAAGAAGAGAGAAAACATAGTTTAAAATTGGTAGTAATTAGTGTTAGTCCCCAAGGACTCGCTCCTTGTGTGCCTAGCATGAAAGCTCTTCCAGAATAGACCTTTTCGTAGATCATATTGTAACGCAGCTAGCCTGTTGCACGATTTGATTCATGAAGGGTCCATGACTCTGGGAACCACTCTTAGAACCAGTTTCTATATTAGTAGTCGTGTAGTGTTAGTTTCCGAGGACCCGCTCCTCGTGTGCCTGGCATGAGGACTCCGCTCAGGAGAGACCCTATCGTACTCTCGTTATGATACAGCTAGCCTGTTGCGTAATGTTGATGTGATCGGTGTCCGTGATCTTGGGAACCTTATCCATCAACATAGAAGCTATCCCGTGAGTGGGTCTGTGGGTACAGAATCTAGAACTTGCCTTGTATAGTCTACCGGCTAGGGCGCTTTGACCTGCTTATGTTTTCCTGGATCTTGTTTGTGCCTGCATTGCATTGGCATATCATTTCATCTGCATTTCATTTGCATTGCATATTGTCTTCCAAAACCAAAAAGCTCATACATCCTTTGTCCATAATCCGCAGTTGATTTCCCGACACCTGTATCAGACTTGAAGCAGCTTTTGGAAGAATCATGAGTTCAGAAGAGCAGAACCAGTTTGCATCAAGAGCAGATGTTGACTTAATGAAGAACCAGTTGGACCAGCTTGTGGAAGCTATGCTAGCCTTTTCAAGGAGAGAAAATAAATCTCAACGGCCTATAGTCACTGAGAACGTCATACCTCAGCCTGTGCGGATTCCTGTTGAAGACCAGGTTATACAAGAGCGTCACATTATTCAGGATGAACATACCTCGTCTCATGATGCTGTTGAATACCATAGCTTCACATTCACTACACCGAATTCCCAAGTGGCAAGCTTGGTGGGGAATGTTGAACGACCTCAGGATGTTGAGTTTGCTGAAAAATGTCGTGTGTTGGAAGAGAAAGTTGAAGCCATGATGGAGCGTGATACTGCTGATCTGAATGCTTTGAATATGTGTTTGGTACCCGGACTTGTGATACCTCCAAAGTTCAAGATGCCAAATTTTGAAAAGTACAAAGGAGATAGCTGTCTGAAGCAACATTTGGTAATGTTTTGCAGAAAAATGACGTTCTATGCTCGCAGTGACAAACTTATGATTCACTGTTTCCAAGACAGTTTGAGTGGGGCATCTTTAAGTTGGTACATGCAGCTAGAAAGTAGCCATATCCAGTCGTGGTCGGACTTAGCCAACACCTTTCTGAAACAATACCAATACAATCTTGATGTGGCTCCCAACCGCATACAGTTGCAAAAGCTTATCTCAATAGGAAAACGAGTCTTTCAGAGGGTATGCTCAGAGATGGAGAGAGGTAGCTGCTCGCGTCCAACCACCGCTCTTGGACAGGGAATTGGTTGATATGTTCATAGAGTTTTTGCAAGAACCATACTTGGAAAAGATGATAGCCAATGGGACATCCAACTTCTCTGATTTGGTATCAGTAGGAGAACGCATTGAGAGCCATCTCAAGAGTGGAAAGTTTCACGACTCCTCGAGCATCCTAGCCAGTGAAAGTGAATCAGCTGTCAGCTCCAAAGACGAAGAAAAGGATGAGATCAACACGATTTGGGACGCTCCCCATGCTCCATCCTCGGTGCCTTATCTTCAGCACCCAATCATCTCAACTGTTCAAAGCCAGCAATCCTATGGGTCTACCTGTGTGACTCCAATCTCTTCACAGGGTCAATATCCTCCTGTCAATAGACGTCCGCAACAACGACGTTACTATAATCAAAGACCAAAGAGACACTTTGATCCATTACCAATGCCATACAATCACGTGCTACCACGTTTGATTAGTAGTGGACTGATAGTGCAAAAGAGCTTAGATCCTGTGATCCCACCATATCCACCAGGATTTGACACCAATGCACGATGTGGCTACCATGCTGGCGCAATTGGGCATTCGACCGAAGATTGCAAACAGTTCAAGAATAAGGTTCAAGATCTGATCGAGTCCAAGCTAATCTCGTTCACACCTCAAGGACTTCATATCAACATCAAACCTTCATCTGGTCAAGTGAGTTCATCAGTTCATGGCATGGAAGAAGCTGCAGAGAGTAGATATGAAGAAGGTTGTCATACTGGTCTCGATGAGCAAGAAGGTTAGCTCAACTGTGATGCAAGAAAGAAAAGTCCAGTTCCTCAATACTGGCAATTTCCATATTGTTTTTTCGCATTTGTAGTTTCTTTTCTGTTATAATGCTACTTGCTTTTAGACATTGTTTCTTATTAATGGTATCGTTAATGTGATGATTATGCATGTTTTTGATCAAATCCATTCGTATTCACTCACATTTTCTCACTTATTGCAAAAAACCACAAAAAAAATTTCACTCCACTTCCTTTATCGCACTGCTGTTTAGCAAAGATTTGAGGGAGGATGACGAAAACGAAATACCCATAATTGCTGATAGTATGCTTTTGGATAAAATCTCGCCGATGATGTACAGGCATTGCTTCAAATCCCCAAACACCGGAGAGATAAGGAGTTAGTCCCTAGTCAACCACTTCGAGCCTAGAAGTAGGAGTTTCCTTCAGATTGTTAAACCCTTACGCTTAACCTAGGGCATGGGTAGTGTTTAGTTAACCTGATTCCGCACTCGAATCAACAAAGCAAAATCCAAAAGACATGACGGTTCATCAATGACCAATGACGTGGCAGTCACAAATCCTTAAAAAAAATCAAAAGCCTGCTAAGTTGAACACCTCAAAAGGGGACTTAGGCAAAAATCAAGGCAATCCCGATGGACTTGAAGAATAGAACCAGTCCATGCAAAAGTTAGGGATCAAAAGAAAAATCAAAAGAGGTCCTCGAACCCTCAACAAAAACAAAATAAGATTCAGTGGCCACCCAAATCAAGGGGTTACTGACATCCATCAAAATAAGGTGGCTGCCATTTCAGGCAAACTTTGAACCATCAAGTTTACACCGTCAAGTAGGTGCAAAATTAACTGAGCGTAGGTATGGAGATTATCATGAAGAATGGGTGGGTTAAAATCAAATTTGAGTCTTATATCCTTTGTTTCTATAACCGTGAACCAAACCGCGTTACAACCCTTAAAAGACCTAATTGAGGCGGGGTTTTATTCTGAAAGCATATTTACAGCAAGGTTGCGTAACCTGACTCCTCACATGATTGCTAATCACCAGCATTGGTGTCATTATTCTTGCTATATCTTTCGCACCAGATAAATTAACACCGCGTTTGGACTAATAGTCCGCTCGTCACACACTGTCACATCATTCTAATAAATGATCCTTTCAAAACTTGCATGAATGTCGCATTAAAATTACCATTTTTTTTAAATGAACAATTTTAAACTGCAAATTAGCACTTGACATAATAGAACTACCAACAAAGTGCAATCAAAGAAGAACTTGATCACTCATTGGTGTTGACCTGAATCAAGACTTTCTCATAACCTTACGAATCTGGGGCAAGTCCTTCTGAGGTTTAAACCGGGGCAAACCACTACAAGGTTCAGACTGGGGCAAGTTCTTCCGAGTTTTCAAACAGGGGCATATTGTTGCAAAATCTAAGACACTGGGGCAATCATCGCAGCCCATGTCATGGTATAAATCTTTAAGAAAAAATCTTCAAATAGCTGGCAGACTGAGGCAGACTAGTTGAACAGGGGCAATTTCCTTCCTTACTTTCAAAGTTGTCTAAGCAGACCATGCCAGACATCAGTAACTGTTGAGTTCACCACAAGCGTCAAAAGCCTTGGGGCAGAGCAAAAGCATGACCAACAAGCATTGGTTAAGTCGCTACGCTCGCACGTTCAACATGCTTTGGTTATGTCGCCACGCTCAACATTTGTAAGCCGTCATGGCACATTGGCTAAAAGTTAAGGTTCTCCCAGGAATAAGCAGCCAACTTCTGCAAGAATCTAACTTGGGGCACCGAGAACATCCACATCTGTCTTACGAGCATATCATCATCAGATACCGAGTGTCGGGAAGTCAAATACTTTCACCAAATAAAGTCCACTTCTGTGGACATCCCATAAAACCTAAAAGTCCAATCTTTTATTGGCAACTACATAAAAGCCACTCCAGTTGGCATCTCAAAGTTACCCTAAAAGTCCATTTTATTGGCAACCAAATAAAAGTCCACCTTGCTGGCATCATAACCATTAAAAGTCCAACCCCGCTTGACATCTCCTAAAGTCCAATTTGTGTTGGCAACCCTTAAAAGTCCAACCCGCTTGGCATCTCCTAAAGTCCAATTTGTGTTGGCAACCCTTAAAAGTCCAACCCCGCTTGGCATCCCCTAAAGTCCAATTCGTATTGGCAACCACTAAAAGTCCAACCCCGCTTGGCACCACCCAAAAGTCCAACCCCGCTTGGCATCTCTTAAAGTCCAATCCTTTATTGGCAACTACCAAAGTCCACCCTTGTTGGCACCTTCAAAAAACCAATCTCCTACTTGCATTCACATGTGCATCATATAATTGACATGTATCATACGCATACATAGCACGATCATTTCCTCTTTCGACCCCCGAGTCGATATTGTTCTTTATGTTCTCAACCCCCGTGTTGATATTTTGTTTTCCTCGACCCCCGAGTCGATATTTACCTTTCTTCAACCCCCGCATTGATATTTATCTTTCTTCAACACCTGAGTTGATAGGTCTTTATTTTCTCGACCCCCGAGTCGATATCTTTGTTATCTTTTTCTCTCGACCCCCGAGTCGATACTTGTCTTTATTTCCTCGACCCCCGAGTCGATATTGCCTTTATTTTCTCTCGACCCCCGAGTCCATATTGCCTTTATTTTCTCTCGACCCCCGAGTCGATACTTGTCTTCATTTCCTCGACCCCCGAGTCGATAGTATATTTGTTCTTCTCAACCCCCGAGTTGATGTGCCAATATACCTCGTAAATCTTTTCACCTTGTTTCACCTAATACCAAAAATAATCTTAAATTAGAAATAAAGCCTTACCTTAATTCTGTTACCCGGTTGCATTCTCATGCGCATTGCATTTCAATCATTTGCATATACATCTTGCATTCCATAGCAGTTGCATTTTAATTGCATATTTGCGCATCATACAAAGCATTGCATTTTATCCCCAGCGACATAGCATAACAGGATCCAGGATCAGTTCACGAGTATCCTGACCGGTCCTCTATCAAAGTCGGCAATATTTCTCTAAACAGAGTTGATACCCCACACGTGATCAAAGAATTCCATCCCCAGCAAGTCATTCTTCAACCATGCAGTTGATAATGACAATTCCCATCAGTCGTTGCTCTGGTGGCTCCCTAAGCAGAAGTTATCTTAAAAAGTTTCTTGAGGACCTTTTCCCCGCAAAGTTTGTACAACGTTGTTCCTTTAATAGGAAGCTTGGCTCAACTATTCCTCATCAAATGTGTTCAGAGATTTGCTTTGGTATCATCGAAGAACCTTATTGGATAAGGGACTGCTTCGACCACCCGAAGAATCTCAAGTTTTGATCAGAGATACTGCTTTGGTATCATCGAAGACCTTGTTGGATAAGGGACTGCTTCGACCACCCAGAGAATATCAGGTTATCTCGTTCTATTTTGCATCCTGTCATCCCGTTCTGGTATATCCTATTGTCGCTACTCGAAAAATGCATCGCACAACGACGGGGAGGCGAAAAAGATAGACAAAAGAGTCACCACCGAACTTTATTTATCCCATGAGGGGAAAGGAAAATATCGAGAAAACCTTAAGAAAGAAATGGATAAGATGGTCTCGCAACCAAGAACGGGTTCGGAAGCCGATTATGCGAAGGGAAGGTATTAGCACCCCTCGCATCCATCGTACTCGATGGGAACCATTTGTTTGTCGACGTGTGAATTTATTTGCTTAAATATTATGCTATAAAGAGTGTTCTAAAAGATAGAGAGAAGGGTTCAGAAACGGGGAAAGAGAGGTAACGGAGGGTAGTGGAGAAGGAACGGACTCGGTAGGACTTCGCGGTCCTAGGCCTACGTATTCTCAACTGATATGAGAAAGTCAGAGTCGACGTAGTTCGGGGCTACGAATATGGGGGGAATGTGCTCGGCAAGGATTGTGGCCCTTGTGCCTACGTATCTTTACTTGAAAGAAGTAAAGAATCAGAGCAGCCGTAGTTCGACCTACGGTGCGCGGGGAAATTCTGGTAGACGATGCTATCGTGCGCATTCTAGCAATTAGGTGTATTGCTGCTCACTCA
Organism: Lathyrus sativus; assembly: GCA_963859935.3. Classification (NCBI taxonomy): domain Eukaryota; kingdom Viridiplantae; phylum Streptophyta; class Magnoliopsida; order Fabales; family Fabaceae; genus Lathyrus; species Lathyrus sativus. The sequence goes on along the minus strand of OZ012736.1, from coordinate 496,538,421 downwards.
TTGGAGACTTAGGCGTTACCTGTTTGCGGTAGAACGGACGTAGCATGCCTTTCTGGGAAAGGGTGAAAAAGAAAAAGGGTGCTCGCTAGGATATTGCAATCCTATGCCTACGTATTCTCAATATGCATGAGAAATCAGAGCAACGTAGTTCGTGCCTACGGTGCGGATAACCGGTGTGTTTGGGGATGATGTTATCGTGCGCGTTCTAGCAGTTTAGGTGTTTTGCTGCTCGCTCGTTGGAGACTTAGGCGTACCTGTTTGCGGTAGAACGGACGTAACATATCCTTTGTGAGACTGGTTTTCACCATGCGAGGCAAGGTGTCACGTTTGATTGGTTGAATTGTTTTTTAGGGGCGAGATAGGTCCTCGGATAGTAACCCCTACGGGTAGTACCCAATTATTTATCTCAAAGTTTTTGTTATAAAAGGGTGTGGCGAACGAGGCGTCTTCGTATTGAAAGACGAGCATCGAAACCACCCTCACTACAGTGGGCATCCCTACGCTCGGAGAATAAGAGGTCTACACCCAATCCTCTCTCTTTAATTCAATGCAAAGAGAACTTCATTCTCTTATTAAAGATGTTTTTGGTTTTGAATGGTAAGTGCTTTGCGACAGAGAACCCTACGGTAAACGTCAGCACTCGGGATAGGAGAAGGCCTACGCCTAACCACTCCACGACCATTCAAGTTTTGTATATGAAAAGGAATTGAAAATGCACTCGGTACAGGACCGAGGTTTTAGGTGTGAAAATTGTGGAAGGAAGTTGTGAAAGCGAGATGGTGGATAAAGAAGTCACGTCTTCGTATTGAAAGACGAGTGTCGAGACCACCCTCACTACAGTGGGCATCCCAACACTCGGAGAAGAAGAGGTCTACACCCAATCCGCTCTTTTTAATTCAATACGAAGAGAATTTAATTTGGAAAATGAGATTTGAAAATGGACTCGGTACGAAACCGAGGTTTTGAAAATGTACTCGGCGCGGAGCCGAGGTTTTAGGAGAGAAAATGGATGGAAAGCGTCTTCGTATTGAAAGACGAGCGTCGAAACCACCCTCACTACAGTGGGCATCCCAACACTCGAAGAGGAAGAGGTCTACACCCAATCCTCTCTCTTTAATTCAATACAAAGAGAATTTGATTCCTTATTGATGAGTACCTGTCAAAGAGATGGAAAAAAAAAACAGAGGCAGATATATACAGATAATATACAGAATATATAATCAACAGTCCACCAATTAGGATTTTAATGATTTCGATATTTTTTTAAGTATTTTTGGAAGAATGTACAAGTGTTGAATATTTACAAGATAATAATAATATACATATATATGTACAAGAATATAAATGACTGAAATTAAAACAGTTAATATTTGACAGAAAATTAAAGCAGTTATATATTGGTTAGTTGATCGAATCGGGGCACAAAAGAATGGGATCTCGTCTTAACCACAAACAAAATGTCAATTAATCAAAGGTAGCCTATCGCGATCCCAAAGTAAGGAAGATGACCCCAATAGTCATCCTCCATAGATTTGAAATCGGGAAAGTTATCGACTTCGAAAATCTGACGCTTGCGGATAAAAAGACTTCATCGATCCATAAGTCGAAAATACAGTTGAAACGGAGAAGAGATGAGAAGAGAATGGGGTGGTCTCGGATCCTTTGTTTCACGTCAATAATTTGATGGCTAAACGGTGGAAATCTCTTCATCGACCCAAAAGGCGAAAATGCCCAATAACAAATGATAAATGAATTTTAACCCTAAAAAATAAAAGAATAAACTCTAATAGGAATTGAAATAAAGTATGAAACTAAAATAATATATAAATTCTAAAAAAAAGAGTATTAAGAAATCTTTAAAAAAAAGAGAATATAAAAGCTTCTAAAATATAAATACATAAAATTTTAAAAGAAAATAAAATATAATATAATGTTTACACAAGAACTAATAATAATATATTAATAATAATAATAACAAAAAACAGGGGAGGGGGTTTGTAACGGAAACGGGGAATGGTGATTCAAAACACGGTTGCCTAAGCCCAGACAAACAGCAGCAAAATTAAAATGAAAAGAGAAAAAGGATCCTTTCATCCCGTCTCTCATCCCGTCGATCTTAACTCTCACGCTCACTCTCACTGTTCCAAATCAAATCGACAAAACTCCCTCAATCTCACTGTCTCTCTCTCTCTCTCTCTCTCGATCTCAAACTCTCTGTTTTGTTTGATTTTTCGGGTTTAGTTGATGGATGGGTTTGAAAGAGATATAAGTTTCTGGAGAAGTTTGATGAAGAGGAAAACTTTCGGGTTGTGGTTTCCGAAATGATGGAGGAACTTCTCGAATTGAGGGTTTGTTGAAGAAAAGGGATGAAGCGGATTTTCGATGGAGGTTAGGGATTTGGTATGCTTTCGGTGATTTGGAGGTGACGGCATGAATTCGTTCGATTTCTGAGAGATGTTGAGTTTATGGGTTGTGAAGGTTGAATCTGAAGGTGGTGAGTGTGGGTGTTGCACTGCGAGGATGGAGTTCTGGGCGAATCTGGAGATGACGGTTTACGAGTTTGTGTCATTTTGGAGAAGAAACAAGGGTTTTGATATGGGCTTTATGGTCACGGTTTGTTGAGTTGTGAAAATTTTGAGGTTTGTTGGTCTGGTTCGAAGTTTGCTGGGGTTGTCGAGGATATTGTTTTTTTTGTGATGGTGTTTGATGTTTCGAAGAAGAGGAAGACGGTTTAGGGTATGAGGGAAAGAACGAAGGAAGTTTGAAGTGAGTTTGTGATGACTTTCAACGATGGTTTGTCTGAGCGTTGTTGTTCAATTTTTTGCAGGTTGAAGATGATTTTTCTAGGCGTGTTTATTTCGAAAGAGATGGTTTTCAGTTTGGTTTTGAAAGATGAAGGTTGAAAGTTTATGAAGATGAAGCGTTGGAAGATGAATGTTTGTTCTGAGAAGGAGAAATGGGATGACGTTTCTGGATGGGGTTTTTTTGACTGGTGTTGTTGGAAGTATGATAACAGGTTCTGTTATGGTTTTGGGTGATGGCTTAACGATTTAGTTGTTTCAAGTTATTGGTGAATGGAGACGATATGAAGAAGGTGGATGAGGTTTTTCTGATGATTGTGGAAATGGATTGAAGAAGAGGAAGCTAGTGAAGGAATGGTTTGTGTGGGTTGGATGCCGTACAGGTTGTGACGGTGTGTTCAGTTCTTGCGTTTCTTAGTGAGTTTGAACGAATTTGTGAGGTTCTACCATGGTTCTGAGATGAGGGTTGTATCATGGGTGTTTAACGAAGAAAAAGCTTGAGTTTTTGGTTGTTCTGTTACAGGCTTCAAGGTAGTCAAAGGATAAAGCCAACAGAGGGAAAAGAGGGTTGAGGGTAAACTGGCTAAAGGTTTGGTTATGCAGCTGTTATGGTGTTTCTATGTGTGCAGGGAAAGTTCAAAGGAAAAGTGATATGAAGCCATGTAGTTTGTGATATTCGATGGTTTTTGAAGATTGGTAGAAGAAACTTGTCATGAAGAAAAGGTTATATTTTTTTGTTGAAATGTTGTGGGAAGGAGTTGATGTTGATAAAAAAAATGGTGTGGATGGTTATTATGATGCAGTTTTTGTTTTTGAGCAGCTTGACTCATTTCTTTGTTCTTGTTTATGCATGATTTCAGTTTGTTTGATGCTACAGGATGTCGTAGAATTTTTTACAGTCTTGCTTGTTCTACCAATTAGCATGATTTTGTGCAATTTGTATCGCCGGTTTTTTGGGCTTTGATGGGAGTGGAATGCATTTTTTGCATTGACAGGTTGTAGCAGGACAGTTTTTTATATCTTTATTGGCTGGTGTTACAGGCTTTGGTTTATGAAATTGTTTTAAAGTGTGAGGTTACTTTCAAGTTAGCATGGGGCGGTGGTGCAGATTTGATTTGTCTTGGAGCCTTGTAGCAGTGAGTGGGCAGTTTACATGTTGGACATTTGAGGAGTGCAGATTTTGGCAGTTTGTGAGGAACCAATGCAGCTTTGATGCTGAGTGAGAAGCGTGGCCATATTGTTTTGTGTATTGTATTGATATGTTCAGGTTGCAGGTTTTGTCTAGGTGCGCAGGTGATGTTGTGAGAAGTCTTTATTGCTTCCTGAGGTTTGGCCGCAGCAAGCACGGTACTTGTAGCAGTGCCTTTTTTCCTTTTGTGTGCAACAATAGGGTCAATGTTTTCTTTGATGTTATTTGCAAGGTGTGTACATAAAGCAGGTTTGGAATTTGGCTAAGAGGCTGGAGTGTATAGGAGGTAGCAGTTTTTTGATCAAGGCTGTACAGATAGCAGCAAGTCTAAAAAGTTGTATTGTTGCAGAGTCTTTGTTTTGTTCTGCAAGTCTCTTTCAATGACAGAATTTGGATTGATGATTAATGATGTTGAATTAACATGCTGATGCTGAACACGGTTGGTTAATGAAAAAATAATAAATGAAATCCTAATAACTAACCTAAACTAATTAAAAATAAACATAAACTAATCCAAATTAATCTTAGTTAATCTAATCTAACTAAATTAATCAAAATGATATTCTAAAACTGAAGACTAATAATAACTAATAACAATTAATCCTAATTAGATAATCTATTCTAATTAAATTAAATATTCTAATAAATAATTAAATCTATTCCTAAACAATTACCCTAATAACAATTAAAATCTAATCTTAATTAAGTTTAAAAAAACAAATACTATTAACAATATCCTAAATTCTAATAAAATACTATTTATTTCTAAAACAATATTATTATTAAAAAAAACTATTTAAACTATTTCTAAATAAAATCTAAGACTATTAAATCATTCTAATAAAAAGAAAACTATTTCTATTTAATTTAAAAAAAACAACTATACTAAAATCCTATTTAAAATATTTTCTACATAATCAAAAATATAAATAAAAACTATTCTACACAGTTAAATAAGACAAAATAGCAATAAAAATGCAAAAATGCTATGGAAAACAAACGAGTACCAAAATGTGCCGATAATATCATCACGGACTGAATTATCAAGAGGAGAGCGACTTTCGCTCGATTTCGACACTGAACTTATTATTTGAAATATTTGGATCGCCTGAAACGCGAGCAAAGTGGCTAAAATCCTGATAAATTCAATTCGGTTGATAACACGGGCAAAATGCGACCTAAATGATATGCAGATGAAAAACGAAGCAAAATCCAATCAAAGTCAGAAAACCGGTGGGCAAATTTTAGGGTGCAACAGCTGCCCCTATTCAATCAACTTGGACTAGAACGGATGAAAAGCGATCGCTTTCAGACATTCAAGGTAGAAGGTGATTGAATACAAAAAAAAGAACCCGGAAATTTGCCAACCGTAAAAAGAAACCTCTGACATCGTCGTCGATCATCAATATCTAGTAAAAGCACCTGACTTCGCCGTCAAAACTCAACATCAAATTTGTAAAACATCTGACTTCGTTGTCAAAATTCCATATAAAATTGGTGAAACACCTGACCTTGCCGTCAGTCCTCAAAATCATCGGACTTCGCCGTCAATTCCCTACATGATCTGACTTCGCCGTCAACTTTCTAAAAACAATCTGACTTCGCCGTCAACTCTCAACATCGTCTGATGATAGACATAATATCCAAAATTACATCGTCTACTGATAGACGGGAGGAAAACGTTATATCCAAAATACTCACATCGTCCAATGATAGACGGAGAGAAACATCATGTCCAAATCTCACATCGTATAATGATAGACGAGAGGAAAATTGCATCCAAATCTCGCATTGTCTAATGATAGACGAGAGGACTCACCATGCTCACATCATCTGAGGGTGAACAGGAACAAATCCAATACACACATCATCTAATGATAGACGGAAAGACACCAATACTCACATCGTCTAATGATAGACGGAAAGACACCAATACTCACATCGTCTAATGATAGACGGAAAGACACCAATACTCACATCGTCTAATGATAGACGGAAAGACACCATCCCGAAGGTTCACATTGTCTAAAGATAGACAGAAAGAAAAAATATCCACGTCAATGAACTTCAAAACTACCCATCAAATTTCAGAATCCTTTCGTCCATAGGAGCTGATGGAAAGATATCTTCAAAGGGGCCACATTATCAATAAGAACTGACAGGAATAAAACCACCTTCAAAGATCCATGTCGTCAATAAGAATCAACAACTAGGAAAACCGACCATTCTTCAAAGAGCCTCGACGTCAATAAGAATCGACAGTCGGGAAAAACCCCTCTTGAAATGTCACCTCAACCAATAAACAGAAAGAAAGCCAATATCTGAAAGATCGCCTTGAAACCTCGCATCGTCTACAGATAGACGGAGAGAAAACCATATCCAAACTCACGACGTCTAAAGATAGACGGAGAAGACCATACCGAAGGCCAGATCAACATGCACTTGATCTTATCACATTGTCTAAAGATAGACAGGAAGAAAACTTGTCTGAAGAACCACATCGTCTAAAGATAGACGGAAAGAAAACCAAACTCACGACGTCTAATGATAGACGGAGAGAAACAACCTTTCCGAAGGCCAGATCAACATGCACTTGATCTTATCACCTTGTCTAAAGATAGACAGGAAGAAAACTTGTCTGAAGAACCACATCGTCTAAAGATAGACGGAAAGAAAACCAAACTCATGGCGTCTAATGATAGACGGAGAAAAACCTTGCTGGGGAAACACATCGTCAATAGGAGCTGACAGGAAGAAAATCTGTTTGGGAATGTCATCATCAGAAGATTGATGGACAAAATCATAACCGTCATATGATCTAAAATCCGAGTAAACCGACAAGCTGTCTGAATAAAGCTGCTGGATAAATATCCCTGAACTGATTACAGAGTGATTCACGTTGCCACAGAAGGCTAATGGAAAAACTGGCTTATGCTTCGCATGCATATGCGTATATTTGAATTTTTCCATGGTGTAATGCTCCATACGAAATGGAAATGCTACGCATTTGAGGATGAAATGCAAAGATAATGCAAATATGATAACTATATGCAGAAATGCAGATGTAGGCTCGGGCTGCCGGGGAAAACTGGATGTAAAAGAACCAATCCAACAAAATAAATGCTGAAGATGGGAAGCCAATTCCGCTGGGAATAATCGGATGTGCCAAGTATGATTGGACTCTCCTGGGGATGGCTTACACATGCCAATGATGATTGGGCTTTTGTTGGGGAAGACAGGTGAAGGGTTACGACTTCCCGACATTCATCTTGAACCTGAAGATTGACTGCACCTGCTTGAATAGCTCTGAGTAGCTCTGAAGATATAGGGAGGAACAATTCTTTTACTTCTGATTTTGCCCCAGCCTGTGGGATCTCTGTGGGGATGTTCCTTGAAAGGAAATCATAAATCTCTGTACCCTGATGGTTTGATAGGAATTGCCTCAGCGTCATGAACCTTAGAGAGGTGCTTCCGATTAGCTGCCTTCTGGGTAAGGATAATATCTGTGCTCTTGGGGTGACTTGCCCCAGCCTTGAAGTGATTTGCCCCCGACTGGCTGATTTGTAGAGAAGTGCCCCTGGCCGACTTCGAGAGATTTATCAAATCTTGACCTGATTGCCCCAGATTAACTGATCTTCTGATGGCTGACTCCTTTGATGATCATTTGATATGCCTTGCCCCTGCTCAACGGAGTACTCAGGCGTTCTACATCTTATCTCGATCGAACTTTCCACTGTAGGAACTCTCCTGATGTAAAGTGCCTATTCACAAGTAAAACAAATTGTCTTGCAAATGATAATATCAATGCAATGCATATGACAGTTTTGAAATCCAAGTCTGTTCACTAGAAAAAATTTGTGATGTATAATGAATGAATCACTTATCGGAATGTCAATATCAATACCCATAGGGTAAGAAAATCCTTTTAGGAGTCAGTTTCGACGCGATCTTTACCGAAGTATGCTTTCGAAACAAACTTGCTTCAATTAGGACTTTTGAAGGTTGTAACGTGGTCAGGTTCACGGTTTAAAAGAAAAGATATAAGGCTCAAAGTTCTGTTTAACCCACCCATTCTCCTTGATGTTCTCCAATCCTACGTTCAGCTAATTCGACCTTAGCGTTCACCTTTCAAAGGTTAAACGACAAGAATGATGATTCGGGAAACCACAAGTTTTCGGAGTGACAGTCACTCGCTTTTCGTCTTTGGTGCCTGGAGTCACACGACTTGTTTCTCATAATTATTCACTCTCTATTTTTCCTGGACTGACTCTTTTGAGTTTATCTTCTGATCTCAAAGTCCAGCGGGATGCCTTAATTTTTGCCTAAGCCACTTGTTTTCAAGTTATCGACTTAGCGGGCTTCTGTTTTTTCTTTTCTTTTTTTTGGAACAAATCAATGTGACACCAGCTGGTCTGACTTGTTGAAGGGATTGTGACTGTCTCACTTCTCGGCTTTTTAGGTACGACCTCTACGGGTGTGATTGTTCCTCGAACGGGGACACTCCCTTCTGCAATTTGGATGCTCGGTCAAATTAACTGACATCTACCCTACCCCAGGTTAAGATTGAGGGTTTTTTCGTTTTCAGAAAGAAACTCCTACTACTAGGCTCGAAGGGGTTGACAAGGGATTAACATCCTTATATCTCCGGCGTTTAGGAATTTGAAACAATGCCTGTACATCATCAGCAAAGGTTTTATTCAGAAGCATACAATCGGAAGCTTGCGCGTCCTTCAACTTCGTCATCCTCCCTCAAGGAATTCCGCTTAAACAAGCGTTTGACATTATTGAAAAAGCAATATTGAGTGAACACGAATGGATTTAATCAAAACACGCATATTCATTTCATTATCATTATCAATCGAAAACAAACACGTCTTACAAATGAAATTTGCAAATAAGTTCACACTTAAACAGAAAAGAAACTACAAATGCAAAGGAATAACATGATAGAAAGATTGCCAGCTTAGGGGAACTGGGCTTTCATTCTTGACTTGCTGCTGAACCAGCCATCTTTAGAATTGCTCATCGAAATCCGTCTGATACTCTTCTGAACATATGCTCTCGGTGAATCCCTCCGTGACATTAGCTGCCGAACCCATATGACTTGACGAAGGAAGATCGTTGATCTGAATACCCTGAGGTGTGATTGAAAACCTGTTGGAGTCCAACAGAGTCTGAACCTGGCTTCTAAGCACCTTATAGTCTTCAGTCGAATGCCCTTGCGCCCCAACATGGTACTCACAGCGAGCGTTGACATCAGAATCTAACGGATGTGGAGAAGTCTCTGGATCAGTTTTCTTCGGTACTATCAATCCACCTCTGATTAAGTCTGGCAATATCTGACTGTACGACAACGACAACTGAGTGAAATGTCTCTCTGGCTTCCTCGGTCTTCGTCGGGCGTGCTGACGCGGCTGATAACGGTGTGAATGTTGACTCTGTAGGGAAGCAGATATCTGATACGCAGACCTAACAGGTTGTTGACTCTGAATACTTGAAACGTCTGAAAACTGAATCTGAGATAATGGAGACTCTGGGATAGCATTACTTTCTTTCTCCCATTCCTCTTTAGAGCTGACAACTGATTCACTTTCATAAACTGAGGTATCTGAGATGTCTCAGATCTTTCCACTCTTGATTCCGCTCTCAATACGTTCTCCTACTATCACTAAGTCAGCAAAGTTTAACGTTCCGCCACTAATCAATATATCATAGTAATGGCCCTTCAAAGTACCCAAGAAGATGTCAACCAATTCTCTATCCTGAAGCGGTGGTTGAACACGAGCAGCAAATTCTCTCCATCTCTGCACATACCCTCTAAAGGATTCATTCTCCGCTTGAGATAATTCTTGCAACTGCATGCGACTGGGATTCATGTCGAGATTGTAGTTGTACTGCTTCACAAAGGCATTGGCTAAATCTGACCATGATTTGATGCAACTACTTTCCAACTCCATGTACCAACTCAGAGATGCCCCACTCAGACTGTCTTGGAAATAGTGAATCATAAGCTTGTCATTGTGGACATACGAAGTCATTCTTCTGCAAAACATCACCAAATGCTGCTTCGGACAACTATCTCCTTTGTATTTCTCAAAATTGGGCGCCTTAAACTTCGGAGGCATCACAAGACCTGGCACCAAACACATGCTCGAAGCATTCAAATTGAGAGTGTTTTGACTCATCAGAGCATCAAGCTTTTCATCCAACAGACGATATCTTCTCATAAACTCAACAGTCTGTGGGTCCTTAGGAGTGATCTTCGGAACAACCCTTTGGGAATCTGGCACAGAGAAAGTGAAGTTCTGATAGTCCGAGTCGTGGAGAGAAGATGAATCTCTATCTCTGACAATAGTATGCTCTTGACCTTCGACAGGAATCTGCACAGGCTGAGCTCGAGCAACATTGTTCACTGGAGTCCTCTGAACATTGGTCTCTCCTCTTGTCATGGCTGTCATGGCCTCCATGAGCTGATCCAACTGATTCTTCATCATCTCAAACTCTGCCCTCGTAACAACCAAATTCTGCTCCTCTGAGTCCATGATCCTTCCAGAAGCTAACTCAAATCCAATGTGAATGTCGGGAAATCAACTACGGATTGGACAAAAGACTGGTAAGCTCTCTGCTCCGATTGAGGATGGATATGCAAAAATGAGATGCACATGAAATGCAATGCAAAATGCTGATGCAACACACAAAGAATCAATAGTCACAAATTCTGCAAGACAAAACAACGAGATATCTCTCACCTCGGGTGGGCAATCTATTGGTTTATAAGAGGGTATTCCAAAGGCTTTTCAAACAAAGTCCCATGCACTAACCCTCAAAAGTTTCCCATCAGAACGACTACTCGTAAGACGGTAATTCTTTCAAAAGGATGACACAGAGTTATGTTTTAGCAACCTTCGGAATAAGGTTCTACAAAAGGTCCTCAGAGTCAAGGACTCCCAAGTTGGAAATAGGAACGCCATTACGACTACACGTATGACATAATTGTTCCAACGGGGTCTCATCTGAGCGGTGGAATTCAAACCAATTCAACGAGTCCTACGTCTCGCAAATCAGAAAGAAACCACCTCCTAATCTTAGTGTATACTCAAAAGCTCGGGTAGAAAGCTTTATCCTTACAACCCATCCCAATAAACCCAACAGGTAGAGAATAAAACACAAAATAAATTAAAGCAAAAAACAAAACACAAACACGACAAACAAATTAGGCTTGGCTAAGTATCCCCAACAGGGTCGCCAGCTGTCGCTACTCGAAAAATGCATCGCGCAACGACGGGGAGGCGAAAAAGATAGACAAAAGAGTCGCCACCGAACTTTATTTATCCCATGAGGGGAAAGGAAAATATCGAGAAAACCTTAAGAAAGAAATGGATAAGATGGTATCGCAACCAAGAACGGGTTCGGAAGCCGATTATGCGAAGGGAAGGTATTAGCACCCCTCGCATCCATCGTACTCGATGGGAACCATTTGTTTGTCGACGTGTGAATTTATTTGCTTAAATATTATGCTATAAAGAGTGTTCTAAAAGATAGAGAGAATGGTTTAGAAACGGGGAAAGAGAGGTAACGGAGGGTAGTGGAGAAGGAACGGACTCGGTAGGACTTCGCGGTCCTAGGCCTACGTATTCTCAACTGATATGAGAAATTCAGAGTCGACGTAGTTCGGGGCTACGAATATGGGGGGAATGTGCTCGGCAAGGATTGTGGCCCTTGTGCCTACGTATCTTTACTTGAAAGAAGTAAAGAATCAGAGCAGCCGTAGTTCGACCTACGGTGCGCGGGGAAATTCTGGTAGACGATGCTATCGTGCGCATTCTAGCAATTAGGTGTATTGCTGCTCGCTCATTGGAGACTTAGGCGTTACCTGTTTGCGGTAGAACGGACGTAGCATGCCTTTCTGGGAAAGGGTGAAAAAGAAAAAGGGTGCTCGCTAGGATATTGCAATCCTATGCCTACGTATTCTCAATATGCATGAGAAATCAGAGCAACGTAGTTCGTGCCTACGGTGCGGATAACCGGTGTGTTTGGGGATGATGTTATCGTGCGCGTTCTAGCAGTTTAGGTGTTTTGCTGCTCGCTCGTTGGAGACTTAGGCGTACCTGTTTGCGGTAGAACGGACGTAACATATCCTTTGTGAGACTGGTTTTCACCATGCGAGGCAAAGTGTCACGTTTGATTGGTTGAATTGTTTTTTAGGGGCGAGATAGGTCCTCGGATAGTAACCCCTACGGGTAGTACCCAATTATTTATCTCAAAGTTTTTGTTATAAAAGGGTGTGGCGAACGAGGCGTCTTCGTATTGAAAGACGAGCATCGAAACCACCCTCACTACAGTGGGCATCCCTACGCTCGGAGAATAAGAGGTCTACACCCAATCCTCTCTCTTTAATTCAATGCAAAGAGAACTTCATTCTCTTATTAAAGATGTTTTTGGTTTTGAATGGTAAGTGCTTTGCGACAGAGAACCCTACGGTAAACGTCAGCACTCGGGATAGGAGAAGGCCTACGCCTAACCACTCCACGACCATTCAAGTTTTGTATATGAAAAGGAATTGAAAATGCACTCGGTACAGGACCGAGGTTTTAGGTGTGAAAATTGTGGAAGGAAGTTGTGAAAGCGAGATGGTGGATAAAGAAGTCACGTCTTCGTATTGAAAGACGAGTGTCGAGACCACCCTCACTACAGTGGGCATCCCAACACTCGGAGAAGAAGAGGTCTACACCCAATCCGCTCTTTTTAATTCAATACGAAGAGAATTTAATTTGGAAAATGAGATTTGAAAATGGACTCGGTACGAAACCGAGGTTTTGAAAATGTACTCGGCGCGGAGCCGAGGTTTTAGGAGAGAAAATGGATGGAAAGCGTCTTCGTATTGAAAGACGAGCGTCGAAACCACCCTCACTACAGTGGGCATCCCAACACTCGAAGAGGAAGAGGTCTACACCCAATCCTCTCTCTTTAATTCAATACAAAGAGAATTTGATTCCTTATTGATGAGTACCTGTCAAAGAGATGGAAAAAAAAAACAGAGGCAGATATATACAGATAATATACAGAATATATAATCAACAGTCCACCAATTAGGATTTTAATGATTTCGATATTTTTTTAAGTATTTTTGGAAGAATGTACAAGTGTTGAATATTTACAAGATAATAATAATATACATATATATGTACAAGAATATAAATGACTGAAATTAAAACAGTTAATATTTGACAGAAAATTAAAGCAGTTATATATTGGTTAGTTGATCGAATCGGGGCACAAAAGAATGGGATCTCGTCTTAACCACAAACAAAATGTCAATTAATCAAAGGTAGCCTATCGCGATCCCAAAGTAAGGAAGATGACCCCAATAGTCATCCTCCATAGATTTGAAATCGGGAAAGTTATCGACTTCGAAAATCTGACGCTTGCGGATAAAAAGACTTCATCGATCCATAAGTCGAAAATACAGTTGAAACGGAGAAGAGATGAGAAGAGAATGGGGTGGTCTCGGATCCTTTGTTTCACGTCAATAATTTGATGGCTAAACGGTGGAAATCTCTTCATCGACCCAAAAGGCGAAAATGCCCAATAACAAATGATAAATGAATTTTAACCCTAAAAAATAAAAGAATAAACTCTAATAGGAATTGAAATAAAGTATGAAACTAAAATAATATATAAATTCTAAAAAAAAGAGTATTAAGAAATCTTTAAAAAAAAGAGAATATAAAAGCTTCTAAAATATAAATACATAAAATTTTAAAAGAAAATAAAATATAATATAATGTTTACACAAGAACTAATAATAATATATTAATAATAATAATAACAAAAAACAGGGGAGGGGGTTTGTAACGGAAACGGGGAATGGTGATTCAAAACACGGTTGCCTAAGCCCAGACAAACAGCAGCAAAATTAAAATGAAAAGAGAAAAAGGATCCTTTCATCCCGTCTCTCATCCCGTCGATCTTAACTCTCACGCTCACTCTCACTGTTCCAAATCAAATCGACAAAACTCCCTCAATCTCACTGTCTCTCTCTCTCTCTCTCTCGATCTCAAACTCTCTGTTTTGTTTGATTTTTCGGGTTTAGTTGATGGATGGGTTTGAAAGAGATATAAGTTTCTGGAGAAGTTTGATGAAGAGGAAAACTTTCGGGTTGTGGTTTCCGAAATGATGGAGGAACTTCTCGAATTGAGGGTTTGTTGAAGAAAAGGGATGAAGCGGATTTTCGATGGAGGTTAGGGATTTGGTATGCTTTCGGTGATTTGGAGGTGACGGCATGAATTCGTTCGATTTCTGAGAGATGTTGAGTTTATGGGTTGTGAAGGTTGAATCTGAAGGTGGTGAGTGTGGGTGTTGCACTGCGAGGATGGAGTTCTGGGCGAATCTGGAGATGACGGTTTACGAGTTTGTGTCATTTTGGAGAAGAAACAAGGGTTTTGATATGGGCTTTATGGTCACGGTTTGTTGAGTTGTGAAAATTTTGAGGTTTGTTGGTCTGGTTCGAAGTTTGCTGGGGTTGTCGAGGATATTGTTTTTTTTGTGATGGTGTTTGATGTTTCGAAGAAGAGGAAGACGGTTTAGGGTATGAGGGAAAGAACGAAGGAAGTTTGAAGTGAGTTTGTGATGACTTTCAACGATGGTTTGTCTGAGCGTTGTTGTTCAATTTTTTGCAGGTTGAAGATGATTTTTCTAGGCGTGTTTATTTCGAAAGAGATGGTTTTCAGTTTGGTTTTGAAAGATGAAGGTTGAAAGTTTATGAAGATGAAGCGTTGGAAGATGAATGTTTGTTCTGAGAAGGAGAAATGGGATGACGTTTCTGGATGGGGTTTTTTTGACTGGTGTTGTTGGAAGTATGATAACAGGTTCTGTTATGGTTTTGGGTGATGGCTTAACGATTTAGTTGTTTCAAGTTATTGGTGAATGGAGACGATATGAAGAAGGTGGATGAGGTTTTTCTGATGATTGTGGAAATGGATTGAAGAAGAGGAAGCTAGTGAAGGAATGGTTTGTGTGGGTTGGATGCCGTACAGGTTGTGACGGTGTGTTCAGTTCTTGCGTTTCTTAGTGAGTTTGAACGAATTTGTGAGGTTCTACCATGGTTCTGAGATGAGGGTTGTATCATGGGTGTTTAACGAAGAAAAAGCTTGAGTTTTTGGTTGTTCTGTTACAAGCTTCAAGGTAGTCAAAGGATAAAGCCAACAGAGGGAAAAGAGGGTTGAGGGTAAACTGGCTAAAGGTTTGGTTATGCAGCTGTTATGGTGTTTCTATGTGTGCAGGGAAAGTTCAAAGGAAAAGTGATATGAAGCCATGTAGTTTGTGATATTCGATGGTTTTTGAAGATTGGTAGAAGAAACTTGTCATGAAGAAAAGGTTATATTTTTTTGTTGAAATGTTGTGGGAAGGAGTTGATGTTGATAAAAAAAATGGTGTGGATGGTTATTATGATGCAGTTTTTGTTTTTTAGCAGCTTGACTCATTTCTTTGTTCTTGTTTATGCATGATTTCAGTTTGTTTGATGCTACAGGATGTCGTAGAATTTTTTACAGTCTTGCTTGTTCTACCAATTAGCATGATTTTGTGCAATTTGTATCGCCGGTTTTTTGGGCTTTGATGGGAGTGGAATGCATTTTTTGCATTGACAGGTTGTAGCAGGACAGTTTTTTATATCTTTATTGGCTGGTGTTACAGGCTTTGGTTTATGAAATTGTTTTAAAGTGTGAGGTTACTTTCAAGTTAGCATGGGGCGGTGGTGCAGATTTGATTTGTCTTGGAGCCTTGTAGCAGTGAGTGGGCAGTTTACATGTTGGACATTTGAGGAGTGCAGATTTTGGCAGTTTGTGAGGAACCAATGCAGCTTTGATGCTGAGTGAGAAGCGTGGCCATATTGTTTTGTGTATTGTATTGATATGTTCAGGTTGCAGGTTTTGTCTAGGTGCGCAGGTGATGTTGTGAGAAGTCTTTATTGCTTCCTGAGGTTTGGCCGCAGCAAGCACGGTACTTGTAGCAGTGCCTTTTTTCCTTTTGTGTGCAGCAATAGGGTCAATGTTTTCTTTGATGTTATTTGCAAGGTGTGTACATAAAGCAGGTTTGGAATTTGGCTAAGAGGCTGGAGTGTATAGGAGGTAGCAGTTTTTTGATCAAGGTTGTACAGATAGCAGCAAGTCTAAAAAGTTGTATTGTTGCAGAGTCTTTGTTTTGTTCTGCAAGTCTCTTTCAATGACAGAATTTGGATTGATGATTAATGATGTTGAATTAACATGCTGATGCTGAACACGGTTGGTTAATGAAAAAATAATAAATGAAATCCTAATAACTAACCTAAACTAATTAAAAATAAACATAAACTAATCCAAATTAATCTTAGTTAATCTAATCTAACTAAATTAATCAAAATGATATTCTAAAACTGAAGACTAATAATAACTAATAACAATTAATCCTAATTAGATAATCTATTCTAATTAAATTAAATATTCTAATAAATAATTAAATCTATTCCTAAACAATTACCCTAATAACAATTAAAATCTAATCTTAATTAAGTTTAAAAAAACAAATACTATTAACAATATCCTAAATTCTAATAAAATACTATTTATTTCTAAAACAATATTATTATTAAAAAAAACTATTTAAACTATTTCTAAATAAAATCTAAGACTATTAAATCATTCTAATAAAAAGAAAACTATTTCTATTTAATTTAAAAAAAACAACTATACTAAAATCCTATTTAAAATATTTTCTACATAATCAAAAATATAAATAAAAACTATTCTACACAGTTAAATAAGACAAAATAGCAATAAAAATGCAAAAATGCTATGGAAAACAAACGAGTACCAAAATGTGCCGATAATATCATCACGGACTGAATTATCAAGAGGAGAGCGACTTTCGCTCGATTTCGACACTGAACTTATTATTTGAAATATTTGGATCGCCTGAAACGCGAGCAAAGTGGCTAAAATCCTGATAAATTCAATTCGGTTGATAACACGGGCAAAATGCGACCTAAATGATATGCAGATGAAAAACGAAGCAAAATCCAATCAAAGTCAGAAAACCGGTGGGCAAATTTTAGGGTGCAACACCTATCTCTGCACTTTACTTACTTGTCGGACAAATTTCGGGGTCTTCTTGTATCTAATTGACTTCCACCTTAAAATGAACGCTCTGCAACTGTTCATTCTCTCAGGTTCAAGACAAGTAGATAGGGGCATCTGTCATACCCCAAATTTGTCCTACCTTTTTGAAAATTTTCATTAGCCCTGTTTTCTTCGTCTCGGCTCATGCGTTTTTTTCTTTTGGTCTGTTTGGTTGCGTGTCTGTTTATGTGCAGGGTGAGAGCTTGAAGTCACAGATTTAAGTTTGATCTAGTTTTCGTCATGATGGCAAACTCAACTACTTGTGACAACCGCGGCTGGTTTTGAGGAAAACGCAGGATTGGAGTTAACCGTGTTCAATCTTTGAAAGCCATAACCACTACAAGCTCCACCACCAACACACCCAGATCAGCAGTATCAAGTCCATCTATGTCGACATCGCAAAGTTCATCTTCGACAGCAACAACAAGTTGATTTGCAACGGTTTAGCCACGACGTTCTGGACAACAATAACTTGACAGAAACGTTTTTATCTGTGATTTATTTTTATTTTTTTACTTTTTTTAGGTCGATGTTTGTGTGGTTTGAGTTAGCAGCAATTCAACAGGTTTTGGTTCATAGTTTCATTTTGCTTTTCATATTTTGGATTGACAGTTTATCATTGTGTATTTGGTTTATATCAGCTCAGCAATTCAACAGGATCCATGGTCAAGGAGTAATAAGTTTGGACAACAACAACATATCAGTTCTGTTCATATAAGCGACATTTTTTTGAACCGCAATAAGCTCTCAATCCATTTTCGATAATCGTTTCGTGAAAGACAGCGACAACTGTTACTCGACATCTCGATGAGAATGTTGTAGGAAACGTGCAAGCGCCGACATCGACATCTTCTACAACAGCTACACAACATAGGCTCACGTGTTTCCGACTTTGTAGCCACACTCACAAGGATTGCATTTCTATCATTAGCCATGTTTCCTTTGTTTTCGACTTCTGTGAATTTTTGTCTCTGTTCTCTTTGGTTTGTTGCCCATTATTGTGCAGGTTGGGAGTTGATCCAAGAATTGACTTTGATTTGGTCTTGACGTGACACCTTCAAATTCCATCTGCTGGAGCATATTTGCATCAACAAGTAGCTTATATCTTGTAGAAGATTCACTCAGATTTAGCTGCAGGTCGCGTACCCGAATGGAATACTGCAGATAACACGTTGGTTCGATGCATTGATGTTGCCACTGTCATAAAGGGCTTGTTACGCGATTACGACATTGTAACTGTTCGATTTTGCAACAACAACTTAAAGTGAAAAACAAAGGAGGAGAGTTGGTGCTGCATAATGACTCTGCCACTCAGCAAGTATTTGAAACCACTGAATCAGATATAATGGCAAAGGCATGGTCTACCAGAAGGGGATGGTTCGAAAGAGATTGTAACTATTTCAACGGAATAAGTTGAAATCAGGCTGGATGTCGAAATTGTTTCGAAATGATTTGAAGCTAGAAGTTTCTTTCCATTGTTGTTGTTCAACCACCGGCTGTGTTGCTGCTAGTTTGTTGCTCGTGCTGCTGTCGTGATTGCAAACTTGACGGAGTTACTTTTCATTCAACAAGAGACATCATAATTGCAACAACAACCTTAATGAAGCAGTTTCAGTGACTTCTGGTTTTAAGACTTTTTGTTTGTGCAGTGTTGATATTAAGATTATGTTATGCTATATTAGTGTTGCTGTTACTACCTTGAATGTCTTTAATTCCGGTTTTGATCATATTATTGTTGTGTATGGGCTGATTCGTGTTATTCCTGTTTGTTTTTTTTACAAAAATGATTTTTATAGTGAACGTGAATGATATGTTGTTGTTGTCATCTCATTTTCTTTTATATTTGGTGTCTGCGGTTTCATCATGAAGTTTCTATTTTTGATATATAGCATGAACGGATGTTGCTATGGTGTGGTTCTATACAAGCTTCACAATTGTTTTTTTATATTAACTTGATAATGTTTTGAAATGGCATGAAGGCCTATACTTTTAATACTACTGTTCTCATATATATTTTTTTTTTTGATTGGTTTGAGTTACTAATGGTGGGAATATTTCTATTAATAGATAATAACTCGGTTTAATTATCAGTCCATGCAATTTCTTGTACATAAACAACAATTAGATTAAAAATATTTTATGAACATAAATTAAAAATCACAATTTATTCTAGTTAATATTTTTTAACCCTCTATTAATTAAACAATGGAAGTAGTGGGTTCTTGGAGTCTAGCACTCCTTGGATCCTTGGACAACCGCTCTCGAGGCGCACGCCCTTGAGTTGTGGTTGTTCCGTCTTTCGTTTCCAAAAACGTTTTTTCGCTTAATTTAAATAAATTTATAAAAATATTTTCAATTACTTTTATTTTTTCTAATTATTATTATTTTAAAATATATTTCAAAATTAATACCAAATAAATATTTTGAATATTAAACTTTAGAAAATTATATTTTATTAATAAAGTTAAAAAAAAAATTTTAAGATGTTAAACTTTTCTCAAATACAATTAATTATAATTAGCTTTTCTCAAAACCTTTTTTATAATTGATTATTAATTTTATATATGAAAATTAAAATTTTTTTTCTTAATTAAATTAAACTAAAAACAAATTTCAAAAACAATTGAATTCTTGGATCTCGCCTTCCTTGAACTCCCGAGCGACCGCTCTCGAGGTGCACACCTTAAGTTGTGGTCACTTTCAAAACATTTTTTTAAAAAAAAAATTCTTGATTTAGTCAAGCCTTTAACCTTTGATCACCATACACAACATTTTAAAGCTTAATCCTGGGCTTCCTTACAGTGACACCTATTTGATCAATTATTTTTAGTTGGTCACTTAGAAGACTAGTCCACTTTGCTAGTATACACGTTAAAAACTCTAAATTCAAACCTCGACTCACCTCGAGTATTTTTTATATAAAACAAATTATTCTCTTGAGGTCTAGCACTTCTTGGGTCCTCGAAGGATTGCTCTCAAGGTGCACACTTTGGGTTGTGATCCTTTTCATCTTACATTTTTGGAATACCTAGCACGCCTAGTCCGAGTACGCTAATCCATTCAAATTATTTTTCTAAATTAAATCACGAAAGAATCGAGTTCTTGGAGTCGTGCATTCCTTGAATTCGAGAATGATTACTATCAAGGTGTACGTCTCGAACAGTATATCGTTCAAACTTTCGTTCCTAAAACACTTCTTAATTATTTGGACAAATACTTACATTGTCCAACAAACATATTTTATAATTCATGGAATGAAAAAGGTATCGTTGGGATCTAGCATTCCAACGATATCCCGATTGATTTGATTACGAGGCCAACGTCTCGTTTATCGAGTAGTCGTCATTCCTCCTAATTTTCAACCCGTCTAATTTCGTTCCTCACCTTCGTGTGATCAAGTCTAAACCCTAGTATGTCTCTAAACCATACGTCAAATCCAAACTATTTTCTTAATTAAAATTACGAAAGAATGGAGTTCTTGGAGTCTCGCATTCCTTGAATTCTTGAGTGACCACTCTTGGGGCGTACGCTTTAGGTTGTGGTTCGCTCGACCTTTCGTTTATAAAACACGTGCCCTAATTATTTGGACACATATCGTCATTGTCCAACAAACATATTTTATAGTTAATTGAATGAAAAAGGTATCGTTGGGATCTAGCATTCCGGTAATATCCCGATTAATTGATTGCGAGGCCGACGTCTCGTTTATCGATTAGTCATCATTCCTCCTAAAGTTTTCAACCCAACTATCTTTCCTCGCCTCCGTGCGATTGAAACTTTTCAAACACTAAATTCCTCGCCCTCTTGCGATTTTCAAATCAAACAACCTTCCTCCAAAGAACATTGTTTAGTTCATTCTTCCGTGCATAACAAACTAGTGCTTCAGCCTCCCCTAACGAGCAGACAAGCCAATGTTTAACAGTTAGAATGCGACCTAAACTCTCGTTCAACTCATACACCTTTAACTAAGATCATTGTTTATTCCCTTCTTCCGCGCATAACAAACTAGTGCTTCAGCCTCCCCTAGCGAGCAGACAAGCCAATGTTTAGCAGTTAGAATGCGACCTAAACACTCGTTCATTTCAAACACAAACCTTTTCCCGTAGTTAGCCGAACTACGACTGCTCTAATTCTTCATTCCCTTTTCGAATGTAAGATACGTAGGCACAAGATCGCGATGATCTTGGCGAGCACAATCCCCTCTTTTTCCCGTAGTCCCCCGAACTACGAATGCTCTGATTTTCCACTTCTTACAAGTGAAGATACGTAGGCACAAGGGCCCCAATCCTTGGCGAGCACCTTATCATATAACCATCCATTCCCCTATAGGAGAAACCTTAGAAGAAAACAAATAAGCATAGTTAACTTTACTCTCGAATCGATCAAGAGGTTCTCGTTGAGTACAACGGACATGAGGGGTGCTAATACCTTCCCCTCATGTAATCGACTCCCGAACCTAGAATATTGGTTGCGATGACCATGTTCTTATCTCCTTTAAGGTTTTATCAATATTTTCCTATTCCATCCCTAGAATGAATAAAGTTCGGTGGCGACTCTGTTTCGAACAATATTTTCCGCGTCCATCGCGAGGATCGTATTGTTCGAGGTACGACACATGGTTTGGAGTACCAATGGACCTTATAAGTGATGAAGGAACTCACTTCCTGAATCATCTCATGGAAAAGTTACTCCTTAAGTATAATGTGAAGCACAAAATATCTACTCCGTACCATCCTCAAACCAACGGGCAAGCTGAGGTGTCAAATCGACAACTCAAACAGATATTAGAGAAAACAGTGCATGCCTCCTGTAAGGACTGGGCAGTAAAGCTGGACGACGCTCTCTGGGCGTATCGCACTGCATACAAAACACCCATTGGTATGTCCCCTTACCAACTGGTCTATGGTAAATGTAACAGCCCAATTTCGGTTTAACCAATTAATTTAGTTATTGGAATTATTTTAATTATGGGATAGTGTGATAATATGTTAAGTCTACATATTATGCTATTTTATCATTTGTAGAGTTTTGGAAAGTTTAGTGGGAAATATTTCGGACAGTCTCAATTAATGGTTAAGTGGATGATTTATGGAAATTTATTGGAATAATAGGTATATTGGAGGAAATAGAATGGAAAGACATATAAAGAATAGAAATAGAAAGAAAAGATATAAGAGTAAGAGAGGAAAGAAAAAGAAAAGGATAGAAAGAAAGGGAGAAGAAGGAAAAAGGAAGAGAAAAGAGAAGAAGAAGAGGAAAAGAGTGGAATCATCAAGAGCAACTCAAAGCTTCGATTAATCCAAGGTAAGGGTGTGAAATCTTACTACCTTAATCAATATGCATGGTTATGTATGTGTATGGTTGATCGGGTAGAGTTTTGGAGAGTTTTCTATAAACTTCCATTTTAGGTCGAAATTGATTCAATCGGTAGAGACCGAGTTTTAATGATTGAAAATGAGAATAAGTGGTAGAATTTAGTCGAGGAATGTTATACTAAGGCTACTGGAAACGAGTTGGGATTTATCGAGAGATTTCCTCGGGTGTTTGGATTCTGAACAGTGGGAGAAAGTTCAGTCCGCAGGCGCTCGCTAGCAGCTCGCTAGGCGAGCAGGTCGCGAGTGTTCGCTAGCATCTCGCTAGGCGAGTGTGTAGCGAACGGTCCCAGACTTGGGACAGTGGTGTTTTGGTCTCCTTCGCTGGCAGCGAATGGAGTAGCGAATGACTCGCTGGGGGTTCGCTGTGGCGAACAAGGTAGCGAACGAAGTCTGTAGCTTCTGTTCTTGCTCGCTAGCAGTTTGCTAGGCGAGAAGGTGGCGAACGTTCGCTAGCAGCTCGTTAGGCGAGCGTGTAGCGAACGTAGCAGAATGAGTCTTCTCTGCTGTTGGGTGCTGTTGTAGCTTGGGATCTAGCTGTTGAGTGCGATCGACCCTTACTTGATTTAAAAGCTGGCATAATGGTTCGTGACATACTATGGGTAGCCGATAGGCGTGAATCCTAGGTTAGGAATTGTAGCCGTTTGGGCAATTTCGTGCATTGTTTAATTCGATTAAAAATGCATAACGTTTGGACATGAATGATGAACGTGTCGTGTAGTATACATTGCGGTGTATGATGTTAGTTATATTTGATCCCTTGGAGGATTTGCAGAACCTCGCTTGATGCGATGGTTATATTTGATCCCTTGGAGGATTTGCAGAACCTCGCTTGATGCGGTGGTTATATTTGATCCCTTGGAGGATTTGCAGAACCTCGCTTGATGCGGTGGTTATATTTGATCCCTTGGAGGATTTGCAGAACCTCGCTTGATGCGGTGGTTATATTTGATCCCTTGGAGGATTTGCAGAACCTCGCTTGATGCGGTGGTTATATTTGATCCCTTGGAGGATTTGCAGAACCTCGCTTGATGCGATGGTTATATTTGATCCCTTGGAGAATTTGCAGAACCTCGCTTGATGCGATGGTTATATTTGATCCCTTAGAGGATTTGCAGAACCTCGCTTGATGTGATGGTTATATTTGATCCCTTGGAGGATTTGCAGAACCTCGCTTGATGCGATGGTTATATTTGATCCCTTGGAGGATTTGCAGAACCTCGCTTGATGCGGTGGTTATATTTGATCCCTTGGAGGATTTGCAGAACCTCGCTTTATGCGACGGTTATATAGTGATTCCTAGGAGAATCTGATGAGTTATAGTGTAACCGTATAAGTGTGAGAGGAGTGAATTCTAAGAGAATCTGACTGACGAATGAGTCGGTACCGTGGTTGTAGCTGCATAGGGTCGAGGTGTCGGTCTCTATGAGTGCATTGTCATCTTTATATGATGAATTGAAAATAATGCTTGGAAATGTATTAGTGTATATATATATATATATATATATATATATATATATATATATATATATATATATATATATATATATATATATATATATATATATTTATATATTTATTGCGTCTGGTAAATATGAGAATGAGGTTGATGTATATGAAGAGAGATTCTACTCACCAGGGTAGAACGACGATGCGTCGTTCCTAGTGAGGTAGCTACCGGGGTAGAATGACCGAGACGTTGTTCCCGGTAGAGCATAAGCGACGTACCCATAGTCCGGAAAAAGGATTGAGGGTAGTGAATGAGTCTTATATGAATCGCATGGTATGATTGCGATTGTCATATGTAAAAATGCATATGTGCAGGAATTGATGAGATGCGGTAGCGAATAAATAAATGTGAAAGATATTGACTGATGAATAGACGATTAAGTGTGAGCGATTATGTCTATGTGTATTTAATGCAGTGAGAATCTATTGTTATGCATTGTAGTGAATAAGTATGAGGTATAGGCATTCGGTACTTGTACATTTATATATATATATATATATATATATATATATATATATATATATATATATATATATATATATATATATATATATATATATATATATATATATATATATATATATATATATATATATATATATATATATATATATATATATATATATATATATATATATATATATATATATATATATATATATATATATATATATATATATATATATATATATATATCTTATGCCTTGATTATTATGATAATGTTTCTCACCCTTCTGTTGTTTTATAATGCCCTACGAGGCATTGCAGATTAGGATTCGCTGGAGGTTTCCTTTGGAGTATAGCTCTTTTCCCTCGTGTCGGTCGCTTTGATATGTAACTTTGGGTAGATAGGCTTGTAGAATGTCTTAATGTTGTTTTGTTTGTATGTGAATGAAGTTGTGAACAACCAGATGACATGTAATTATGTTTTGTCATGTCTTAAGTGAATATATATATATATATATATATATATATATATATATATATATATATATATATATATATATATATATATATATATATATATATATATATATATATATATATATATATATATATATATATATATATATATATATATATATATATATATATATATATATATATATATATATATATATATATATATATATATATATATATATATATATATATATATATATATATATATATGTTTTAGTCTTCCGCTTTAAGAGAAAACATGAATATGTAATTTCGAAGAATCATGCGTTTATTTTTAGTTGAGATTTACCCCTTTTGAGTTAATTCTTTTTAAACATTAATATTCATGTGGTCGTTTGGGCAATTTCGTGCATTGTTTAATTCGATTAAAAATGCATAACGTTTGGACATGAATGATGAACGTGTCGTGTAGTATACATTGCGGTGTATGATGTTAGTTATATTTGATCCCTTGGAGGATTTGCAGAACCTCGCTTGATGCGATGGTTATATTTGATCCCTTGGAGGATTTGCAGAACCTCGCTTGATGCGGTGGTTATATTTGATCCCTTGGAGGATTTGCAGAACCTCGCTTGATGCGATGGTTATATTTGATCCCTTGGAGGATTTGCAGAACCTCGCTTGATGCGATGGTTATATTTGATCCCTTGGAGAATTTGCAGAACCTCGCTTGATGCGATGGTTATATTTGATCCCTTAGAGGATTTGCAGAACCTCGCTTGATGTGATGGTTATATTTGATCCCTTGGAGGATTTGCAGAACCTCGCTTGATGCGATGGTTATATTTGATCCCTTGGAGGATTTGCAGAACCTCGCTTGATGCGGTGGTTATATTTGATCCCTTGGAGGATTTGCAGAACCTCGCTTTATGCGACGGTTATATAGTGATTCCTAGGAGAATCTGATGAGTTATAGTGTAACCGTATAAGTGTGAGAGGAGTGAATTCTAAGAGAATCTGAGTGACGAATGAGTCGGTACCGTGGTTGTAGCTGCATAGGGTCGAGGTGTCGGTCTCTATGAGTGCATTGTCATCTTTATATGATGAATTGAAAATAATGCTTGGAAATGTATTAGTGTATGTGTATATATATATATATATATATATATATATATATATATATATATATATATATATATATATATATATATATATATATATATATATATATATATATATATATATATATATATATATATATATATATATATATATATATATATATATATATATATATATATATATATATATATATATATATATATATATATATATATATATATATATATATATATATATATATATATATATATATATATATATATATATATATTTATATATTTATTGCGTCTGGTAAATATGAGAATGAGGTTGATGTATATGAAGAGAGATTCTACTCACCAGGGTAGAACGACGATGCGTCGTTCCTAGTGAGGTAGTTACCGGGGTAGAATGACCGAGACGTTGTTCCCGGTAGAGCATAAGCGACGTACCCATAGTCCGGAAAAAGGATTGAGGGTAGTGAATGAGTCTTATATGAATCGCATGGTATGATTGCGATTGTCATATGTAAAAATGCATATGTGCAGGAATTGATGAGATGCGGTAGCGAATAAATAAATGTGAAAGATATTGACTGATGAATAGACGATTAAGTGTGAGCGATTATGTCTATGTGTATTTAATGCGGTGAGAATCTATTGTTATGCATTGTAGTGAATAAGTATGAGGTATAGGCATTCGGTACTTGTACATTTATATATATATATATATATATATATATATATATATATATATATATATATATATATATATATATATATATATATATATATATATATATATATATATATATATATATATATATATATATATATATATATATATATATATATATATATATATATATATATATATATATATATATATATCTTATGCCTTGATTATTATGATAATGTTTCTCACCCTTCTGTTGTTTTATAATGCCCTACGAGGCATTGCAGATTAGGATTCGCTGGAGGTTTCCTTTGGAGTATAGCTCTTTTCCCTCGTGTCGGTCGCTTTGATATGTAACGTTGGGTAGATAGGCTTGTAGAATGTCTTAATGTTGTTTTGTTTGTATGTGAATGAAGTTGTGAACAACCAGATGACATGTAATTATGTTTTGTCATGTCTTAAGTGAATATATATATATATATATATATATATATATATATATATATATATATATATATATATATATATATATATATATATATATATATATATATATATATATATATATATATATATATATATATATATATATATATATATATATATATATATATATATATATATATATATATGTTTTAGTCTTCCGCTTTAAGAGAAAACATGAATATGTAATTTCGAAGAATCATGCGTTTATTTTTAGTTGAGATTTACCCCTTTTGAGTTAATTCTTTTTAAACATTAATATTCATGTGGTCGTTTGGGCAATTTCGTGCATTGTTTAATTCGATTAAAAATGCATAACGTTTGGACATGAATGATGAACGTGTCGTGTAGTATACATTGCGGTGTATGATGTTAGTTATATTTGATCCCTTGGAGGATTTGCAGAACCTCGCTTGATGCGATGGTTATATTTGATCCCTTGGAGGATTTGCAGAACCTCGCTTGATGCGGTGGTTATATTTGATCCCTTGGAGGATTTGCAGAACCTCGCTTGATGCGGTGGTTATATTTGATCCCTTGGAGGATTTGCAGAACCTCGCTTGATGCGATGGTTATATTTGATCCCTTGGAGGATTTGCAGAACCTCGCTTGATGCGATGGTTATATTTGATCCCTTGGAGAATTTGCAGAACCTCGCTTGATGCGATAGTTATATTTGATCCCTTAGAGGATTTGCAGAACCTCGCTTGATGTGATGGTTATATTTGATCCCTTTGAGGATTTGCAGAACCTCGCTTGATGCGATGGTTATATTTGATCCCTTGGAGGATTTGCAGAACCTCGCTTGATGCGGTGGTTATATTTGATCCCTTGGAGGATTTGCAGAACCTCGCTTTATGCGACGGTTATATAGTGATTCCTAGGAGAATCTGATGAGTTATAGTGTAACCGTATAAGTGTGAGAGGAGTGAATTCTAAGAGAATCTGACTGACGAATGAGTCGGTACCGTGGTTGTAGCTGCATAGGGTCGAGGTGTCGGTCTCTATGAGTGCATTGTCATCTTTATATGATGAATTGAAAATAATGCTTGGAAATGTATTAGTGTATATATATATATATATATATATATATATATATATATATATATATATATATATATATATATATATATATATATATATATATATATATATATATATATATATATATATATATATATATATATATATATATATATATATTTATATTTATATTTATATATTTATTGCGTCTGGTAAATATGAGAATGAGGTTGATGTATATGAAGAGAGATTCTACTCACCAGGGTAGAACGACGATGCGTCGTTCCTAGTGAGGTAGTTACCGGGGTAGAATGACCGAGACGTTGTTCCCGGTAGAGCATAAGCGACGTACCCATAGTCCGGAAAAAGGATTGAGGGTAGTGAATGAGTCTTATATGAATCGCATGGTATGATTGCGATTGTCATATGTAAAAATGCATATGTGCAGGAATTGATGAGATGCGGTAGCGAATAAATAAATGTGAAAGATATTGACTGATGAATAGACGATTAAGTGTGAGCGATTATGTCTATGTGTATTTAATGCGGTGAGAATCCATTATTATGCATTGTAGTGAATAAGTATGAGGTATAGGCATTCGGTACTTGTACATTTATATATATGTATATATATATATATATATATATATATATATATATATATATATATATATATATATATATATATATATTTATATATATATATATATATATATATATATATATATATATATATATATATTATGCCTTGATTATTATGATAATGTTTCTCACCCTTCTGTTGTTTTATAATGCCCTACGAGGCATTGCAGATTAGGATTCGCTGGAGGTTTCCTTTGGAGTATAGCTCTTTTCCCTCGTGTCGGTCGCTTTGATATGTAACTTTGGGTAGATAGGCTTGTAGAATGTCTTAATGTTGTTTTGTTTGTATGTGAATGAAGTTGTGAACAACCAGATGACATGTAATTATGTTTTGTCATGTCTTAAGTGAATATATATATATATATATATATATATATATATATATATATATATATATATATATATATATATATATATATATATATATATATATATATATATATATATATATATGTTTTAGTCTTCCGCTTTAAGAGAAAACATGAATATGTAATTTCGAAGAATCATGCGTTTATTATTAGTTGAGATTTACCCCTTTTGAGTTAATTCTTTTTAAACATTAATATTCATGTGGTCGTTTCGTGAGCATTGTGACACACTTCTTTTATACCTTAATGTAAATACACTCTGATGAAAATAAAAATACTTGTATTTCGTGACTATATGTTTTGATATGTGATTATTTTTGGGTATAGAAAGGGGGCGTTACAAAGTGGTATCAGAGCAGGTCGGTCCATCCGGCCAAGTTGTCTAATGTTGGTTGTTCCCTTGTACACGACATGTCTGTGAAGACACTGTCGGTACGTGTTTGTTGTTTAGCCATTGTCTGCAGAGGTAGGAATGATCCAAGTGGGGGAGAACTTGTGGTTCTCCAGGATGCTACAAGTGTGGATCTATAGCTAGGTGCATTGTTGAACATCAAGGGCTGGTGTTATCCGTGTTGGAGGAGAAAGCAGTGTTATGTCACTATGAAGAAGTTCAAGGAGTTTTGGAAGAACCGTCAACAGCTTGTGTGTCGGTTATATCGAACCCGATCGGACCATTTGTTGTGTGTTTGTGCCAGAGTTTGAGAGCTTCAATTGTTTAGTTGAGATTTGAGGCGAGTAATGGCCTTGAGAGCTTAAGATGTTTAACTTTGATGGAAATTTTGAGTATTAATGAAAGTGGGAAGTTGGCGGTTTACCGGTTGATTGCTGTTGCCCGAGAGTTATCCTGACAAGATAAGTGTTGTACAACTAGGACGTGAAGTAGAGTTGCGATCGACTTAGTTGCGGAAACTAGTCAGATATTGAGAGCTCCGTATGGTATGTCTGCTTAGATGGTAAAAGGATTAAAATTGATTGAGTTGTTTTGGAAACTTGTGTCCAGTGTGTGTGCTACGGCAACGAATTGCGGGACCTTATGTGATGAGACTGATTATTGGTATTCTCGACGAGATTCGAGAAGGTTGGAATTCTAATTGGAGTTAATAGGGTGATTGAGTTTGACGAATTTAAAATCGAATGAGTGATGTTTGGATTGGTGGAGATGGTGACATGAGATGTTGTGATAGAGTCTAAGATCCCGAATAAAGGGGATTGGATGAGAGTATTTTGAAAGAATTAGTTTGGTAGCCACAGATGGAGAAAGCAGTAGTTGTATGTGCTGGTGTGACTTGTCGAGAGTCGAAGAATGAACGTCTGAGATTCATAGGTCTAATGTGATCGTTGTATATTCCAGAGTTGAGATCGGAGGGTAATTCCATGGATTTTGCGTGGGGTTTTCCGAAGGATGTGAGAATATGATTTTGTTGACGAGATTCTGGACGGAATGACTGGATTGACCCTTTTCCTGTCAAAGAAGATTAATTATTCTATTTTGGAACTAGTTGTGATGGATATCACCGAAGTGATAAAGACCGTATGTAGTATCACCGAATATTGTATCGGATGGGAATTTGAAGCCTTGTATGGCAGGAGGTGTAAGGCTCATTTGTATTAATATGATTCAGGCGAGAGTGTTGTACTCGGACCTGAGGTTTGTGCAAAAGACGACTGAAGAGATTAGAGGACCCAAGAAAAGACGTGTTTTGAGAGTTACGATAATAACTGGTGTAGTCGAGCTTGAAGTCTCGGAAGCACACCGTGACTCGTTGTAACAGTATCAGAGTAGTATAACGGAAGCATGGGGAATAACATGTTAGATTGTTTCACCGCTGTCACTAAAGGAAATTACACGATGTGTTCGCGTGTCTAAGCTGAGGAAGCGCATCAATCCGGATGGATGGTGTGTGAGTGAGAGAGAATTTGAATATTGAGGCAACTTCGAGGAAAAAGGGATTGTCTTGGTAAAGGTATTTGGGAAGAATCAACTAGATGGAATCGGATTGGGAAGATTGGGACGCGTGAGTCACATCCCGAGTTGTCTGAATCGGATAACATTTTCGAGGACGAAAATTCCTAAAGTGGGGGAGAGTTGTAACAGCCCAATTTCGGTTTAACTAATTAATTTAGTTATTGGAATTATTTTAATTATGGGATAGTGTGATAATATGTTAAGTCTACATATTATGCTATTTTATCATTTGTAGAGTTTTGGAAAGTTTAGTGGGAAATATTTCGGACAGTCTCAATTAATGGTTAAGTGGATGATTTATGGAAATTGATTGGAATAATAGGTATATTGGAGGAAATAGAATGGAAAGAAATATAAATAATAGAAATAGAAAGAAAAGATATAAGAGTAAGAGAGGAAAGAAAAAGAAAAGGATAGAAAGAAAGGGAGAAGAAGGAAAAAGGAAGAGAAAAGAGAAGAAGAAGAGGAAAAGAGTGGAATCATCAAGAGCAACTCAAAGCTTCGATTAATCCAAGGTAAGGGTGTGAAATCTTACTACCTTAATCAATATGTATGGTTATGTATGTGTATGGTTGATCGGGTAGAGTTTTGGAGAGTTTTCTATAAACTTCCATTTTAGGTCGAAATTGATTCGATCGGTAGAGACCGAGTTTTAATGATCGAAAATGAGAATAAGTGGTAGAATTTAGTCGAGGAATGTTAGACTAAGGCTACTGGAAACGAGTTGGGATTTATCGGGAGATTTCCTCGGGTGTTTGGATTCTGAACAGTGGGAGAAAGTTCAGTCCACAGGCGCTCGCTAGCAGCTCGCTAGGCGAGCAGGTCGCGAGTGTTCGCTAGCATCTCGCTAGGCGAGTGTGTAGCGAACGGTCCCAGACTTGGGACAATGGTGTTTTGGTCTCCTTCGCTGGCAGCGAATGGAGTAGCGAATGACTCGCTGGGGGTTCGCTGTGGCGAACAAGGTAGCGAACGAAGTCTGTAGCTTCTGTTCTTGCTCGCTAGCAGTTTGCTAGGCGAGAAGGTGGCGAACATTCGCTAGCAGCTCGCTAGGCGAGCGTGTAGCGAACGTAGCAGAATGAGTCTTCTTTGTTGTTGTGTGCTGTTGTAGCTTGGGGTTCCGAGTGCGATCGACCCTTACTTGATTTAGAAGCTGGCGTAATGGTTCGTGGCGTACTGTGGGTAGCCGATAGGCGTGAATCCTAGGTTAGGAATTGTAGTCGTTTGGGCAATTTCGTGCATTGTTTAATTCGATTAAAAATGCATAACGTTTGGACATGAATGATGAACGTGTCGTGTAGTATACATTGCGGTGTATGATGTTAGTTATATTTGATCCCTTGGAGGATTTGCAGAACCTCGCTTGATGCGATGGTTATATTTGATCCCTTGGAGGATTTGCAGAACCTCGCTTGATGTGATGGTTATATTTGATCCCTTGGAGGATTTGCAGAACCTCGCTTGATGCGATGGTTATATTTGATCCCTTGGAGGATTTGCAGAACCTCGCTTGATGCGATGGTTATATTTGATCCCTTGGAGGATTTGCAGAACCTCGCTTGATGCGATGGTTATATTTGATCCCTTGGAGGATTTGCAGAACCTCGCTTGATGCGACGGTTATAGTGATTCCTAGGAGAATCTGATAAGTTATAGTGTAACCGTATAAGTGTGAGAGGAGTGAATTCTAAGAGAATCTGACGGACGAATGAGTCGGTACCGTGGTTGTAGCTGCATAGGGTCGAGGTGTCGGTCTCTATGAGTGCATTGTCTTCTTCATATGATGAATTGAAAATAATGCTTGGAAATGTATTAGTGTATGTGTGTGTGTGTGTATATATATATATATATATATATATATATATATATATATATATATATATATATATATATATATATATATATATATATATATATATATTGCGTCTGGTAAATATGAGAATGAGGTTGATGTATATGAAGAGAGATTCTACTCACCAGGGCAGAACGACGATGCGTCATTCCTAGTGAGGTAGTTACCGGGGTAGAATGACCGAGACGTTGTTCCCGGTAGAGCATAAGCGACATACCCATAGTCCGAAAAAAGGATTGAGGATAGTGAATGAGTCATATATGAATCGCATGGTATGATTGCGATTGTCATATGTAAAAGTGCATATGTGCAGGAATTGATGAGATGCGGTAGCGAATAAATAAATGTGAAAGATATTGACTGATGAATAGACGATTAAGTGTGAGCGATTATGTCTATGTGTATTTAATGCGGTGAGAATCTATTGTTATGCATTGTAGTGAATAAGTATGAGGTATAGGCATTCGGTACTTGTACATTTATATATATATATATATATATATATATATATATATATATATATATATATATATATATATATATATATATATATATATATATATATATACACACACACACACACATATATATATCTTATGTCTTGATTATTATGATAATGTTTCTCACCCTTCTGTTGTTTTATAATGCCCTACGAGGCATTACAGATTAGGATTCGCTGGAGGTTTCCTTTGGAGTATAGCTCTTTTCCCTCGTGTCGGTCGCTCTGATATGTAACTTTGGGTAGATAGGCTTGTAGAATGTCTTAATGTTGTTTTGTTTGTATGTGAATGAAGTTGTGAACAACCAGATGACATGTAATTATGTTTTGTCATGTCTTAAGTGAATATATATATATATATATATATATATATATATATATATATATATATATATATATATATATATATATATATATATATATATATATATATATATATATATATATATATATATATATATGTTTTAGTCTTCCGCTTTAAGAGAAAACATGAATATATAATTTCGAAGAATCATGCGTTTATTTTTTGTTGAGATTTACCCCTTTTGAGTTAATTCTTTTTAAACATTAATATTCATGTGGTCGTTTCGTGAGCATTGTGACTCACTTCTTTTATACCTTAATGTAAATACACTCTGATGAAAATAAAAATACTTGTATTTCGTGACTATATATGTTTTGATATGTGATTATTTTGGGGTATAGAAAGGGGGCGTTACAGTAAAGCTTGCCATCTGCCTCTAGAGTTATAACACAAGGAATTATGGGCATCCAAAGTCCTTAACCTAGACCTCACTAAAGCAGGAGAGTCTAGAACTCTCCAACTCCATGAGCTAGAGGAATTCCGGAACCGGGCATATGAGAATGCAAAAATTTACAAAGATCAAGCAAAGAAATGGCATGATCGACGAATTCAGAAGAAAGAATTTCGGGAAGGACAATTAGTACTGTTGTACAACTCTCGGCTGAAACTCTTTCCGGGAAAGCTTAAATCAAAATGATCAGGACCATTTGTAGTACATAAGGCGTTTCAGCACGGAGCAGTCGAGCTGAAAAATCCAGCAAATGGAGACGTTTTTAAAGTAAATGGTCAGCGTCTGAAACCTTACTACGAGGGACAGCAGAAAGATCGAAACGAGGTCGTTCATCTCACATGATACGATGACGGACCGTCGAGCCAGGCGACGTAAAACGAAGCGCTTTGTGGGAGGCAACCCACGTATTTTACACTCACGCATTCATTTTTTTTTGTTTTAACATGTTTTGATTAACTCGCGGTTCATCGGTGAAAGAAGATTGTCGGAGACCAGAGGAGAGGAGAAAATTTTGAAAAACAGCACCCTGACACGGATGGCCGTGTTACACAACACGAGTCGTGTCAGGCCTAGCATATCAGGGCTGAAAAACTTGAAAAAAGGTGGAGTCAGTGGTGCAACACGTGTGCCCGTGTTGCAGGTGCGTGGTTTTGAAAAAAAAAATATAATACAGGGGGTGCAACACGGGTGCCCGTGTTGTGCAACACGGCCCGTGTTGCAAGGCACGCAGCCACTAATCATGTTTTACCATGTGGGGCCCACCTGCTTTAATCCCCATTTATCATTTGTAACCACCCATTTGTTATCATTGTTCCCTATCACTTCATCTCCCTTCTTCTTCTCCCTCACAAAACCCTTAGCCTCCATAGCCTTCTCTCCAAAAAGCTTCCATATCCACCACACCCACTCATCGTAAACACTTCCGCCCTTCACAAAAAAACGTTCTACTCATCCTTGTGCTCATTTCTACGGTTGCGTTTTTCACTAACAGTGATTTCGAAATTTTTCGAACTATCTGTGTTGTTTGTGTTTTGCAGGATTAATAATGCCTCCTCGTAGAGACACAGGAAAAGCAGTGGCGGAAACTTCGCGCCCCAGAAAGAGAGCACACCGTATGGCGAGTCCTCACGGCATACTCTTTGAAGACCCGGATCATCAGAAGAAATACTCCAACATCATCAAGTGTAAGCTCACACCCACAAGGTATATCTGTAACACTACGCTTGATAATCTAGGGCTGAGAGTAGAAGTCCATAGGATGTTTCACACTCTGGGTATGCTAGAATTTATGCAATTGGAAGCGCCGACTTATGAGCGCATAACTGTTGAATTCTTGAGTACTTTAGAATTTCAGTTAAAGCACAGGTGGACAGGTGTGAAGGAGGAATATTATGGTACACTTAGGTTTCGACTATTTGATACTGACCATAGCCTGACAATAGCCGAATTGGGAGATATTCTGAAGCTCCCCAATTTTGGACCTGGAGCCCCTCCGGGAAATTTTAGTGCAGGGGACTTCTGGAAGGCTATTACAGGCAGAACTGATTATGTCGCTAAGGCGGCAAAAGCCTCGTGTATCTATAACCCATGTTTCAGGTACGCGCAAAAAGGGTTGGCATATACACTGTTCGGCAGGGGTGACAGCACAGGAGTGGCGACTCAGAGGGAGTTGTACTTCATGTATGGCATGGCAAATCAAGAACTCATTAATGTGGCTGCCTTTGCAGCTGACCACCTGAAGAGGGTTGCGAATGCACCTTCCGGCGAAATAAGGTAAAAGGAAAACACCATGGGTATGATTACTCAAATCGCAAATCACTTTGGCCACAGTGCTCTCTTGAGAGAAGCACCCACTGTTGCAGGTAAGACAAAGATAGATCTTGCCACACTGACTGCCCAAGGTATGATTCGAGTCTTTGATAATTACTACTCCTTGGTAAGCCGAAACAGTCATCTCCTCGCTTTACTTGCCCCTGACTTTATTAGTATTCAAAATGTGAATAACTGGCTATATGAGAGCACAATGCAGGATGAAGAAGACCAATTTTATGATGGTACAGATACAGAAATCTTTGAGGAGGAAGGAGATCAGGTAGAAGAAGCGCCTATACCGCCTACTCGAGTCTCACCCCATTAGGAGTCCGGCTCCGGCTCTTGGAGCTTATCTAAAAAAGAATGGGATTAGATGGAGAATGAGATGTGTCATCTCCGAAGTGAGCAGACAAGGCAAGGCGAGGAGCATACAAGACAAGGAAACGAACAAATCCGACAAGGCAGGTTGATTGGTGAAATGCACGAATGGATGCGGCAGATGATGATGCGCGACCAACCTCCACAACCATGAACTTTGTGAGTCCTCTGCTACTGGTGTTCCAACAGTGAGGACACTGTTGAATCCTAGTGTGGGGGTATTTTATTGGTGTTGTGTTTTTATGTTATTTGTTTATGTGTTTTCGTTTCTGTTTTGGTTATTTGGTTATTTAATTTTCAGTGTTAGTTTGAAAGCATGATAGCAAGTCCACAGGAAAACCCCCTGACATTGAGCTAATAAAATTAAAAACATTGTTGGTTTGGGGAACTGTTTGGTGGAGATGTCGGTGAGTGAGGTGATGAAAAAGTATATAGAATACTCAGAAAAGAACTGTGAGGATGAAATCGGAACAATCTTGAGAGATAGGTAAAAGGCAAACACCATGGGTTTCCCGAATAGGAACGAGTTCGACGTGTAGATTTGTACCATAGTGCTTTGATCTGAGAAGAACCCCTGAGTAGTTTATTTTGACAATCAGGTTTCATCAATAAGAATCGTGTGTGCAAGGTTAACGAAAAATATCGAGCTAAGGCACAGAGAAAGAAAAAAACAAACAAAAAGGGGCAATTAGGCGACTAATCCTTCTAAGTTGGGTAACCCTCACCCGGTTATTCAGCCCAACGACGGTCGAAACTGAAAGCCATTCAAAAATAATAACAGTGCCAGAAAAAGGAAAATGTCGTTGATGAATCTTGTGCACACGAGGAAAAAAAAAGTCGTTATAGTGATTGTCCGAATGAAAGGGAGGAAAATCGAAAAAGAAGACTTAAGTACAAAGCATAGTCGGAGAGGTTACCCATAGGGAGACTGGGGTCTGTGGTTTACCGCAGTCTAGTGTTTGCATGTTACCTGTTTTGAGGGAAAAGCCGAGATTAATCCTAGTGGGACTTGGAATGAGAAGTTCAAGTATGAGTATCATCACTGTAACTCACATTTCTATGGACGGTTCCGTTATGAAAAAGATATTAAGTTCGGTTTGGCGAGCTTTTTGCTTGAGGACAAGCAAAAGTTCAAGTTCGGGGGAGTTTGATCGGTGGATTTCACTTGTGTTTTCAAACGTTGTTTGTTGTTAATTTCGCACCGTTTTTTATCTGTTTTTGAAGCTTTTGTTGTTATTATCTGAATTACTCGTAGTTGTTTGTCTTCAAGTCTTATTTGGAAGTTTGTATTACTTTTGCCGCTGGTGCGTTTGGTTCGGTTTCTTTTAGTGTGTTTTTGGCAGGAATGGATAGCATGACAGTCGCACCGCTTTCGGAGGCAAAGAAAAGTCGAAAAAGGAAAGTCAGAGCCACAACACGGGTACCCGTGTTGCACAACACGGCTCGTGTCATAGAGGACACGGTTGGCAGACACGGGTAGACCAAAGCAGAAGAAAATGGGAAACAGACGTACAACACGGGTGCCCGTGTCATGCAACACGGCCCGTGTTGCAGTCCTTATAAAAGAAAACGTGCTCTGAAGGAGTCAGCAGCCTGACACGGCCACCCGTGTTGCACAACACGGCCCGTGTCAGGGCCACGGAGAGTGAAATTGTTATATTTTCTAATTTTTTGTTGTCAGACCTGTTTCGAAGGGCATTTGAGACATTTCGCGATGTAATTTGAATTTAGATATAAGAGCCACTTTTTAGAAAGTAGAGGACACTTTTTGAATTGATATTAGGATTGACAACTGAGGAGAGTTCTTCTGGAGAACAAAGGATCGATCAAAAGCGGAAGCAATTGATGATCCAAGGGATCCAACTCGAATTGTAATGATCTTCTCCTTTTCATTTCTAATTGCATTTATGTTTACAAAGAACATGAGCAGCTAAACCCCAGGTTGTTAGGGGGTGGTCCTAAGTTGCGATGTAATGACCTTTGTTTGATTATTCTATGAGAACTATGTTATTCACCTTATATATTTTATTTTGCATCAATCTTAATGCGTATTCATATTGGAAAGTAGAATTCGAATTATGCTTAGGTTTTAATCTGAAAAGTCAACCTAACACTTTTGCAAAATAGTCTCACGGTCGATATTGCTTAGGAATGAGGATATCCCGTATCACGTCTTTTATGGTAGGAACTATTGCTTGATGCTTTCCATGGACACTGAGGAATTAGTGTACATGAAACTCATCAAAGGGTTTTCATTAAGGAATTAAGAAAAACTAAATTGGCCAACTGATGAATTAAGGTTAATAACTTTTATAGCAGGATAATCATACATGGTCTTTACTCGCATCGTATCCACTCCCCTAACACTGTTCTTCGATTGATTTATAAGTCTTTATTTACTTGTTATATTACTTTGCTACCAAACAAACCACTAGATCTTTTGTTCCTTTGAATCCTAAAAATCCCGTTAATTACTACGCAGTCCTCGAGATCGATACTTTGGACTTTTCCGTTATTATTACAATCGGTAAAAATAGTACACTTGCTATTTTCCCGATCATTAGCAAGTTTGAGGAATTGTCAATGGTAACAATATGGAAGGCTACAAATAAGACAGGGTTCTTATAAGATCTTCATACAATTTCACTGCCCAAGGAATCCGTGGGATCAAAGGTGACTGTTATATACGAAGGCTTGAAGTATAATTGGTGTCATTAGAATATTCAAGAAACGTATTTGAGTAAAGATTACGTATAAGAGTTTGGCAAGTGTGTTATATATAAGTTGAGATCCAACTTAGGAGATTTATTTTCTCAGTTGTATTGTATATTGGTGATTGTATGAAGTCTTGAAAATATTTGTCAAATAACAAGGAACTATCTAGGTTCCAATGGGAAACCATTATAGAGTGCATGTAGGAAAAGCGAAGACGAACGCCAAAACACTATAAATCGTGATGTCATCTCTCTCTTTATTACTCTTTCATTTAAATTCGTAGTGATTGCATGCTTTGATTTTTCAATTTCGTCGTA
The DNA here is from genome assembly GCA_963859935.3 of Lathyrus sativus. NCBI lineage: Eukaryota > Viridiplantae > Streptophyta > Magnoliopsida > Fabales > Fabaceae > Lathyrus > Lathyrus sativus. The sequence continues at coordinate 496,498,849 of OZ012736.1, read as the reverse complement.
TTATATCAATTGTTGTTGATAGACATTTATTAAGTAAGCATTAGGTTTTACTGAAATTGGATAACTTGTTAAGCTAGTTTTGTGATTGATAGTCTGGAAATGGATTGAATTTAGAACTCCATAAATTGAATCATTGTGTACGCTTTTTGTGACTACATATTGAACCAATTCATACAAAGCATTTTAATATTATAATCTTTGATATTTGTGAAACAAACTGTGTTAACTTGATCAATATTCAATTGTATAATTTTCATTTTCTCTTTAAACCTTCCGCTCGCAACTCATTTTTGAAAACACTTTGATTTTGGAAAATAGTTGCATTTTTTTAGTTTGGGTTTATTCAACCCCTTTTATATCATTTTTCTACTTCCATATTCACACCAACAAAGCCTTCTGCTATTTGACAATACCATAAACATGTTACAAAGCGTCAATTTTATCTACAAATATCAATTACCCATATTAATTGAAATTTGGTAAGATCCACCCTCACCAAAATCTATTTCTTATTTAGATCACTAACTGCGCCCACGATAATGTGAATATCAACAAACCACTTCCTCTGCAAGGAAGACTTCACTTCAGTAGGGGCAAACCCCTCCTCGTATCCAATACCCAGTAAAAGTCTCTAAATCTCTCTTCATCATAACCTCTTTGTGGGTAAGAGAATCCAGTTAGACGACATATGAATGAGGTTCACGATAGAAATGGGCCTAAGCTCAATATTTTAGGAACATATCCGAGTAAGAACAAGAATACAAAGTAGGAATGTGACAATCACAGAATGGGATTCTATTATACATGGCTTCACCAACACGAAGCATCCCTATAAATTGGCCCATTTAAAAAAAAGATTAAATAGAGGAACTTTTTGATGTAGCACAATAAGTCATTAATCCCTGATATTATTACCTAGTCATATATATTACGACAAAGAGATGGAAAAATGATTGGGGGAAATGTTTCCAATATCGATACTCGACCCAAAATTACAACACCTTTATAAAATCCCAAACATCGAAATGTAAATGCGATGAGGCAACATTCAAAAACTTCAACACCTTCACCTCAAACTCGAATAATGAGAATCATAAGTTTACCTGAGTGAATAAACACTCATAAAAAGGAATGGAACAATTCCTCCAAAGTGCTACATATCATCTTGCCTGATTTTGCATGAAGGACCCGCCAGACAAAAGGGTGGCTGACCACGATATTAACTGCTTTCACAACTGATGGGTCACTAAAAACAAAAGGGATTCCCAGTATATATTAGTCCACCCAACAATATTTATTCACATCAGTCTCCTCCACTAACGTGACTCATTTTAGACGTATCTCATCAACCTGGAAGATCTCAAAAGGATTGAGTCGAGTGACACCATCCAACTGGACTATATGCGTTAGGTGATCCTTAACTTCAACATCACTCAGATTCCAACTATAAGCAGTGCGATAAGTATTAATTAAATTTTGGACTTCCTCTTTATTCAAAATGGTGACTTTCATCTCAAGGATAAGTAAAGCTGGGGGAGCTAAAACTTATGCAATTTCAAATGATGCGAGCGTAGAGTTGACTAGGCGATCATATATCCCGCATCCCCATTTGAAAAAAGAGCATTAATAGAAGACTCATTAAAGTAAACTTCTATATCCAGAGAACCACTGGAATGCTTCTCTGACTCAGAGTCACCAGAAACATGTATAACCACTATAATTGATTGATTAATGACTAGGTGGTAAGAATCTAAACTGAAAGATGTTTATGCCATAACTAAAGGGGGAATAATCACTACTTCCACAATTGCTAGACAAACTTATGAGACGACCATTTACATTGGCCAAGGTAAAGAAAATACTGAAGATATGAAACAAACTTCAGACAAGAAAGGTACATAACAAGAATTGAGTTTGACAAGAAAGGTGAATGTTAAGTGCGAAATGAGAAACTTTGTTAGAGGAAAAGCAAACATTATAGGAGATACTCTTGAAGAGAGAAAGAAAATACACTATAAAGTTTTCCCCAACGCTCAGAGGCCTTTATATATAGCGAGAGGCGAGCAATGAACCAGAACAACAGAAACAAGAAGTTAAAAATTAACAATGAGATTTAACCTATGAATTGCACACGAACTCAAGTGCACTTGATTGGCCTAAGGGGAAATGTTATGCTCTAACCTGTTAACCTAAAACCATGTGTTTCAAAAAATCAACAAATTTTTTAATGATGAGAGGACATTTAATATGCTCGTTCTCCATTACTTTTGTAACTATTCCACGACTTTCATACTTCTCGACGTGGTCGGGCATGGTTTCTAGACGCTAGACGCAACTTGGAAAGACTTCGCAACAAGAACACACCCGACAAGCCTTGGGAGAAACTGTTATGGACCAATCAAATATCTAATGCACCAGCCCAAACATGCATAGTCCAATCAAGAGGGTCTGACATATATAGTCAACATTCATGAGATTCAAAGGACACTTTTATGATTTATACTTTTCACTATACTCATCTTAGACTTTACAACTGATTAAAGCTTCCGAGTACTAATCTTGCAGGTTTATCCTGCATCACTGCACTATAGATCAACATCATCGATTTTAAAATCCTTCATCATCAATCAACATTCTCAAATGAAACAAATTGATTAAAAAAATATTGATGGCCTTTTGTTATCATTTTTCTTCTCGACAAAACAAATCATTTCTTATAAAAATAATCACTTTAATAATTTATACTAGTCTTGTCAAGACTATTTGTTTTTATTAGAAAAGTAATCGATTTTTTAGAAATTAAATTTTGATATAATTAAAAAGGCAAAATAGCATTTTTCGTCCCTTAACTTTAGCTCGGGGTCCAATTTAGTCCCTTAACTTTAAAAAGTGTAAAGTTAGTTCTTTAACTTTTAAAATGGTGTCACGTTTATCCTTCCGTTTGTTGCCGTTAGTCAAACTTTGAAAAAAATTCCACGTTTGTCCAGGTGGAGCTGTTGACGTGGATATGAAATATCTTAAAGAAAGATAAAATAATCTAATGTTTCCATTACCCAAAAGATTACACGATACAACGCTTGGAGACTCAATGAATCATTGAATCATTGAAGATGATTCAAGGTTTGCAGACGCGAAGGATTGAGGGCAGAAGATTGAAGATGATTCAAGGAGACATAATCAAAAGGTTAGTTCATTTATATTTGATTTAGGGTTTACGAATCTCATAGGGCAATATCTGATGGAGGTTCAGATTTAGGGTTTATGTAAATTTGTTAATGTAAACTCTAATTATTTAGATGATATATATGATTAGGTATCATGGATGAATACATAACTCTCAAAATTCATCATAATGGTTAGTTCACAGGTGAAGGTCGTAGTGTATATGAGAATGAAGTAGTAGATGATTTGAGAGTAGATGTAGACAAATGGAGTTATTTTGAGCTAGTTGGTGTATTGAAAGACTTAGGTTATAGGGAGTTTGAAACAATATTTTACAAGGACCTTCAATTTGGGATGAATCCACTTGTTGATGACAATGGTGCTTTAGAAATTGCAGATCTGTATAGGGTGCGCCAAAATGTTGATATTTATATTAAACACACCTTGCCTCGATCTGACTACTGTGATGTTGTTGTTGATAAAGTTGATGAGGACCCTGCTGAAATTGTAAATGAGGTATAAGAGTTACTTAGTCAACTGCATGAAGTTGTGGAAGTTGAACAAACCACTGTTGGGTTGGATGAAGGTGATGTTAGAGTTGATGAAGCTACTGCTGGGTTGGAGGAAGGTAATGTTGGAGTTGATCAAGGGAATCCTGTAGTGGGTGAACATATTGTTGGAGTTGAACAAGGGAATCCTGCAGGGGAAAAAGGTAATGTTGGAGTTGAAAAAGGTAAAATTACAGCGTATGATGACTTAAGTTTATCATCTGATGATAGTGAAGATGAGGACTACAATTATGATAGCGCACAAGATATGGCTTTTGAGGATGAGTCTGATGGGTGTGATGAGATTAAAGAGGATGAACTCGATACCCTATTTGGTCATGAAAATGATGGTAATGGAGAAGTCCAAGAAAATGATGGTAAAGGGAGTGACAATGACAGTGAGGACATGCAAAGCGGTTGTGACAGTGATGATAGCAGTGGAGTTCTAAGAAAAAAAATCCAATTTTCAGACAGCCAAATGACATGTCAGATTACAAGTGGGATGTGAGAATGTACTTTAGTTCAAAGGGTGATTTTAGGGAAGCAATAACAACTTATGTTATACAAAATGGTAGAGACCCAAGGTTTGTAAAAAATGACAGAGTTAGGGTAAGGGTTAGATCTAAAGTTGGTTGTGAGTGGGAGGCTTATTGTAGCAAGTTGTTAAATGAAGACACTTGGCAACTCAGGAAAGTAATTGACAAACACAGTTGTAGTAGAGAGTATAATGTGAAGCTGGTGAGTACAAAGTGGTTGAGTAAAATAATTCAGAATAGCTTGAAAAAAAATCCAAGGTTGAGTATAAAGGATATCAAGGATAAAGCACAAAAAAAACGAAATGTTGGGGTCAATAAAACCAAAACTATAAGAGCAAGATTTGCAGCTAGAGACTATGTTGATGGTTCCTTTTTAGAAGATTACACAAGGGTCTATGACTACTGTCATGAACTGTTAAGAGCCAATCTATGGTCAATAGTTAAGATCAATGTTGAGCATGTATAGGAAGGTGTTGAGGATGAAAGACCATATTTTAGAAGGTTTTACATATGTTATGCTACGTGTAAGGAAAACTTTAAGTTGTTCAGGCATGTAATAGGTCTAGATAGGTGTTTTCTGAAGGGGTTGTGTGGCGGGCAGATTCTAGATGCCATTGGGAGGGATCCTAATGATCAAATGCTTCCCATAGCATATGCAGTTGTGGAGAGTGAAAACAAGAATAGCTGGACTTGGTTTTTAGAGTTGTTAATTGATGACCTTGAAGGCAAAGATGAATGTCTGACTTACACCTTCATCTGAGACCAACAAAAGGCAGGTTTTTCATTTATTCTTATGGTTTTATGTGTTTATGTTATGCTATTCCTATTATGTTATATTGTAATGCTACATTGTATGTTATTGCAGGGTCTGCTACCTACTATGGATGAGAAATTGCCAAGGGTGGAGCACAAGTTTTATGTTAGACACCTCTATAACAAATTTAGGAAGAAGTTTCCTGGAAAGATGTTGGAGGACATAATATGGAAGGCTGCCAAGTCAACATACCCACAGGCATGGGAAAGAGAGATGAAGAGAATGAGGGTCATCAATAAAGAAGCATTTAAACATATGATGAATACCCCACCAAGGTTTTGGAGTAGATCTTACTTTAGGACTGAAAACAAATGTGATGTTGTTCTCAATAACATGTTTGAGTCCTTTAATAGTGTCATTTTTGAAGCAATGGCAAAACCCCTAATCACTATGTTAGAAGACATCAGAACACACATGATGGAGAGATGGGCAAATAACAGAATGAGATTTAGTACTTTGCATGAGAATGATATTTTGCCCAATATTAGAAAGAAACTTGATGTCACAAGCACATACACTAACAACTGGCTAGTAAGGTATGTAATCTCAGCATACATTAATTCTTTGGGATGTCTATGACATACATGTGGCTAATGTATTTTGTTTGTTTAATCATTTAGGATGTCTGATGAACATATATTTGAAGTAAGGCACCTAGAAAATCAAGCTGACAAGTTTGTTGTGAACCTGAAAGATCAGATATGTTCATGCAGAAGATGAGAACTCATAGGACTCCCATGTGTTCATGCTCATTCTGCTATGAAGAGTAGGAATTTCAAAATTGATACTTATATTCCAGATTATTATAGGGTTTCAAGGTACAAGGCAGTTTATAAACATGTGATCTACCTTGTTAATGGAGCAAACTTGTGGGTTAAGACACCATATCCAGATGTGCAACCACCCAAGTTCAGGAAGATGCCTGGTAGACCTAAAAAGAGGAGGAACCTATAACAAGGTGAAATTGATGGGTCTACTTGCAAATTGAGAAGAACAAGTTTTCTGGTGAAGTGTAGTACGTGTAAGAAAGCAGAACATTACAAGTCTACATGTAAGGACACAACAACTCAGACTACTTAACAATCAGCCCAACCCTCTCGTACTCTAACTCAGACTGCTCAACAACCAAGCCAACACACTCCTACTTCAACAACTCATCCTACTCGACAACCAAGCCAACCTCTCAAAACAAAGCAACACACACTGCTAAGAGAACTTCTACTCAACAATCTAGCCAAGCATCTCAAACTTCTAAGGGAAAGGCTGCTTAAAAGACACATGGACCTGCTAAGGGCAAGACACAAAAGCTGCCTGTAAGGAAGCCAACAAGATCTTTTATGCCACCTGGGACTACAACTAGGTTGAGTGCTGCCAAGAATGTTGTTGGCCCAGTAACAAGGAGGTCTACTCCAACAAAGAGGACCACACCAAAGAAGAAATTCTAGTTGTGGAACACGTGCATCAGTTGTGTTAAAAGTATAACCTATTTTGTGGAACATGTGTGGAATGTATTACAAGTTTATTTATTATGCTGTTGTTGTGGAACCTGTTTTGTGGAATGTATTACAAGTTTATGTATCCTGCTGCTGTTGTAGTTTATGTATCATGCTATCATGAACTTTATGTTAAAAGCATAACCAACTTATATGTATTATGAAATGAACCTAAAAGCATAATCTGTCATGAACTTTATGTATTATGAAATGGACCTGTCGTGAACTTTATATTACTATGATCATGTCTAATGTGGTGTAAAAATGCAGACAAAATTAACAAACCAACTTTGACAGGTCTATAACAGACCAAGTAAACATAAAAACATAACATACCAAATATATCATTGACAGACCAAATTAACATAATTTTTAACTGTTGGTTATGCTTTGACAGACCAAATTAAAAACACTTTAATATGATATTTATCAATGCATACCAAGTTAACTTTATCTTCAACTGTTATGTTCATGTGGAACTAATACAATCCAAAACTAAAACTGACACATTCATGTTGAATTGCAAAAAGTGAAATTAACTAAACTGATATAGGATTAGAATCATATATTAGAATCTAACTATTACATTCATGTTGAAGTGATACAATCCAAAACTGATAGAAACTTTAATTGAACTTAAACCTAATTCTTACAACCAAAACTTAACTTAATTCTTACAAACAAACCATAACATATTACTTCCAAACAAACCTTAATACCCTAACTACTACTAACAACTAATACAATGATAATCATCACAAACATCAAATTCAAAATCTTTTTTTACTTCATGATATTTTTCATTTCACTTTCAAGTTTCATTAGTTTTTTTCCCTAATTCTTCATTCTCCATTGTCACTTTTTCAATGTCCTTTTTTGCTTCAGCAAGTCCCTTAGTTACCACACCCAACCTATGCATCCAAAATTGCTCATTCTCATCACCCGTCTCCTCATAAAACTAACCAAAAAAACCACAACCAGCTTGCACACCTCCTTGTAAGTTTCACTGTTTAGAGGATGATGGATAATGAATTTAAACTTAAACAGAAATATAACTTATAATTTGGACAAAAACAGAAACATAAACATAACTTAAACAAAGACAAAACTTCAACAGAGAAAAAAACCAACTTGCATATCTTATAATTTGGACAACCCCAAAAAAGTTTTCCCATATTCTTAACAGTAGTTACCATTTGAAGAACAACCATGTCTCCACAACGGCATATGGGCTTCCATCATGACCTACTACAAATATTCGAATCTCGACTTCCCAATTTCAACATGGAGGAGGAACAACCGGATTTCATGCTTGCCAAATAAAAAAACCTAGCTTAATTTAGGGATTTGAGATTGAGATTGGAAAATCACAGTCACACAATGTGAACGGAAGGAGGAAGGAGAAGGAAGCAACATGATGAACATAATTGCCAGGTCATCTGCCAGATATATAAAATAAACAAACGTTTGAGAACAACTGACGGTGATGACTAAATTGACACCGTTTTAAAAGTTAAAGAACCAACTTGACACTTTTTAAAGTTAAGAGATCAAACCAGACCCCGAGTTAAAGTTAAGGGACGAAAAGAGATATGTTGTCAATTAAAAAATAAATTATATATTTTTTAATTTCTAAAATTACATTCTAAATTATTAAAATGATTTTTTTTTATAATCTATAATAGTAATTATTATTATGGGTACTTTTCTCTTCTTTCTCTATAGATGATGAGTGTTAATGCCACTAGGATGATCAAGAATAAAGATGGCCTTCTTAAATACATACGTATTATTCTTTCCTTAAGTATATAACATATATATATATATATATATATATTTTTTTTTTTGGGTATTTTGATTTTCAGCCTAAACCTAAATTAACCACGCTTACTATACCAACTTTTTTATTTTATTTTTGGTTCAAAATTACTTGTGAGATAAAACGACGTCCTTAAAGTCGACAGTTAGAAACACAAAGCCCTAAACCCTGCTGCGCCACATTAGTTCTCTTCTCTTCTTTTGCCTCTTTTCGACATTTTTGTGGACGAAGAAGACGAAGCAACAAAACCAAAACCCTAACCTCTCAATCACTGGTCTGTTGCAAAACCCTAGCAATGGCAACTTCCATAGCCTCTCAATTAGAAGCTATCAGATCCATCGCACATGTTGATTCCGCTCCTCTGAAAAGGCCTTTCACTCGTCCTTCTATCTTGTTCGATCCTAAGGAAGCTGCTGATATTAGTATTGAATCCATTTTCACTATTGCACTTCAAGGTAACTTCACTTTTCAATATTATTTTGCCCTTTTTTGATAAGCTTGTTGTATTGAATTGAGTTTTTTATTCTGTTACAGGTTTGGAGGTTCTTATTAGCAACGACGAACGGTTTAGGAATTATAAAAATGATTTGTTCAGTCACCGAAGTAAAGAGTTGGACAGAGAGTTAATGGGGATAGAACAGAATAATCAACTTAACGTGTTAATTAATTCATATTTAAAACTTGTTTCTGGATTTTTTATGCTTCCGTCTGCACTTCAAACACTCGAATATTTGATACGAAGACACAAGTGAGCACTCTATTTCATAATTTGTTTTTTTTTTCAAGTGATTATGTTTAGTAAAATTTGATGTGACTTATTTTGAGCTTCAGGATTCATGTGTACAACAATGAGGATTTGATATTGTGCGCATTGCCGTACCACGACACACATGCATTTGTTCGAGTAGTACAGATACTTGATATAAGGTTATAAAGATAATATTGCTTGTTTGTTACTCGTGTGTTTGGTTGGCTGTGATGTAGATTACTAGTTGGAGTTGGAATGGTTTCTGATGTTTTTATTGACTTCTGTAAAGGAATGGTACATGGGGTTTTTTGGAGGGCGTGAAAGTCTCTGGTGCACCTCCACCTAGAAAGGTTATAGTGCAGCAATGCCTTCGTGATAAGGGCGTATTAGAAGTTCTATGCAACTATGTGAGTAAAATAGAAGTGTTTAGATGTGAATTTGATAGCTGTGTAAGAGAGTTAAATAATAAGATAACTACATTTTTGGTTGCAGGCATCTCCGTCTAAAAAGTTTCAACCTTCGAAGAATGTAATTGGCTTTTGTACTGCTGTTTTTGTTGAACTTTTGGGGACTGTTGTGACGGTTGATGATGATATTGTCAAGAGAATACTTCCTTTTGTGGTCTCCGGTCTTCAGTCAGGTGTTAAGGGTCTTTCAGATCACAAGGTTAGATTGTTTTCATTCATTCAAACTGATTATATTATATGTGGGCATCATTTTGTAATTTTTGTGACCAAGTACACAAGCTTCGAAATGGGCAGACCATGTGAAATGAATTTGCATTTTCCCCTTAATATTTTATTATGCATCATAAATAGTACTACCTCCATTTCAAAATGATTGTCGTTTAAATGTAATAATATTGTCATAAGACATTGCACTTTTACTAAACTAACCTTATAAAAGTATTGGAAGTAGTTTACTATAATTAAAAGACATAATTGGAAAAATATCAATCATTTCTACATTGAAAAGTGAGAATGACTAGAATGGATGGAGTAATACATTATCATGCATTTTCCCTCATATTAAGAAATTATATTCACTCCTATGTCTTTCTAGTAATCTAGAATATGCTAGGACTAGCTCATGTTATAACCTATGATTTGTTAAACCAATTTATTGCATGATTTTGCTGTTGATTATATGATTTTGAAAGTCCTCAAACTCCGGAATGACAATGTAACCAAAGTATATGATTGTAAACCTGCATATTTGGATAAGGCTGAGTGATTATTGTTTATTGAATATTATTTCTGTACAATTTAATCCATGGTCATTCTTACATTATTTATTGTTACCCTTTATTTTTAAATCACAAAAGAAATAGTACTTATTCACTGATGTTAAAGTTCTCTCCGCTTGCTCTCCGTGTGTGTAACTGAGAAGGAAACTCTCTTCAAAAGAACATGCACCGAACACCAAACAAACCATGGGCCAACTCTTTCTCGAATACACACGTCTAAGGAAATGTATCTCTATTTAAGATTTCACTTCCGTCACCCGAAGGGCATTATACGTTTGTGTTCCACTAAAAAAATACGATTCTATATAGTATATGTATCACCTTACTTTTAGGACTCTTAAAGTTTGCAAACTTCCTATTAGGAGGATCTGATTTAGGCAGGCTAGGAGGGATAGTTAGGCACAACTGCTTAACTGATTTAAATACAGGCACAGGCTCAGTCATAGGGAGAGGAAGGGGAATAAAAGAGGTAAGAGAGGAGAGAACAAGCAACCTTTTTTGATCCAGTTGATTGCCGAGTAGGACCCGGCTTCTAATTTCTAGTTTAAAAAGAGCGTGTTCTCTGTATTCTTCATTATTCAATCAGGATCATCTGTTTCAGATCTTATAGTCTTTTATATTCTAAATATTAGTACTTGATGCCACATATATTTCTTTTTTATTGTTTTTTGTTGCACTTTCTGATGCACTGTTGTACTTTGCAGGCCAGTTCATTGATGATAGTTGGCTTGCTTGGGAATAAAGCTGCATTGGCTCCTAAACTTTTGAATAGTTTGATACGTTCAGTTACCGAGGTTGCTCGGGAGGAGGCTAAAGAGTTGATAGATCTTCATTGGTTTCGGTTGTCCCTTATTGCCTTAATCAATCTTGTCCAGGTACCATGTTGTGACAGAACTTTTCATCCTATTTTCTCCTTGTTGTGCTATGTCTATACTTTTAAGTTAACTTGGTTATACTTTTATTCTTATTTTGTTGTGTTTGAATTTTCCTAGTCCCAAAATGTTGAAATACTTCCAATAAAGGCCTTGGAGATTTTAAAGGAACTCAGGTACTCTACCTCAAACTGTTCAACTTGTTGATGATACTTGTGGTTATGCTGTTTCCAGCATATTAATCATTTATATACATGATTTATAAAATCCTTTTTTTCCAGGGATTTGCCAGGGGTTTTATTAGAATTGTCTAAGGAGTTCAACATTGAAAAGTTTTTTGTTGTTTTATTGGACTCCCTAATTGACTGCAGGTGAGAATTCTATGATTTTCTTTCTGGCAATCTATTCATACTATACTATCAAAATCTTTTTTGTGCTAATTATTATTCATTTGCAGTTCTAAAGATGAATACTGCCAGCAGGCTTTGCTGTCCTTGATAGAAAAGGTCCCCATAAACGATTCTGTTCATCACGTGGTCACCAAAATCCTATCAACTTGTGTGAAACTATCGCAAAAAGTTGATGACTCGATATCTTTGATGTCAGGTGTGTATTGTGATTCTGAATTAAGATTTCAGAGAATTCTAGAATGTGATAAGATATAATATGAATTGAAATTAATTTCTGTATTCTATCACCATTAGTTGTAATTGTAATTGCTGTAACTAACAACTAAATTAGTTTTTACAGCTTTACCCGGCTCCGCTCTTGGCTTAATGACTAAACTAGATAATACAATAGTTGCAGTCTAGTCAATTATTCAATTATGATATGATGCCTTGGTTATTGTCCTCACAACTTTGTTGTTTTTCAAATGTCAATTAGCTGGTTGGGCAAAAAAGATTCTAATAATTGTTAATACAAAGTATCCGTCTGAACTCCGTGGAGCAGTTAATCATTTCCTTCAGGTATGCTGAATTTTTTTATTCTTTTCTTTGTTAGCAATTATACAAAAGTCTTAATGGTCTGAACTCAGCTTGTTCAACTTCGACAGAATAACAAAGCACATTCAAAGAAAGATGATTCACTGTATAAGATTTTATGTAAGATGTTGGATGGTAATTTGGATTCATCATCTGATATTTCAGAGTCTAAAGTTTGGTTTGCCTTGTATCATCCAAAGGTACCACCCGTAAACTTTCTATTACTGTCTATAATCCTGAAGTGTGAATGGTCATCTATTTTCTGTTAGTATTTATGAGCTTCATTCTTATTTGATGTGGTATAGGCTGATGTTAGACGTACTACACTGCGTGATATAAATTCTTCTGGCATCTTGAAAAACGAGGCATTTGTTTCAGAGGTATCTGTGCTCTGCTGCTACTCTTACCCTCTCCTCCTAAAACTATACTTTTCATTTATATTTTCATGCGTGACTCTGGTTTGAGAAATCCTTGGCATTTATCCTTGGAGTTGAAATGTTCAAAATTTGTGCTCAATATGGTTAATTACCGATATTTTACAAAAATCTCTAATCATTGTGGCCTATTGATTAAATATTATTATCTATTTTTGATTATATTTTATCTGAAAAGGTTGTGTTGTATATTTGTCAAACTGGTTTTGTTTGGAAATGTCTTTCTATATGTTGAGTTCCATTTCAAATGATTTGAACTAGTTATATTTGTAATCTAATATATGCGTTGTTGCTGAAAGAGAGGGAGTTGTAAGGCTATTGATATTACACATAATTGGTGGGTGTGGGTTAGTTGATTTTGATAGAAGACTTAATTAGTTGGTTTACAAGGTATGGTTTAAAAAATTGAATTTCTGATATAACTTTATTGAAGCTAATATTATTCGTTATAATTAAAGCTAGTATTTTTGTTGAGAAAAACACTGAAACACCAATTTTGTCATTTTCATTTTATTTTCCAAACATTCACTTGAGTATGATAAGTAACAAATTTTTTTTTGTTTTTTGATATGAAAATCTGAGATGCTTTGAAGTTGACAATGGGTAATCTTTATAATTTGGTCAATGTGTTAGTTATGTTGGATTGATGCTACTAGTTGTGTGCGATAGTGCATGGACATATGAGAATATACTAGAGTACGAGAAATCTCATGCTGTAAATCTTTGCCAAGTTATACAGTGCATAAATGATTCCTATTTCAAACAAAATGTTTTGTTGATCAGGGTCTTGTTGACATTCAAGAGGCCATTTTGAGACAGCTTGATGATAAAGATCTAACAGTTGTTCAAGCAGCTTTAAATGTTGATGGCTTGCAAAATGTACTAGGTGCTTCTAAGCTTATTGAGACACTGCAAACTGTGCTAAGAAGATGTGTTGGCAAGCTGCTGTCTGGTAAGTGGGGTATATTAAAAATAAAAATAATTTGGTAGAAATTCAGCTCCCTCTTTTGTTTAAATGTTACATCAAAGCCTTATAAACATGTTTGTCTGTGTTGTAAAAATAAACATGTTTGTCTGTGTTGTAAAAATAAACACGGTGACTGGTTAATTATAAGATAAGTCAAGACATACATTTTGTATTAGTGATGATATGGTACACGTAGCGATTGACCTCGGACCAGCTGCTGGGAAAATGAATCTTTTTCTCTGAATGTAGTCTTGTTGGATGATAAATGTTAATTGGTGTGGGCAACTCGTGTGCAGGGAACATATATTTGACCTTCCAAAGCATTAAATAAGAGTTAAAGGCTCCTTCATGCTTATCTAATTGGTCAGCATATGCTAATCTGTCTTTCTATTATACAGGGGGATTGATTAGTTCATCTGAGCTTAATTATTTTTAATGGATGGCTGGTCGTCCAGTTTTATTTATTTTTTAATCCAAATATGCTTGTATTTTATTTTTACTATGAATAAATGGCCTTCAACCCATACATTTCCATTTGTATTTTGCTGAGATAATCTGTTGTTTAGTTAGCCTTTTACCTATCTAAGATTTTATAGTAATTATAGTTATAAGAGAGGCAGCACCTTCATTAGAATGGAAGAGAGAAAGACTTGGTGGGCAAGAGTGAGTGGGAGAGGAGCTCTAACTCATCAAAACAGTGCTGGGGAGAAAGTAGTGAGACTGACGTTGGTGTATAATCGTTCTCACTAAAGTACTGCACATAGTTTGTTTACTGTGAAGTAAATTTACAGTTACATTATACCTTTGGATAAGTTCCCATTTAGTTCCAACAGATGTATGTGTTTTGACATTCTTTAACCTAGCAGTCTTGCCTTTGTTTCTTTTAGTAGTAGTTCATTGAATGACAACTTATCTAGCCCAGTGGAGAGGGATAAATAAATGATTTGTTGGACCAAGGCCTAATCTAGTAAAGCTCTTGCTTTCTGCCTCTGAGTTCATTTATAAATATTTGCTACAAAAAGCACAAGTTACTAATAAATTGACATGTATTAGGAGCAAAACTTTTATTTTTTTTGCTACAACTCTATTATAATTTGCAATTTTTGTAATTTCTTTGTATAAAAGCACCTCAATTTAAAATTTGGCTTACGGCTAACTTTTGGGCCTGCCCGGCATACAATTGTTGATATGTTTTTCAAATTCTCTTATGCAGGTTCAACCGATAATGTAAGTCTAACTGGAGAAGTCGCTGTCACCTGTTTAAAGAAAGCCATATCATATTTCCATGATCATTCTGATTACTTGAAAAACATTGCCGCCATGATTTTTCCATTACTCCTTGCTATGCCACAGGTTGGGCTGGATTTCAAATTTAACATTTATTTTTTAAATAGATTATTCCCGACTTTGCATATTCTTACTTCATTCTTGCATTCAGATGTCTGCATTACCTGACGACTACTTATCTTTCTTGTTGCAGACACAGGACTTGAATTTAAAAGCTCTTGTACTAGTCAACAAATTTACCTGGCCACTTTATCAGAATGTTGCGGTGTCTAGCTCTGAAGAAACGGTACATAACTACATAGATTTGATTTGCCAATATTTTTGTTTTTTAATGTGTACTTTTATATTGTAAAAACCAAAGTGTTGCTTGATAAGGCAAGTTTGTCAAACTCAAGATCCTACATAGAATTGGCCATGGTGAACGAAGGATATAGAATCAGTCACAAAGTCCCATTGATTTGGAAAAACAACTTCAAAAATTGAATGTTCAAATTTTTTTTCCTAACATCACTTTTAAGTTTGACTGTAGGAATGGCCAAATAGGACCCAGTCTAGTAGACGAGTATCTTGTTGTTTTACTGATAATATGTGTAGTGCCTGGGGGTTTTCTCATGGACATATTTTGTCTTCATCAAACTTCCACTTTACTAATTCAGAAAGTTCAATTGCAGACTCCGATACTTGGAAGTTTATCTTCTATTAACTTGAAGGTTATCAATAACTTGGCTAGCAATTTCATGGTCCACCCTGAAGATAATATTGCCTGGTTTGTTGAAAGCTGCAATGATTCAGAATTGTCAAAGACACTCTTCCTTTTTGTTCTATTGCAGTCTCTTCTGCTGATAAAACCAAAAAGTTAGTTTTACTTGTCATTTTGAATCCCCTTTTCTTCTTCCTGAAAATATTACTTAACAACACAAATAAATAGAAGCGTGCCATATTTAGAAGCAATTCAGAAGTGCTTATTTAGAGTAGTATATCTTATCTCTTTTAAGTTGCAGATTTGCAGTTCCCGTTTTTGTGTTTTAAATTTACCCAAAAAATAGGGTTAGAGAATGATGAATATTGACTTCCTTTTTCGATCAAAGGTGATGGCTTTTCTGCACTGTTTAAAAGTGTGTTTCCTATTCTGAAGGCTGAGTTGGAATCTTTAGTGAATGCTGGTGATGTTCTTTTGGATGAGGTATGAGGGGTTTACTCTCCCATGGTTGCTTTTATTTATCTTGTTTTTTCTTGTGATTACTAACTTTTTTTGTTTGTTGTGGAATTGTTTGCAGTTCAATTCTGAAATGCTAGACTGGGACTGTAGTTCTTTCTTTGATCATCTTTTGTATGCCAACCTCAGACCTTTAAATGCAAAAGTTATGGTTTGCATATTTTGGAGGCTGATCTCAGCACTAATGTCAGTAGAATCTTCAGGCAATCGGCTGGTTAGTAGTTCCTTCTATATTTCTTAAGCTTGTATTCAATTTTGTCTTATTAACTAGGTTTCCTTCTTTTGGAATTAATGTTAGTATTGGAGTTGTAGCAAATATATTTATGTACACAGTCATGTGATATCATAATGCACTTAGGAAGTAGCAATATCATTAACTTCCTTGTTAATGTAATTTATGTTCATTACTTAAAGTGTATAAATAGACAAGAGGATCAACTGAGTGTAAATAACTTGAGCATTAAGAAATTTCTTTCTTATACATCCTCTTCTATTATTCAAGTGTTATTATCTTCCCACTGCTCTCTGTTGGTTGCCTGGTTTGATGAATGAACCTTTTGTAATATGCAGGATGATAGCAAGATAAAGGATCTGTTTGTATTTTTTGCTTCCTCAAAGTTCAAACATGCATTCCGTGAACACCTCCATTTCTTAGCTGCACAGTGCAGTGTATCACCTGCCCGCCTATTATCTAAGTTTTTTACGGATGAAGGTACACTCCACAGTTTCCCTGTTGCTTGATGTACTCTATATCTTAAATGGACAATACTGTGTTGCTTGTACTGAGAAATTCATTCTTTTAAGATAGAATATTCAGTTCCTTTCTAAATGTCAACATCTCACATAATGCATAGTCAGTACATTCAAAGGATGTTTTTGTTTAGCTACAAATTTAAACTTTATGCCGGTGGTCTATATTAACATTTTATGCGTCTAAAGCAGTGCATATTAGCTTGATTCTTTGTTGGATCTTTTGTTGTACAGGTGTTCCTGCTACAGTTCAGGTTGAAAGTCTTCAGTGCTATGCATTTCTATGTAGTCTGTCACAAGATAAATGGCAAACTGAACTTTTGGCCGAATTTCCTTCTATTCTTGTTCCATTGGCTGGTGATGATCAGGTATGACTCTTTGTCAGCTTTACCTACTGATTGTGTGTGTGTTTTCCTTATCTGCCTGTTGCATATATATGCTTGTGGACAGATTGTTTTTTTTTCGTTTGTTTTTTTGTTTGTTTTTTATTGCTTATGCTGCTTAATCTTATGTTGGATGTTATCTTGATTTGAGGAACTGTGTTGGCTCAAATGGTATATTTGCATCTTTTGAAATTCTTTGCAGACTGTAAGGGTTGCTTCCATGAAATGTATTGATGAGTTACGTGCCTTGTGGTGTCGCATTGAACGTTCTGGCAAGAAAAACGGTACTTCATTCTCAGATTATTTGTATTTAACCCATTATGCCTAATTATATTTACCTATAGAAGTACCTAAACTTGTAACCACAGGGAACAATGCTACATGGTTCCATTTTCTGGGCGAACTACTATTGCTGTTGGATCAGCAAAAAACACTTATATTGTCTGACAAGAAGTTTCTTCCTTCATTGTTCGCATCCACACTGGGTTCATCCTGTCATAATATCTTAGTACCTCAAAATATGGAAAACAGGTATATAATGTTACTTCAACTATTATCTTTTGGAGGCTCCATTTTTATCACCACACGACTATTTGGTATATGTTCATTGACTTAGCTGCTCATCACATCCATTTCCATGTTTCCTGCTTCTGTTATTGAAAATTTCCAGATCTTTCAAATGTGTAGAGGGGAATTTGGATATATCGTCTATATCTTACTTCCATATAATGTGTAAAATATTGGGATAGATTGTGTGGCCTGGCCTTTTACAAGTAATTGAGCTGTTGCTTCGTATTGCTAAAATGGGATAGCTTAGGATTTAGGGATATTCTGTTGTGATTGACTCTAAATTAGTTGATGCAGATTTATGTGATGTGTCATTTGCTATCTTTCACTATGTTGCCCGTTGGTGCTTTTTTGTCTTTCTAGCAGGACTGTTCATTATTTTCGTCCAGAAAAATTATTCATTTGTATTTACTTCCGTGATTTTTTCCTGCTTTATTTCTGGACATAGGTTTGACCAGCCCACTAAAGAAAGAATACTTGAGTTCATTTTGGGTTCTGCTCTGAAATTCTCCAACTACGGGAAGGTTTGATGTCTTCACATTAACTCTCTCTGTTTCTCTTCATATGATTTTCATTGTGGAATAGCGATATGACTTTGAGCATTCATTTTTCTGGCAGCTAATGATTCTCTCCTTGCTCAAGGGAGTTGGGTATGCTATTATGCATCCTAATATTGCGCCAGTGTTGTCTCGTTCTATAGAGCAATACTATGATGACCGCAGTAAATCTCGCCAGAAAATTTCGAACACCAGAACTAAGATAATGTGCCTTTTGTTGGAGGTGTGTGTATTCTAATATTAAATTTTAGCTGTTGTAACCATTAATCTGAGGTTTGGTGAGCTAATTCTCTTTCTTTGTGTAGAGCTGTGTTATGTCATCTCCCTCAGGTGGAGATGATCTTCAAGATCCTTTACTGAAAACGTTGCAGGTGAGAAATCAAGATACATGTTTTTTGTATGTCCTGCCCTTGCTTGTCATCGTGAATTTACTGACCTTGGTCGCCTTTTTCAGTTGGATGACATGACTTCAGATGACCCTGCCTATATAGAGCCTTGTATCTCTGTCTTGAACAAACTTAATAGTCAATTCTACACGGGGTTGCAGAATAAAGTAAAGGTCTTAGCAATACAATTATTTATTTCTAGAGTCTGTTGTCATTCATGATAAGCAGACTTGTACATTTTCTTGGTGTGATGCACTGCGATAATTTTGTTGGGTAAACGAAAAACATCACTACCAATCTAGTCCCTACTATGACCTAAACTATTGTCTTTTTCTTGTATGTCAGGAGGATTTATTTCGGGCACTTGTTTTTTTGTGCCGTAGTGCTAACGGTGATGTACAAAGTGCAACTAAAGAGGCTTTAATGCGCATAGATGTGAGTTTCTTGCTTTTGGTTATTTTTTGATCAAACATGTCTTGTCTTAATTAAGGTTAGTTTGCTTGTTTTTCATTTTGGTTTCTGCTTTGTATTTCTCTGGTTCATTGCAACCTAAAACAGACAACCAAAACAGCTGTTTACCACTAAAAATGTGACACACATAAGCCATCGTCAATGTTTTTCTGAATTGACCAAATTAGCCTAACACTATTTATACTACATTGCTAAAGACAGTTCTATCCTTAAATAAGCCAATGACAGAGAGGTGTTTCATTCAGTGCACTCGGTGACAACTGACTAAGAGTGCATATTGCCACAAATTCTTTTTCATTCAATTTGTAGAACAAGCATTTAGTAACTATTTTGAAGTAGGGCACATCCAGAGCTTGCTCAGGAAGGACCCCAAGACGTCCAAGACTATCCAGTAGTAAATAATTATCATCAATTGTACTGAGTACTACTATATAGACAAATCAAGTTACTATGGTGATTTTGGAATTCTGAATATGTTTTTGAAGAGGAAATCTCTATTTATTTGCAGAATGAGTAAGATAAAGAACTGAATATTTACATGAAATATGAAACACACCATTATTCTTTGGTTGACAATGACATGTTTATGTTGAGAACTATAAATCCAGTGAAATTGATATATCTTATATTTAGCTAGCCATGCTATCCTGGGATTATATTAGTTTTCATTTTGGACAATGCCTGTTTTTCTTTGTATGAACAGTTGAATTTTATAATTAATTTATGGTATTATATTCTAAATGTGATAAATAGTGTTATATCATACCTTGTGTCAAATGTCGTCTACTATTTCTTTCAATGAAATATTAAGATGGATGTTTTCTTGTATAAGTTTTAACAGTAACATTTAAATTCTCAGTTTGATTTCACTTGGCCATTATATTTTTGGTCAATGAGTTATTTGCATTATATATTTTTTTTTTGGGGATTACTATGTTTTGTTTATTGCAGTAGGTGTTTTTCTCCAGCTTCCATTTCAAAAAAGGGAAAAATTAAACCGAGAATAATTTGTGGTTTTTATGGAATTGCAGATAAATTTCTCAACTGTTGGCCACATACTTGATCTCATACTTGCACCAAAATGTGGCAAAGTTAGGTCAGCAGATGAGAAGACAAAAAAGAGACAGAAATTGACAATAGATCAAGAAGCAGAACTTCCCACTAATGACATATGCAGAATAGATGATCCAGCCTATCTTCTTAGTTCCCTTCTTGACGTTTTATTACTGAAGAAAGACATAATAAACAGGTGATTTTATTATTATCTTAATACCATGACTGGAAAGTTGGACAAATCATTTCGTTGTGCTAAATTTGTAGTTTGGTTCTTGCAGGCATTTTCTTTTAGACCCCTTATTTAAACTTCTTAGCAAGGTATTTTCAGAAGAATGGGTAAATGATACTCTTTCCCTTGAGGAAGGATCAAGCCAATCATCATCAAGTCCTTCTGAATCCATAAATCATATTCAACAGACTCTATTGATTATCCTGGAGGATATAATCATGTCTCTTAAAAGCATAACTGCGCATAATGTATGCTTTCTTATGGTGAATCTGAAATATTTATATGATAATAGAAAATTTAAACGACGTCATCGTGTATTTTTCTGCTTCCTTTGATTAATTTTCATTACTTATGACAGGAAAGAATGACGGATGAGATTAACATCAAGCTACTGATAGAGTGTGCCCGGACTACCAATGTTTTAGTCACCCGCAACCATATATTTTCTCTGCTTTCTGCTGTTATTAAAGTTTTGCCAGAAAAAGTCTTCGATCATATACTTGATATTCTTCCGGTTATTGGTTTATCAGCTGTTACACAGGTCTGTAAATGTTGGCTTCCCCCTCATTTGGGTCCCTGCTTCTTTTCTTCAATCCTCAATTTTAATGATTAAATCCGTATTAAATCTTCCAACTTTTGTAATCTCTTGCTTGCAAAATTTTGAGGGTATGGGTCCAATATTCCAAATAACCACTCACCATTTCTATGTAGATTGACAGTCATTCAAAGCATGTTTTTGAGGATCTAATATCTGCGATTGTTCCTTGTTGGCTGTCTAAGACAGATGATGTGGAGAATTTACTGAAGGTTGGTATTTCATGAAAATACTTCTGGGCCTTAATATCTCTCCCTCATGGTTGGAAGTGACTCTTAGTCAATCAATCTTATAATATTTTTTTTCATCCTTCAGGTTTTCATAGATATATTTCCTGAAATAGTTGAGCACAGAAGGCTATCCATTGTTTTACATCTCCTAGGGTACTTTCTATATGATCCTAATATTGTAATTATCCATTAGTTTGTGATCTGCATCTTATACGGGTGAATGTTTTACAGAACTTTGGGCGAGGGTAAAAGCTTGGCCTCATTGCTTATCTTGTTGTTTTCTTCACTGGTTTCAAGGAAAGCCAGCCATTTCGTTAATATTCAGACGCCAGATGCTTTAACATTTTGTACTAAAGAGTGGGAATATAAATTAGCAATGCAGATTTGTGAGCAGTTTACAAGTATGACCTGGCTTCCATCTTTAGTTATTATCCTTGAACAGAGAGGAAATACAAATGTTGACCGGTTAATGTTTCTGGAGTTGTTTCTGGCAATGCAATTTTCTTTGCAAAAATTGCAAGATCCAGAATTGCTGTTCAAACTAGAATCAGGGGAAGACACAGTTGTCATTCAGGTATAATCCATATCACAAATGTTGCGACAAAGTTTATGCCTTTTAATATCTCACTTTGTTCAATTCTATCGGTAAACGTCCTGATGGCAGTTTATATAATGATTTTTGAAAAGCACCAGTGTCGAATGTTCATTGTTAAATATCTCATTGACATAGTTTAGAAATTGATATCTCTTAGTTGAGCAATTAATGTGATGTATTTGCAATGTGAAATTGTTAGCTTTCAGTAAATCAGAAATTTCTTCAGTATATTGAAATTTAAATCTTTGGCTAATATTAATAAAACTGAAGCTGTCTTAGCATTATGAACTGAAATACTCTTTGTATATAGACTGTTTGATTTTGCAGTGTATTTAACTATTTTTCATTCTGAGATGCTATTTTTGGTTTCTCAGTGTGATATCACTGGTCTTGCATGCTTTTATGTTATGTTCTATTCTTTGATTATTCTTTGAACAGTTCTGTTTATTCCAGTCAAAGATTCATATTCATATTCAAATTCAAATTATGTGATGGGCTGTCATTATTGCAGACAGCACTTGGAGGGCTTATGGAACATGTTGTTTTCCTTTTGCATCTTATAGATGCAAGAAAAAAACAACTGAATTTCCCAGTCAATATAAGGAAAGAGTTGAAGGAAACTATGCGTGCTCTTGTGAGGAATATAACAATGGTCATGATACCTTCTGTATACTTTAAGAGCATAATTAAGTTGCTCCACCATTCAGATAAAAATGTTGGAAAAATGGTACGATTTTTTATTAGATTATTTCAAATATAATAAAGTTATATTAGAATCTTGCATGACTATGATCTAATATGCGTTCCATAATTTGTTTGTCTCTTTATTCTCCTAGTTTTAGTGACCAGGAAATTGGATTTAGGATATTCCCTTAAACATATATTGTATTTTCATTCGAGGATTTGTAATAAGAGACCCATTATTCACATGCTTTACATATGCCATGGTTCTACTACATCTAGCAAAAGTTATATTTTTGTTAGTTTGTCATCACTACACATCTTGGTAAACATATTGAGTGTGAATACATTGACAACTATTACGTTATCTGATACTGCATGACTTGTGCTACAGGCTCTTGGGCTGTTATGTGTTGCAGCAAGAAATCACGAAAAAGTCAGCTTAGCTCTTAAAGACAACAAAGGTTCAAGGTCAAGATCAAGTTTTCCTTGGCTTCATATGGATGAAAGTTCTCAAGAGTCACTTGATAAAATGTGTTTAGAAATTCTTCAAGTACTTGATGATTCATCAAATACCTCTTTGAAAGTAGCAGCAGTTTCAGCGTTGGAAGTTCTTGCAGAAAGGTTCCCTTCGAATAGTTCCATCTTTGGTGTATGCCTTGGATCTATTACAAAATGTATTACATCTCATAACTTGGCTGTAACTTCTAGCTGCCTTCGAGCATCTGCTGCTTTGATCAATGTTCTTGGTCCAAAAGCATTGGCTGAACTTCCTCAAATTATGGACAATGTGATGAAGTCCTCTCGTATTGTGCTGTCTAGTCAGGATTTGAAACCAAAAACTAATGAGGTTTTATCAGTCTCAAATGAACCCCATTTTATTTCTGTTCTTGTTACTTTGGAGGCAGTTGTGGACAAGCTTGGTGGATTCCTAAATCCATATCTCACAAATATCATGGAGCTTCTGGTGCTTCATCCCGAATATGTCTCAGGAATGTATCCCAAAGTGGAATCCCGAGCTCATGGATTACGAAAGCTTCTTGCTGGAAAAATTCCAGTAAGGCTTGCTATAACATAAGTATTGTTTGGCTGTGCTAGTATTAAATGAGTGCCTGTTTTTCTAACTGAACATCATTTTATTACAGGTACGACTTTCCTTGCCGCCGTTGTTAAAACTATATCCTGCTGCTGTTGAAGCTGGGGATAAAAGCTTAAAAGTTGTGTTTGATATGTTGGCAACATTTATTGGTGCAATGGACAGATCATCTATCGGGGCATTCCATGGAAAGATTTTTGACTTTTGCCTGGTTGCTCTTGATCTTCGCCGTCAAAGTCCTCGTTCAGTTCAAAACATTGATTTAGTGGAAAAAGGTGTGATGAGTGCTATGCTTGCGCTGACCCTAAAACTTACAGAGAGCATGTTCAAGCCTCTTTTTGTAAAGAGTATTGAATGGGCAGAATCTGTAGTGGATGAAACTGCATCAGCAGGAAGCATGGATAGGGCCATATCTTTTTATGGCATGGTAAATAAGCTTGCTGAGAACCATCGGTAAGTCACTGCCTAATTTCTCTATATATTCCTTAGATAATATTTGTAATAAGTGCTTTACGGAGGTTATGAAAGTTAAAGGACTCTTTGTCCAGGTATCTCTAGATTTTTTTGGGTAAGCTTTTCATTATTGGCAGAAGATTTTATAAAGTAGTGTATTCAATTGAACTACACAATCATGTCAACTATTGATGCAGTTGCGTTACGAAGTAGTTGCTGTTTGTTTACAATATTATATTGAAAATTTTGACACGTGTATATAATAAATTATGACTTGTTTTTATTTGAAATGATTATCAAATGACATTCTTTTCTTATTTCTAGGTCATTGTTTGTTCCTTACTTCAAATACCTACTTGGTAGTTGTGTTTATCATCTAGGCGACGGCGGAGACTCTAATGTGACTAGTCTGAGTCGGAAGAAAAAGAAGGCTAAGATTATGGATGATGGTGATGTAAAAGAAACAAGTAGCTTATCTATCAAGGAATGGCATCTCAGGACACTAGTCCTGTCATCCTTACACAAGTGTTTCCTCTATGACACTGGGAGCTTGAAGTTTCTTGAGTCCTCAAATTTCCAGGTTAATATATTTTTTACACAAATTATTCGAATGGGTTGTAGAAAAGGTTTATGCAGATATTTTTTCATCTTATTGTTTGAATGGCACATTCCATTATAAGTGCATTTTTTGGCATCTTGCTTGTTTGTGAAATTTTTCATTGCATCTGATATTACTTTGCATATTATCTTCATTTTCTTATCTACATTATAAGTCGTCGACCCGATTTAGTGGGGCAAGGCATTGTGGTTGTTACCTGCTTTATAATCAAGTAAAATATTTATTTTAGACATTAAGCCTCCTTGAGCAGTGATTTTGCTTGTCATATCACTTCACTGACTCTCCTATGATGCTTGTTGCAGATGTTGTTAAAACCTATTGTCTCACAACTTGTCCTAGATCCACCTGCAATGCTAGATGACAACAGCTTGAGTATACCTAGCGTGAAGGAATTTGATGACCTACTTGTCGTGTGCATCGGCCAAATGGCTGTCACAGCTGGTTCTGACCTTTTGTGGAAACCTCTGAACCACGAGGTATTGTTTGTTATTTCTATTTCTGGTGTACTCTCAATCGATGCTGTGCTGAGTATATATTACCAATAGTAATATACTAGGATAAAGTATCTTATAAAACTCATCTAAGTTGAAAAATGCATGCAACTTTTGAATTACCTTTTCGGGTATTTTGAGTAAAAATTCAAGTAACCATTTCAAGTTATCCACATTCTCTATCAGCTGAATACTTGTCCATATTTTTGGTTATTTTGCAGGTTTTGATGCAGACACGTAGCGAGAAGACACGGACTAGAATATTGGGCCTGAGAATTATTAAACATTTTGTAGATAACTTGAAAGAAGAATATTTAGTATTATTAGCGGAAACAATCCCGTTCCTTGGTGAACTTCTCGAGGATGTGGAGCTTTCAGTTAAATCTCTTGCTCAAGAAATTCTACAGGAAATGGAGTCTATGAGTGGGGAGAGCCTTCGGCAATACCTATGATCTTAGATTAGGAAGGTAGTGTTTATGGCAATAGCTGTGACCTGACGAGTGCGAGCTAGAAATGTGTAATCGAATATAGGGAATTCGTTTGTAGTCCAATGTACATTATGGCCATTTTAAAGGAAAGTGCCATTTTTCTTATACTGATAAAAGTTCAAGTTCAATTATTTTTGCATACAATTTTAAGAGCGTTAATCATGAAAATTATGAATGCTTTTAAAAAGTAGTATTTTAAACAAAATCAAAGGACGAGTGCTTTTAAAAGAAGTATTCGAAATAAAAAGAATGTGTTAAATTAAGAGGGATTTTAACTAGGCCTCTTATCACATAACATATATTTTAGTGAATATCTAATTTGTTATAGTTTTCTCTGTTCCAAGTTGTAATTAATAACAATTTAGACTAAAATTAAATGTCTTTAATTTTTGAGAATTTCTTAATATGCCCTATATGTTATGCGACATGTGAAAAAGTAAAAATATTAAAATGTTGTTAGATTTTGGAGATGTATTTTTGGACTCATCCAATACACATAACATAGGCTATTTTGAGTGATGTCTTTTTAGTTGATTTTTTTATTTTATTTTAAAATTCAGAGATGCATCTTTGAAATTTGTTTGGAGATGCATTTTTGAAACACATGTGAAAAACTAGAATATTGTATTTTGAGAATATAGTATTTTAACAAATTAAAGTTATCATTCATAACATAAAATTAACATTACATATATAATTTTAACGTATAATGCAACATTATATTTCAATATCTAGGCGAGTGCTTCAACATCTTCACTATATCTTTGATCGCGAAACTTGTTTCGAAACAGAAAAATATATTCTACATAGTCCTTACATCTGTATCTGTCTTGAGCTCAAAGTTGTTGAACTCAATTTTGTCTTCGTTGTCAATTGACGGTGAACGATACTCGAGTTTCATTATTTTTTTATTGTCTTCGTATTTCAGTTCTGTAAAAGAGGTGTATTAATTGAGCTTAAACTTTTGTCTGGATGTCGTGTTGGAGAAGAAGACATTTGCGACATGACAGAAGATGTTTATTTGTGACATTTGAGACATTTCCAATTTGTGTGAAAAAACAAGAACACCTTAATTTATAGAAGGTGTAGACAAATGTGGACCTCACAAAGTCTAGCATGCTGAACCCAGAGATATATCTCCGATCCGCACCCTATTATCTAGTTTCGGAGATATATCTCTGAAACCTCTTCTGGACAAGCATAAAACAGGACCTACATGAAGACGTTGTTTGTCAAAAGAACAAAGGTTTTAGCAAAGATACAAAATGTATTAAAATATTAATAAATTGAATATATCACATTTAATTAATATTAAGACATAATTACATACACTTATTTGTTCGACTAAACAAAAAGTTAAAACAAATTGAAACATTTGTCGCAGGCTAAATTTATGGGTGCTACACCATTATCATAAAAGCTAAGCCTCTTCCAGTGAGTGCAAACCTCATCCATTGAGTGTAACTCTTAAGTTTGTTGTCTTTAAACCTGTGTTTCAAAACTGTGATGCTCCGACCAAATGATATCTGTATCTTATTATGTTGGTTCTGAATTATTTGGTTTACAAAGTCCCAGTCTCTACCCAAATCTCTTACTATTTTTCAACCAATTCTTCAATGTAGCATGGGTAGATTCAACTCGGTTAGATGTTGTGTTTCTAAGGCGTCTAACCTCATCGATCCAAGTAGAAACAATTTTCTCTTTCACTTGGTTAAAAATTGTGCTTTTAATATATTTCAACATATCAAAATATTTTTTCGCACACTTTCCTGAAATGCATAACAAAATCAACATATAATTCTTTAGTGGAAGAATTTACTATACAATTCCACGCATCCATTATTTTTTCCACAACTACACCGCCTTCACCATTTTTCCATCTTCGGACTCTACCTGTTTTGTCCATACCGCAAGTTTAACCCGACTTCTCACATTCTTTATTATGTGATACCTACAAAGTAATGCATAAGAAGTAAGAAATACCTTTGCAACCAAATTCATCAAGGCGGTGTCACGGTCAGTTACATTCACTTTAGGCATCTTTTCTTTGTTCTTCAACATTGCTCGACACACCTCTAAGATCCAAGTAACATTCTCCTTTTTTTTTTCGCTCTCTAAAAACACAAACCCGATATAATAGATCTTTGCAGTAGAGATAACACCAACCATCTTCAATAATGGAAGTCTATACTTGTTGGTCTTGTACGTTGAATCAATTATGAGAACAATAGGAAACATGTTGGACAGTTTGATGTAATCAGGATGAGTCCAAAATATATCTATAACAGTAACTCCATTCTCACACGTTCGGTATCTAGACACATAACTGTTATCATCCAACAGTTTCAAGAGTTATTGTATTTAAGTTCAATCTCCCTAGCGCCTGGTTAGTTTGGTAACTTCTCACACAAGTCATGGTTATGTAAGTCACATATCACATTAGATCTCCATTTATTGTTTACCAGTATATAACCACACAACTTAAAACATCACTCACATTTTCTTAAATCGGTGTCGTCTCGTTTATAATTCTGTAGATGAAGTCTATATTTCCTGCTTCTTTCGTACGCCATTGTCACAAAAGCATATCTTCTATCTGAACAATTACCGGACCTTCCGATAACCACACCAAATTTCAGTTTGGAGGTCTCCGTACGAATCCATTGAAACATGTGATCACTAAATTCAAACTTTTTCCCATTTTTAAATTGGTTGCTAACATCTACCGCCTTCACAACAACACATTTGACAGTGGGAGACACAACTTGTTTGGGGAAAATATCAAAGGTGCAACATATCTAATAAAAACAATTACCACAGAAGAGTAAATAAGTGCTAATTTTGTAAACATTGCTGGAAATATGAACCAAAAATGCATTTTCGGATGAGTTCATACTCGTTCTGAAAATGTATCTCTGAAATAAACGCACATTTTTCATGAATAAAACAAGTTTAATGTGATCAATGAGGCTTGAAATAAATGATATTTACCTGAAATTTCAACTTCTTTTCCTCTATTTGATGTGATGAAATACAAGATTGCAGATTTGAAGTGAAAATGTGGATTGAGAATAGAAGAATTTTTGATGAGGGTTATGAGTGAACCATTTAAAAGAGTTTATAATATTAGAAGCTTTTAAGGAGCACTTGGTGCAACCATAGTAGAACCATTTGTATTTTGAAACAACAAATTTCGAAATAGTTGCTACCGTATCGCAAAAAGTTTCCTAAGCATGTAAACAAACAATAATTGAGTTCAATACAAATTTACTATGAAATTGGAAACACAAATTCATGTTCATATTACCTGTTTTAGTTTTACAAAATCGGTTAGGTACATGCACTTGACATTATATATAAACATATCTATTGTTGTAAATTGTGAATCACCAGATAATTTAGAGAAAGACTTTATTGACCGCATAGGTTTCTCATTCTTCTCAATTAAGGTAACTTGAATTAACATATAAATATAAATAACATATACCAAAAATAATAAAATCTATCATTAAGTTTTAAAAGGATGAAGTACACATACTTTGAAAAAAAAATTTTGTATTTTAAGAATATCTCCGTTAATTAGCAATTTTGAACCACTCCTTCTGTTTGAAATTGTGGAATATTTTATTATGTAATGAGAATATAAGAAAATATAAAAGCATATATGAAGGTTTATGATGAAATGACCTTGGGTATCTTTTGTTATTGCATGTGTTAAAATAATAACTATTCCTCCAAATTTGCAACATCCTTGTAATAAGTTATGAACTTAGATCCATAATTTTCTCAAAGATTACAATTTATGATATCCCCCCTATATCACAAAAACATTATGCTAAACAAATTGATATACTTAATTCAGGTCAAATAAACAATAAAAACGAAATATAGTCGATTGAATAATTTACTTCAAATCTCTCAATTTCAATGACACAACAACCTTCTTCTCACTTGTTTTTTTATTTAATTTGAAAAAAATATTGGTACCTTTAACGTTAGTTAACATAAAATCTTAAATTTTATAAAATTAAAATGATATTAAAAAATAATGTGATATAGTACTTTTTTATAGTTAATTAAGGACTCTTAAATCAAAATTGAACTTTAGAACTTTTACTTGTGTATTTTTTATAATTATCATCTTTACATTTAGCGATTAAAAACAAGTTATACTAATAATGCTATTTACAACAAAAAAAAAAGCCTTTTGTTCTTGGGCATTTGCCCTTCTTATTTAAAAAAAAAATTCGGTTACTAATAATTATATTTATTTTTAAAAATAATACATAATTTATATTTAAAATTAATGTATTTTATTTCATTAATATGTATGTTATTAAATAATATAAAAAATATACATATATTCAATTATGTTTCACAAATATATATATATATATATATATATATATATATATATATATATATATATATATATATATATATATATAATTTTTTTGCTTTCATATGTTAAATTTTCTGACTCCGTCCCTGTGGACAATCCCAATCAAATCTGATATGAACAAAATATATATTAAGAATGTAAAATGAGTCTTTTTATAAAACAATGGTAAGTATACAAAATGCGAAATTCTAAAATTTACCTTCAAGTCTATCACTTTTACGTTCCCCATGCAGGATTCAACAAAATCCCTGAAGTAAAACTTCATAGGAGGGGATGTTGGCAATCCCAATAGGTTTGACAATTGTGCCAGTTAGAAATACAAATATTTTCAAATGATCATATCTTATTATTAATTACGGTCTAAACTTGATAATTCGAAAAGCAAGACGCCTTGTGTCTTTGGAATCATCGATGTCCTTAACACAGAGACATTATGGGATGCAAAAATTCAGCAACATAAGCATCAACGCAATACCTTTCCCAGCGAAAATCATGTAACAGATTCATGATCCAAGGAACAAGTCATAAATGCAGGGAAAATCATTGTGACTGGTACACTATCATTTTAATTCTGTTCGTCGTCAAGTTATGCGGATTGAATTTCAGAAACTGGTACACTATCATTGTTTTCACACATCTATTTGATATTTTTCCTGGTGGTGGAATATACATCTTTGTTGAGATCCAACACTAGTTCCTAGGCTGAATAGCATGATGACTTAATTAAAGACTTGAAAATGGGTAGTCGATATCATTCAGAAATTCATAGTAATACATTTTGATCTTGTGACTGAAAATATATTTATATTCGTTTTTTAATTTTTCAAAACGTATTATATTAGTTTTTTTGTTTAATTAACGATGAATTTAGCGACTAGGAAAATTTTCAAGACCAATATAGAGCATTTTAAATTTAGAGAATAAAATAAATACTGAAATTAAGATATAAGATTAAAAAACATATTAAACATATTATTATTATATCCAAACATGCTTAGATGGTTCCATTATTTATAAGAGGTAAACCTAAAAATACAAAAAGTTAAAAATCAGGAGCCCAATAACAATGGGCCCAATAATAATAGGCCCAACTAAATAAGTTCAATATGCTCAATACAAAGAAAACATCATAAACTATATTTTAACACTCCTCCTAAAACTAGAGTAAATGTCCTTTAATACAAGTTTGCACAACAGTGAAGAAAACGGTCCGTTGTGTAGGGACTTTGTTAGGATATCGACAACCTATTCCTTTGTATTGATTGGCACAAGATGAATTATATTTTCTTTGGTTTTGTCACGAACATGACGAAAATCCATCTCGATATGTTTAGTTTATTTATAAAAGATCAAATTGTTTGCGATGTGGATAACACCTCTATTATCACAAAGTACATATATCAGTTAGCGGTGTAAAATTCTCAAATCTGCCAACAAATAAAGTAATCACTGCGCTTTGCAAGAAGCATTTTCCACAACTCTGTATTCGGCCTCGAAGGAGGATCTAGAGACAATTTATTGCTTCTTACTTTTTTAGCTCATGCGTTACATAGGTACGGGTACGTACCCAGTACCCGATACGCGTACTGGTACGGAGTACGATATTTTTAGAAAAACTATAGTACAGATACGTTAGTGTAATTTTTAAAAAATACAATTATAAAAATAACAAAGGAATTATATTGTTTAAATAACATCAAAACATTAAAATTGAAAAATAATTTATTTAAAAATAGTTAATATCTTTGCAATAACATAAATAAATCACACTTAAAAAGTATAAATAAATCATGAAATTATGGTTGAATATCTATATTTTCCTCTCTAATATCATTAAAAAGAGCGACTTCTAGTTCATGTTGATAGAGAGAAAGACTAACAACTTTAAGAATATAAACTCCATCAAATAGATCTCATTAATTTCTATAAATATCCCACATTTTTGTTGCTCTTTTATTATAAACCCTACTTTTTCTCGAGAGAAGACGAAAATTTGTATAAACAAAAACTAGATCATCAACCCTCTTTAGATCGAGTCTATTCATTTTCAATGAGTGAATAAATAGAATAATTAACTTAGTTTTTACTCAATAAAAAAAATCCAAATTACACCATCTGAAGAAATATATAAAAAATTAGATACGTGATACCAAATGTGTACCGGTTACTGTACCAACTTTAAAAAAAAAATTAAAATTTTTGGTACGGCTTCGGTGCGTACCGCATGCGTACCGGTTAGTGTACCACTTTTCTCTCGTTTATTAATGTTGTTTTATGCTCTTTCCTCTTAAAAATGGTCAACCTAGGAGATGGATCTGCAAATTTTATATTCTAGAGACTCGCGCAATGCGCAGTTGTTAATTATTTAATTATTAAATTTTAAGTATTTTGCGAATTTATTTGGACAAAATATAACTACTAAACTTATTTCACAATACTTTTTGTAATTGGTATGATGAAAAAAACACTATACATTTTAATATTTTAAAATATAAAAAGACTAATTATTTTTAGAGACACTATATTAAAAAGACATATCAAAATTAGTATAAACATATTAGAGTGAAATGTTTTTGTCTTTGCCAGGGTTTGAACTCATGGCATTGTGGTTTAGATTATTTAGAAGTGGAGATGAGTTTTGAAAGGTTGGAAATGAGTCGAGTCCAATCGAACTCGCCTCAACTCGACTCGACTTGTTAAAATTAGTCCAGTTTAAATTTCGATTCGAATTCGACATAAATTTTTTAAAGTTCAAACTTGATTCGTTATAACTTCACGAATAATTCAGTTTAACTTGTTAGGTTCAACTCCCTTACTTCACAAACTTAAAACCATTTTTTAAGTCTATTATTTTTCTAGATCAAGCTAACTAATGCCCCTTAGACACACTTTAAGCATTAGATTCAGACCGAAAAGTGTCATCTGAAAGAAAATCGAAGACCTTGAAAATAAAACCATTTCCGACCGTAACAGTAACGGTTATCATCGGTTTCGGATTTGACGGAGAATTAGGTATGTCAGATGAATTGTTTCGGTTATAACTCTTAAGGTAATGTAAAATTTTCTCTTGATTACTCTTTCTAATAATTTCATAAGAGCCTTGAAGAATGTGATTTTTAATGTTTTTGGTAACACTTAATGAAGATCATGATGAATGTCGAACAAATCTGATGTAAAGAAGAGATCAGTGTGAAGATAGGATGAGTTTGAAGAAAGTAGTAAATTGATATTTATGTTAGTTAAAAAGATGAATTTGTGAAGAAGAGAAGAAACATATATGAAATAAATGTCTCTGCAATGTTAAAGATGAGAAGATGAGCTTGATGTGAAGAATAAACTAAAAACTCGAGAGAGGAAATGAATTTTAATCTAAAACAAATACAACTTGTTTGCAACACTTGGGAGATTTTGTATCATGCATTTAACATGACTTTGCTCCAATATCTTTTAGCTGAATTAGAATGATATATATCATGCAGTTAACCTGACTTTACTCTAATATCCTTTAGCTGAACTATAATATGATACTATGAGATTTATCATGTTTTCAGTATCCTATTTTTCCTTTATGCTGTCCCATTTTATTGTGGGGAATGGTGTAGTTGTTTGAGGCACAATACCAGTAAAGTCCAAATAATTACATGATAGAACTCTTCTCTCATATCATTCCTAAAACATTTAATAAAAGTTTTATGTTGAAGTTCTACATGAGATTTAAATATTTTAGTTTTGTCCAAAACTTCATCCTTAAAGTGCATAAATAAATGAAAAAAAATCTAGTGTAATTGTCAATAAAAGTGACAAAGTACTTTTTTATTAATAATGATGAGTCAACAATATAAATCAAATACATTACAATGAGTTAAATCCCACACCCTATAACTTCTTTCAATTACTTTTAAAAGATGTCTTGTAATTTTAGTTAACATAAGTAGTACATTTGAGTTTTTGTCGAGGAGTTGAAACCAAACTTGTTTTCATCATATCATTCAATTTTATAAAAATTAACATATCTTATTCACACATTCCATAAATCACAAGGCTCGACAATAAAA
This sequence comes from Lathyrus sativus, assembly GCA_963859935.3. Lineage (NCBI taxonomy): Eukaryota > Viridiplantae > Streptophyta > Magnoliopsida > Fabales > Fabaceae > Lathyrus > Lathyrus sativus. Next base: position 496,464,620 of record OZ012736.1, on the reverse strand, counting down.
ATTGAAATTACATCATTATTAATGTTAACAACATTATACATGAACATATTCTTATCAAGCTAACCCATCCGTTCAAACACACCTCTTTTGAGAGAATAAATTTATCTCCCTCAAATACATGTTTGAAATCATACTTATTAAGAAAGGTATAAAAATCAAGTTTTTTAAGTTTTGGAACTAAAATACATTTTAAGAGTGAGTGTGTATTCGAAAGTGAATTGAATTTAACCAATCATTTTCCTTTGACATGGACACTTGAAGCGTATATCATTGATCCTAATAAATGCTTCTTATTTTTAGAATGCTTAAGGGAAGAAAGTGATCTTAATCCAAATAATGTATACATATCCGATTCAGAGACGGACGAATCCTCATAAAATCGGGCACCTAGTTCATCAACGGTCCGAGGTCCCACCTGATTTGTCAACGGCGTAAGACCTCCTGGTCTATCGGCCAAGAAGTTGGCACATACCTCCAATTAATGACGTAAATCCTTTCCATCCTCCAAACAGGACCTTTGTGATTAAGACGATGATATAGAAATGTATGAATTTTGTTAAAATATTCATATGTGCATATTGTGTTTGTTAGAAAATCTAAGTGAACACAAGTGAGTTCCTAATCCTTGACTAAGTTTGATGGCGGAGTATTTTAGGTAATTTGCAAGTCCTCCACCAAGGCCAACGACCGATATTTAAGAATGTGCATTGAAATTTTAAACTACAAATAAAGAGCTTTCACATGGCACCATTCACTACAATCCAATTCAAGATAGAGTAACTTAAACAAAGTTTTAGTTAATATATTTAAGAATATGCATTGAAAATAATTGGTATATCAAATGTAATAGAAAATGAATGTCTGAATTTCATTATCTTTAAATTAAATATATTTTACATATGGGTTCACATTTCACAATAAGGTTGTCTGTGCTACTAACTCAGCCACCAACCCTTTCTTGACTTTTTGGTTCCTGCAACACAGGTGAGTTCAAATTCTTTTCACTCACTTAACTTAATTAACTTAGTGAAATTCATCTCATCTTTTTCATATATCATTCATCTCATCTTTAAGTTTATGTTTCTTTTATTACGACGAATGTGTATATCTTTATATGTTTCACGTTACGTTCAGAACACGTGTTCATTTATATGTTTAATTTTATTTAAGCATACAAAGTTGAAACTATTCTGAGTTTATTTAGACAAGCAGGGTATTGGATCACTGGTTTTCTGATCATATTTTTCAGGAAATCTAGGCATGATACAAGAGATTTTCCAATATGGGTTTCATCTTGCTATTATGGCGGTACAGGATTTGGTGGTAGACGAAATTTATGGAATAAGATATGTATTTCGGGTTGGAAGAGCCTTTAACAGTGTAGTAAGAGATAAGAATAAGCTGGTTGGAAATCGAGATCTTGTGCAGCAAAAAGTTGAAACAACTGATCTTAAAACTGATAAGGTGAATGATGCTGTGATTGAATGGCTAAAACAAAGTAACATACTGATACAAGAGGTGGAGAATCCCAAAATAAAACCAAGACCGAGATCATGGCGTGAATATAGGGAAATGAGGACTGAACAGGCGATCATATACTTCAATGAGTTGCTGAGAAAAATAACTGCACTGAATATGGAATGTGAGTTTGACAAAGTTTCAACTCGAATTCCAAGTTTAGAGCACTTCTCTAAGGGAAATATTATGTGTTTTAAGTCTACAGATGAAGCTTCGGATGAACTTTTACGAGCATTGCAAGATGATAATTGTCCTAT